>JADDOH010001296.1:0-208705 GCA_016648135.1 Agrypnia vestita | reverse complement strand
AGTATCGAATCTTTACAGGTGGATTTCTGCCTTGACAATGAGTAGAAAATGTTCAGGCAACCATGACCTAATGTCAACAGTTATGGAGATATGCAATATCAATGTTTGTATTTTTTTTCAATATTTCTGACTTATATTTTGCAAAAAGTTGAACTATCATTACACTAACTTATATCGATTATGAAAAGTTCATTTGCTTCAATACAACTCAAATAAAATGATAAAAACCTTGTCAAAAAATTATATTTTAAATTTTTTGCAAGATTTATCATTTTTTATCTAGGTAGTTGTGACTTATTTTTTACATAAATACTTAGGCAGGGGCATACAGTAAGAACATTGAAGCATAACTTTTATTTAAACATACATTTGGGAAAAAAATCAAAATTATTTACTTATCAGGCAGAATATTGTGAAATATTAAAATCTGAATTAGGTATATGTTAATTATTGTGTTAGAAATATTACGAGATTATCTATATTTTATTTTGATTTCATTTCAAAATATATACCTACTTCGGAAAAAGTAATGCTTCTTGTTCTCACTGCACGTCCCTGATGCACTGGTCATGGTTGCTTGAACATTTTCGACTCATGATTAAGGCAGGAATCCATCTGTAAAGTTTTTGCTACTAGCTATGAGAAACCCTGTATGTACTGATACGAAATATACGAATTTGCCAAAAATTCAAGGTAACAGAGGTTACCAGAAATTCTGCATGCTCAATGGGTAGACATATCTCTCGAAGAGATGGAATTGGCGTGTTCAACAATTGGTGTAGGACAGCATTAAAAAAAAACAGTTCTCTAATAAACAAAAATTTTATAAACAATTTATCACAGAAGCTTGATAGTTGGTAATATTACACAAACAAATAGCCATTTCTCAAAATGTTGAAACTGAAATACTGACTAATTTAACGGTTTCACAAACAGATCATTACACTGTAAAGTGGAGTCACAGAACGTACACAAAGACCCGCCAGACAGCAACTCGGAGCAGGCACTGCAGCCACAAACAGGGCAAATGAGACAATTTTGATCGTCAACGCTGCGGAGCGTCACGCAGCACCACTGTCGCGGATGCCCTTCCGAGCAGACTGGATTCTCCAAAGTCTCGTTACACCATTCACAGCACACGACCACATCCGGCAAAATATCTTTAAAAGTCTTTTCAGCACTCGCTATTAACCTTTCCAGCTTGCTAGTTTTATTGTTTCTGTTGGAATATTTTAAAAAGTTAAGATTTATACCAACTGTCTCCAGCTCAAACTGGGTCAATGTTTTGGTTTTGTTGTGTTTTGATAGAAGTCCCTCTACGTTTGTTATGATGTGACGTAATAATATGGTTTGTCTTAAATCGTTAGTTTTCTTTACAGCCGAAAGTACTAAATTTGCCATAAAATTTGTCCAGAGGCAGACTTTCAGTTGATAAATGGTCATTTTTTCAGTCCATTCTGTCAGCCAATTTTTGGGGACCTCTTTACATTTCAGCATGAGCACCCTGGCTAGCTCCATCAGGTCCCAGTGATCGGTTAACAAACCAGATTTGTTATTGAGAACCAATTCCATGGGGTCCCTCTCTTCAATGTATGAGAAAACTACTTCGGAACAACTTTTACCAAATTCCCTTTGCATAGTTTTACAAGGATAGAGGCACAGGACCCAAATAGCTTTATTTTTCGATGCACAAACTCCATACTGCGCCCATTTGCTATAATTTATATCTGTTTCTATGCTGGATTCATTAAGTACAACATTGCCATCCACACCTGCACTCAATCTAAGTTCGTATATAACTCCGGTCAGAGTAGAAACAACATATGTATGTTCGGCTATTTTCTTAAAGCTAGTTACGCTTAGACTGTCTAAATATTTATGACATGTATATGTTACATTTCCGTCTCTATCCACAACAGAAGCAATAAAAAATGAGTTTTTTATAATAATTATACAACTTTTATTTTCAAACCATTCGGTAGAATTTATCTGAGACACTTTTAAATTATCGTCTTCTGGCCATATTTCACATGTTCTAATATAAGATAATTCACATGATGGAGAAATACTGAATTGTAAACAGTGCACCGTCCCTCGTAAAGTTCCCAACACTAGCATCGCTTCAGTGGAGGAAGCGTTTACCCAATGGGCTGAAGAAGCATTCTTAAAATTTGTTTCAATCATTATTTCCAAATGGGTTGACAATTCCACATCTAGGTAATTACTAGGAGATATTTTCCAAATGTAAACATCTCCATTCTTTTGAATGGAGACAAAAAACACTATCGCACCTTGTTCACTTTCATACAGGTTACTCCAGGCTATCGAAGAAGTCGCCAATTTGTAGCACCGTTCTTGGAACTCGGACAGACAATTCGGAGTATCGGGTGTCATGTGATCGACGACATTTTTGGTTTTTAGATAAAGCAATACAAAGTTTGAAATGTCCGCTAGGATGACCCACGAACTGGTCTTGTACATCCACAAGGTAATGCCGCCGACCGAGGTGAGCAGGGCCAAGATGCAGTTTCTGTTCGGTACTATCTTGGCCGGAGACCAGAGGGCCTTGGTAAAGTAGAGCGGCGCGTGACGGGCGAACCTCAGGCGCGGCACAAGCAGCGGGTCGTACAGGATCATGAATACTTCCTCCTTGGACAATCGCTTGATGAGCGATTGGTCGAACCCCGTATGCTCCGTGGGATAGTACAACACGGGGAATATAAAAGATCTGTTAAAGCTAACTTCGTCGAGTTTACTTTCGGGGTTAGGTTTTAAATGGAACACATCTAGGCCATTGTTTGTGATTACGAAGAATCTATCGTCTTCCGACCAATCGCAACAAAATTCATTTAATTTCATGAACAATGTAGTGCGCGTTAATTCTTTCAACTTCATCTCTGCGGATGTATTTACGTTATTATTTTAAACTTCAGACGAGTAATGTTTTCAAAATCTGACAATCTTACTCATAGATAAATAATAATACGTTTTACTCATGTCAATTTAAATTTATCTATGATATAAAGCAGAGACAAATTAATACGAGATTATATATGAGCAATGCCCATAGACAAAAAATGGGTCCGTCCATAGAAGAGAGATATATCTGAGTGATGGAAGTTTCGTTCAGTTGACTGAACTATCATTCATTATGTCGTTCATTAAATGAACTGTTCACTTTCAATCACTCGTTTGGACTGCTGATTTTCAATCGTTCAATTGAACTGTTATTAAAATTAAAATTTTATCGGGGTAGGGCTGCTTTTCATTTGGAATCGTTCATTTGTTACGGCAATGGCCTGGTCCCCAATCCGGCATAATCTCAGGATACAGGTAGTTAAATCGGTAATACATAAATTATACGGGACGTACGTGTAAATATTTCTGTAAAAAATGTCAAGACACCCGTCATGTGTTTGGCGCTTACCCCACGCGTTGGGCTTGAGTTGGGCGACGCTACGAAAGAGAGTGATAAAAATTTTCGAAAAATCCAAAATTTTACTATAATTATTAATTTTTTTTAAACCAAATTTAGTTAGATCATTTTTATCGTCTGCCTGCAAAGTTTCAACTCGATTGTATCACGGGAAAAGGGTTAAAAATCGATCCAAAGTTTTTTCGACAGACAAGCAAGCAGACACTACGAGTTAAAAGAAAGGGAGTGAAAAGTAACCCATAAAAACCGAGTTTTTACAATACTCTCTTTATCATTTTCGGGTTTCGTGTCTACCATATGCGTCTGAATCTCCATACAACTTGTATGAAAAAACCATTAAAAATTTGAAAAATTACACTATAATTATTTATAGTATAATTGCAAAGTTTCAGCTCGATTGGATCACAGGAAAAGGGTTAAAAATCGATCCAAAGTTTTTTGTCAGACAAGCAATCAATCAATAAATCAGACGCCACGAGTTAATACAAAGGGAGTAAAAAGGGCAAAGTTTTTACTCTCTAACTTTACAATCCACAGTTCGAGCTTAATTTTGCTGTTCTCTAGATTAATTTTTCGTGACAATGGAGCACTGTATTATATTTTCCTTACAGCTACAGGTTGATATAATTCACAGATGATTCAAATACATCTACCAAAAATGACAGGGAAACAAGAAATCGGACCTCGGAGAATTTTGCATGCATGTTTGGTTTGATATCTTTCAAAAAGTGCTGAATTTCTTTATGTAGTATGAAAACTCTCCCTTTGGAAAGCCGCCTCGCTCGTAGTGTTTTTGATGTTTCAAATTGGGAATCTCTTTCTTTGCATAACTCAGAAAACAAACGAGAGTTAAGTGCATTTGTTTGTTCTTGCGTTTAAGGCCGGTCCCACATTGCTCGGATCTTCCGCCGCATGTGGGACACTCGCGTCAAATCTGCAAAGCAAATGGATCGACAGGCTGTTTAATAAACGCATATTGTATAGAAAGAAGAGACGCAGCGGTCGCTCAGTGTGGCGCCGACCTTAGTATAAATGTGCATTCGTTTTTCACGGTCCTACCGAAACCTAGGGGACCACGGAGCCAAGTTTCAGAATCGCTGGATTGTTAGCAGCTAGAAGAGTATTACGCTTTATCGCTCTTTAGAGAATAGAGCAGATTAGTGGGGTACCACTACTGCATATATGAATATTTCAAGTGTTTCATAAATTATTTTCCTGATGTGGTGAATTTTAAAAGTCATCCTTTAGCACTGAGAAAAGTATCAATGCATTGTAAAGCATTTTGGGATTGTTGTATCTAATTGAGTACCCGTGTACAACATTGACTGCGTGGAGACGCGAGAGTATATCGAGCGGTGACGAAACCGATACGAGGCTGACATCTGTGGGCGAGCAGATGCTTCAGTAACTGTGAGGGAAAAAACGCTAATAGGAACACACCGAAGGTTGCAAAAAAATAATTTCTACCTGCAACTACGAGGACCTGGGGTACGGGGCCCCACATCACCATTCCCAATTCGCCAGCGGATCAGTACGGACCTACAATTTACTTATAATTTTTTGATAAATTTCTATAATAAAAATATTACATATTTTTTTTTTACATTTACATTACATACATACATTACATACATACATACATTACATACATACATAATAAAAATATTACACATTTTCATATACATACTTCATTAAAATGCAAATTTGACTGGGGTCCCATTTGTACCTCACTCTGATCCTTTTTTCGATCTTCCGGTACCCAAAGGTTTAAGTAAATTATAAAGATTAAAAAAACTCAAACTGATGCAATTCAAACCTACAATTCCAGAGGGGTTCTAATTTCTAATCAGATAATCTAAAAAGATCTAAACAGATGTATTATCTTGAACTGAAGGCTTATTAAATTCAAATACCTAATGCTTTTGATTAATTAATTTGTGAAATCAAATCTTTTGAGGTGTATTACGCCTTTGAAGGTTATGCCAAAGAATTTAATCTATTAAGATGCATTTACGTAAAAATGTATATTCACTATCATGCCAGATTCCAAAAATGCAAACAGCCAGATATCTTAGATCACAAGCGTCAGCAAGATAGATTACGCAGATTTCTCTATACTAGGAAGGATTGTATAGAAATAGATAGGGTATGAAAGTAAGGCGAATTGGGAATATTTGGAATACAAGCTTTGCGGATGAGCAGACCTGCTTTTCATTTTTTTATATAAGTCAGCAACTGAAAGTTCATTAACAATAGGTGACTAGTACAGAATACGATGGATTGAACCAGCCACAAATAAATCAGGTAAAGGCTAAATTTTATGGATAGGTTATATGGGACCCAAATGAAATCATTCTCAGAGTCATGCTGCGGCCCGCTATTGGCTAATGCCCCAGCTCGTTTGACAATCATGACTTTAGTTAAGAAATATTTAATCAACCTTTACTATCATTTGTGATGCTTAATGCTGCGGTACAGGCGCATGCAGTCAGAACATTGAAGTGTGAGTTAGGGCCGGTTGTTTCAAGTTGGATTAAAGTAAGCGTTCTTTTAAAGCATAGATTTTTACGTTCTCCACCAATCAGACGATCCGTTTTCGTAAAAATCTATGCTTTAATCGACCGCTTACTTTGATCGAACTTGAAGCAACCAGGCCTTAAAAGTAAACACATTTTGGAAAAACTGAAATAATTAAGTATAGAATGTAATATTCCTCTCACAATTATCACCATATTAGTTATAATCTGAAAAAAGTGACACACTTTTACTATATATTTTGACCACAAGTTAAGGCCATAAGAACAGCGCCATCTAGTATAGCATAGCATTTTGGTAATGTTGGTGTTACATAGAGAATTATGCATTTCTTTTTGCTTTCTCCTTATGCATATTCTTCATCATTATTTGCCCCATTTGGTAGAATTAAATGGACATTGTTGCATAGAGAATTATGTATTTTGATTATTTATTCAGATAATAAGATGTAAACCTGTGAAACAACACAGAACAAATTAATAATAATCAACGACCCTTACGTATAACTTAGCCGAGCGCTGATTGACATGTCGCACTCGGACGCCCGGGTCTCATTAGCAGCTAGTCATCATCAGTGTTGTTGTTGTAATTCGAGCCTCAGCGATTTACGGACAGACAGACATCCGGAATTAGGATAGTTAATAATATGTATTCTGTCAGGTAAATATGTATGTAATTGTTTTTTATCCAAAATGTGTGTTTGTCTAAAACTCATGCTTCAATACACTGCTGTGGTTGTATTGTATTTCAGATAGAGCAGGACTGGTGAATTTGAAAAATTATATTAACATAATCTTCGAGAGCTTTAGCAAAATTTATTAAAAATGTGACCCAAAAATCATCTACCCCATTCATCAGATCAGAGAAAACACCCCTGCTTACAGCGCCCTGAAATATCTTAATATCGGAAAGTAGGACTAGATATTCTAGGGTTTGTGTGTTGGGTAGCAAGAGAAAGGAAATAAAACCATGTTTACAATCTGGAATTTGATATATTCAACACCGACTTGAAAGTAGCAAAATCTCACGTTATATGATATTATCTAAATGTAAGTACAAAACAAAGGTAATAATTATTTATATAATCATAAATATTAACATCTCATTAAACATAAACTAACTTAACTTTAATTTTACTACACAACAATGTTTTAATCACTATGATTATAATACTTAAACCGATTGTGAAATGTTTTTACGTACAATGATAGGTAAAAATTACTACAAAATACTTTGTATGCTTTGGACATCAATCTAATTTAATGAACTGGAGATAGGAATGCCAAGTTTTTCTATTAAAAAAACCTAACACTCAAGTAATTTAGACATGTTAAATACATACAATATTTTTCAATTCTACACACCTCTTTTTATAATAATGTATATATATGTATTTAAAAGTTGATAATGATTGTAAATAATTTATACAACAATAAAATTCAAATTCAATCTCCTTAGACTCACTTTCGCCTATAAGAGGCATAGGTCACAATTGGAAAAAAATCTCTCAGATCAATGTTTGGCATTGAATCCTTTTACAAATTAGTTGAGCTAACCATCAATAGATATTATTAGTGGTATGTTGAATCCCAAATTTGAAATATTTTAAGAACTGTAAAATTTTTGTAGTGAATTATAACGGACAGCAGAGTATTAAAATGTACATGACAGTGTTATGGAGGCCCTAAATCCATCACAGAGTTAATATCAAATACCTAACTGTAAAAACGGTAGGCGCGTGCAGTGGGAACATTGAAGCATGACTTTTTTGTAAACGTATATTTTGGAAAAAAATAGAAATAAAATATTTATGCGACAGATTATTATGGTATATCAAAATATGGATACTGTAATAATAATTGTGATAGAAATATTACGAAATATATGTTGTATTCCTATATTTTCCAAATAATTAGTTATGTAAAAGTCATGCTGCAATGTTCCCACTGCACGCCCCTGAAAAACGGCTGCTGCTCCATATTATGTATCACTCTATTCATCACCTTTGTAAACAGGAATATGGTCAGTGACTGCTTTAAAACTAGTTTGTTATCATAGAATTATTCATAGATATTTACACTGCAATATTTAACTGACCTTATTATTGTTTTAATTAAAATAATTCTTAATAAAATTAAATACATACAACAATCGCAAAAAAAAAAAACTTGGATAATTATTGAAATAAATGATTTGTAGCGAATGAAACGCAATTATGTATTTAAAAATAGTGGCATTTCCCCCGAAATCACCGGATTTAATATAAACACAGTGAATAATTTCTATGTCCATACATATCTTTGATCCTCGTATTTAGCTGTTACGAAAGAAGGCAAAATTACATTGCCAATTCAAGACACATTTTAAAACCAAAAAAACAGCCAAAATAAATGCAATACTGGTATAAATTCAATCTGCATATGACAATTTTTTAAATAAATTCTAACTGTGCACAATTTTTTTTAAAGTTACAGTACAGTGAAGGTTATCAAGAGATTGTTTCGTCCCTCAAGTATTTTAGAAGAATTTTTAACCAATACTGCATTAGACTATCCACATACATAAATACACATGTAAAACTAAAGAGTAATCTATAATTAATGTAGAACAAAATTAAAACTAAATTATTTACAAATTTCAGTTCTTACGGACAAACCGAAGTAATTAATACTGTCCGAAATTCTTTAATAACAATTTAGCAACCTTAAGAACCATGCATGATGATACAATGACAACTCTTACTAGACCAAACAGGTACTGGATAAGCCGTAGGTACTGGACACTTGCATGTCAAATATTGGCCTGAAGTAACCAGAATGTGAGAATGCCACAAAGAATAGACAAAAAGTTTTACGCATGCATTATTTTTCTTTCTAATTTTGTTAAATTTTTGTTGCACTTCACCAACGGCCGTTTCACTGGTGACACTATTTTTCTTTTAATCAATGCCAAACCAGTATCCTTCGTGAGTATGCTACAATATTAACTTGGTAGTCACGACAGTGTAACATTTGGTGTACTTTTAATTAGTGTAAAAATAACATCATAGTAAGGTACATTTATGTACAGATATTTATAAAAAAAAATACATAGTGGAATGACTGCCACAAGCGAAGTAATTTTATAATTTCAAATAATTTCTTATATCTTTGGGAAGACAAAAAATACTGTTTGAAAACTATGTATACAGAAATAACGCTATGTAACAACATTCACTTTATGAAATATTGTAGGTATTATTCACAAAACAATTTATAATATACTCAATTACAATTTTTTTGAGTTATCAGCTTTTTTATATAATAGTTAAATATGCAATCGTGTACTGAAATGGAGTCAACTGGAAAAAATTATACACTAAAAGATAAAATTATATACTAAAGGACGACAGTCCATAAATTATTATTGGCCCCCGCTATCGAAACGAGAAAAAACAAACAGCACCAATTTTGAAATGGAAATTTATTAACTATCAGTCAATTAAAAATAATTTGGCTGCATTGAAGACGTGCCAGGCTCTCTTATTCGGGATTTTATGGCAGCTCAAAAATGGCCTAAACATTTTCCATTATTAACCAATGACTCGATTTTGAAACGTTCACAAAATTCCTAATATAAATGGGATACATTACTGCACATCTCTAAGTAAAAATGACGTTTTAAAATAAAATATTTATATGTACACAAAATTGTAATTCAAATATGTATTCAACAATGAATTCTAATTTTTAAAGGAATATTAATTTATTTTGTACAAACCTAATAATTATAAACATTTTTATATATCTTTCAGTGGCGAGTTTATGAAATAATATTATTAAACCGATGATAAAGAAAGATTTCAAAATAATCAAAAAAATGATGAATGTTAGTTAATATTATTCGAAGTTAATATCAAAATCATTTTGGCGAAAAATTGCCTGAAAAATTATAAAAAAATAATTATGCACATTTAACTAACTATGATTGAGAATCTAACAACTTATTTCGAAGCCTTGATGTTGTGAATATTGGATCAAACTTACAAAAAAACTACAAACTCACTCACTTTACAAGATTACTTGCAATAATTATTATCGCAGTATTTCTTATTTTAACCTTTTCAGGCTCACTGATAGTGTTTTACAGCTCTCCACCACGGCCTCGCGATGGATATATTTGGCGTAACATAATCGTTGCTATATCCCAAATGTCATTGTACTTTGTCATGGAATTTGTGTGGCAACACCTACTGGTGACCTTACTTCAGACTAAACACAAATGCGCATAAGAACACACTGAATTTTTAATTTAGAATTTCCATGTCCAACAGACAATTTGTTGTATGGGAAGTGATAGTGTTAAGATAATTAAGCAATATGGTGATATCAGGCACGTGCAGTAAGAACATTGAAGCGTGGCTTTTATTTAAACATAATATATTTGGGGAAAAAAAAACGAAATTAAATATTTGTCTGACAGAATATTATGAAATATTTAAATTTGAATTATTGTAACAGGAATATTACGAGATGCGTATCTTATTTCGATTTCTTTTCAAAACATATACTTCGGAAAATGTCATGCTTCTTGTTGTCACTACACGCCCCTGATGTAAAAAGTGATGTACAATTAGACACACTCTTACCATATAAAATTTATCTTCTATGAAAAACATGCGTATGACTTTAGAGATTCTATTAGACACATTTAATAAGAATCTATTTTTATTAGGTGAAAATGAAATGATATCGAGTGATCAATGTACACCTACATATGAATGGAAATCAAAAATATAATCCGGCATAGTCAGATTGTAAATCAACAGTGCGCATGAGAAAAATGAAAATTTAATTAAATATGCTAGACCATCATCTCATTCTTCCCCAGGAAGCACTTCTCATTTGTCTTGTCTGGATTCGGCGACATGCTGAGTGGCAGTTCAACTGACAACTGCGCAGCCAGTCTGCGAGCGACAGTATCAGTCTTGTCCCTGCGGGCGTACAACACTGAAGAGGGAGTGGGGAGCGACAGCTGAAGGATGACCCAGAAGTTCTTGTCGTCCAGTTTGCGCCAGGGGACCAGTCGCGTCTTTTTCAGAATCGTGTGGAGGTTCTCCCCATCGGAGTCTTTCGGTGTCGGTCGCACTTTGTCATATCCCTGAAAGAATAGCCAAGTTATTCAAATGTAAAATGATTCAAATTTTGACCCATTTCTTATTGTTTTAAAATAGATGACGGTGCATACAGTCCTCTTTGGCGATTGTCATATTGCATTATGTGATCTTCGTGTGCAGTGTCGATTTGTTTAGTGATCAGATCTAAAATGTGAATTCACCTGCAATAAAACCACGGTGAGGTTATTTTCGGCTCTGTGCAGCTGCTTGAGAGAAGCCGTGAGCTGCTCGGGCGTCATGTCCTTGGGAGAGAGCACGGCCAACACGCTCCTACTCATGGCAGACAGGCGGGCCACTATGTTGCTCCCTGAAAATGGATTTAAAAAATTATCAGTCATACCCATTTTTATGAGGAATTTATCACACTGTTTTCTAACCTAAGCAGAGAATTTAATATGTATTTAAATGTACAAACATGTTAATCACGAGCAGTTTTCAACCGTAAAACTGCCACTATTACCTGATAATCATTTAAAACACATCACCCTTCACCCTCTATTATTTGAATAGTGGATTTATATTATGATTGCGCTTATCGCTTTCGAATATCACAATTAATATTTGCTCAATTTTAATGTTGGCAAATTGTAAAGAGTACCGGTTAAAAAATGTGTTATCCTAAAATGAGCTACATGTCCAAAGTGGGACAATTTATTTCCTCATGTTTAAAGACTTACAATTTGCGCTGTCTTCTGGCAGTTGGCAATTGATACACTTGTATGTGTACTTGTTCTGCAATGTCGGGATGAGGACCTCCAGCGTCAGCGGCGCGTCTGCCTCGGTGTAGAGCACCAGCACATCGTACTCCTTGTCATCTAAAATTATTTAAAACTTCATATATTGAACCCATAAATGCATAGTGTACATTTTGATATCGGCAAGGAAGCATCCTGAAAAACTTCACAGAATGGATATCTCAAAATGAAGTGTTGAAAAATAAACAATTCTAGTAAAAAGGATTTTGGCATGACCCAAATCAAATTAAATTAAATTATTTTTATATTAATGACATAATTATTGATACTACTAAATAAGAATTCTTAAAGATTTGTAGTGTCCAAAACTAGCGCATAGAGGGTAATAACTCGCGTCTGTTGTACATTGTACGATAAGAATGACGCAACCACACCATTAGTCCTAGGACTCAAGTTCCCTCTCGCATCTCCTTTCATGGAGGGATCTGTTTAATCAAATTTTACAAAACCTCAGTAACTTTCAAGTTCATAATCTCACCATTATGAGGAGTGTGTTTTACTTACTTGCCTGCCTTCAATACTATCTGGATAAAACACTTTTTGACTTGCAACGAATAATAATAGTTAATAATTACCATTGCCACGCGCATTGTGTACAGAGTGGCTAGCGCTTCTCCACTTCAGCGCCAGTTTCTTGCCAAAACGGGCATAAAATACTGCAACCGTCAACATCAGTAGGATTATTACAACAGCCACGAAGCATAGATTCCTCCACGGCACCGAGGTGTTCTGGACACCCGACCCAGTAACTGTGGAAAAAATTAATTAAATCAAATACAACTATTTAATGATACAAATCTACCCTGCCGGCAGACACAGATAGTAAATGGTATTTCTCGGCTGTGAGGGACTATCAATAATCAACTCATTGAAGCGGAATATAAACATCTAATATGCAAATAATCGGAAGGCGAGATTCCCTGCTGAGATTTTCATATCCACGGTTGTAAAATGTGTACACGATTAGAGTACCATCAAGTACGATAGTTATTGAACTTAATTTTAAGTATAATTTCTGCATGGCGCAGTAGACAGTCTTACCTGTATGGTGGAGCCATATGGGCATATCGATGAAGGAGTCGGCATTGCTGACAGTGCACACGTACTGTCCGTAGTCCTCAGACCTCATGTGCGGGATCATCAGGTAAGCGCCGAGAATCTGCTCATCTTCCCTAAAAAGACGCAAAACATGATTAGAATTTTGAAAGAATTTCAAAATATCAAACGAGGTCATTTATTATAATATTATTCAGAGTGTGTGAAAATTGGAAACATACCGGATTACTTTATCCTGTTGCAACCTGACTGGACGACGTGGTTTCGATCCCTCGGGATGTACTCTCTTCCAGGAGACATCGCCTAATGCGTCGGGTAAATTGATTCGACCTGGAAGACAGTTTTGATATAAATTTTTCTTTAGAGGTAATTATTTTAGTAATTGACTTCTAGACCACGAGAACTCACAATCACTGCCTCATTCATTCGTCTTCATTGCAAAAAGTTTTGGTTTGGACAAGCGGCATCTAACAAATTGATTTAATTTTCAACTGTAAAAACTGAAAATCATTTGATAATGGAATAATGCCCAATCCAGAAAAGTATCTGTTGTAAATTAGAATAGCTAGGTATATTGATATATTTAACAGTGCAGTGACTAACCAACAAAAGCTTCGCAGTAGAGTCTGGCCGGCTGGCCGAGCTCCACCCACTGGTCCTCGGGGGTAAACGTCGCTCGTGGGGCTGGTGGAGGTTTCTCTGCAAAACAAAATATCTTATTTTATACAATTTAAGAGACACACCATTATTATTAATTTTACAAATGCTCTTTTATTCATTGTTTTTCTAAAAAATAACAAAATTCTGTGTATTTATTAAACAAATGCATCACAAAATGCAACATGTAGAAAATGATTCTGCCAGAATAATTTTAAAAGAGCTAAATCATCAATGGCCATCACTCTACGTACTTTGACTGATCTAAAAAATATGTGAAACGGAAAAAAAAGGAATTTGTGTACAAAAACTTGTATTATGATTTAATTAAAATATGAGAATAAATAAAAATTATGATAAAAATAATATTTATAAAAAAAGTCATCCATTAAAATTAATTTTAATAATACTACTTACAAGTAAGTATTACAATAAATTATTTACTTTTCAAAAAAAAAACACAATTACAATGTTAAAAATAGAAATAATTTGTTGACATGACAAAAAAAGTCGAAAAATCAACCATTTCATTTTCGTTCCCTTATCTATTAAAATCATTATTTTTTCGTGTGTAAAATACAGTGCTTTAATATTTTCACCATATTAAAAGTAAATTAAGTATTAGAACGTTCGTTTGATCAGTAGTAAAAGTAAAAATTATGAAAAATAGTTTTTCTATGTACTCAAATAACTCGTTTTCGTAAAAATCAAAGTTTTCGTTCTTAATTTTTACTTTTACTAGAGCTCAAACATCCGGCCCTTAGTTGTCGCCTTAAAAGAATATGAAATATGCGAAGAATATCTTCAATTTTAAAATGGAAAAATATGAGTAACTTTCTGTCTTTGATTATGTTTCTAAATAATTTATGTTTCCCCATTTTTATTTTTTTGTTTATAGTCTCATCTTATATCTATATATCTATCTTTCGATGGTATAGTATATCTATCATATACTATATATAATCTATATTATATATATATATGTTCCCCCCACATGGCGACCGGCAACGATTTAGTAGATTTGTAAAATAGGGAGGTTGCACGATCCGATGCCTGGCCGCGGACACGCGAGTTTTGCGAGATTTTAATCAATAATTAATTAATTAAAAAATTAAAAAATTAAAAAATTAAAAATTTTAAAAATTTAAAATATATAAAAATATTTGAAAAATTACAAAATTTATATTTCTACACTTTTATCACATTTTACTGAACAGGAAAGAGATTTTAAATAAAACACAGGTTCAGACTATACAAAACGGTGCACTGAACCAGGAGAGTGACGGACATTACGACCGATAAAGCACAAGAAAAAGCGAGAATTTCACACTGCCTGGTCCATTTCACCTTCCTTTATTTATACCAAAAAAATAGACATAACGGGATTTTAACGGTCAAAATGGGATTAGTCTTGGGGGGGGAGATAAATCTTGAGATGGCGCAGTAGCGGAGAGTGATGGACCACTTGCATCCGCACGGAAAAGAGTCGCAGGCGCGTGTAATACCGTGCCGCTGTAGTGCTTAGACGGCGCGTTTGGCTCGTCTATCTAAGATTGCTCTCGTTTGGAGAGACGTACATATGTATAAATTATATCATTTTGGGCGCCTGACACATCCGCATATGAATTTAATTATGACTAATGTGTCCGGATGTGTCAGCGACCGTAATTCGCCTCAAAAGGGTCGAATCTTATCTCTCGACATATCTCCCTCAAAACCAATCCGATTGTTTATTTTTTAGTGAATCCTGACAGGAAATGACATGCCGAATCCAACGGTATACGACATGCCAGGTTTTGTGCATTTTTTAAAAAATTCATCTCGCGAATTTTTTCGTATTACGGCCCGGACGCCCTTCACGGGACGCCGGCGTGTGGTCCATAAACCCAGCTTCACCGTATTGGATGCCGCGTGAGGGGTGCGCGCGCTGTTTCGGGCTCCCTTTCAGACGTCTACCTGCCAATCTATTGCGCAGTTAGAAAAAGAAATGTAAAAAATGTATATATTTAATGTTATTTGTAATCCGCGAGATCGTCGTCATCTTCCAAAAATGAGATGCGCGTCTCGCGGGTTGTCTGTATGCACAATCCCTGTTATCTCCCGTCAGTATTCAGAATTAATAAGACCGCCAAAACCCAGTCAGTTTATTTTTCAAAAAACACAAAATACAAACATAAGAAATACTTAAATCTAACAAAGACATACATAAAATTATGGGCATAAAGATAATAAATAATACAGAAAATCATACAGTTTCGTTGAGGCCTCAAACGATATAGGATTATACATGGTTACAGCACAAAATTATCAAGACATAAAGCAGAGCAACGATTAGGTATACAATATTGACATGACAGTAAAAAAGCAGAGATAAAATATGGAATGACATCTTACACAAATTCCAGACAGTGTACACATATATAGTAATAACCAGGGCATTCAGTAGTTTATAAAAATATTTTCCTATCAAAATGTTCACCTATATAATATTTAATTCAATCTAAAAAATGTCAAAAAGGTCTCATATTGTGGCGTAAATTATCGCATAGCGGGAGATCCTCCGCGTGCTCGCAGTCCAAAATAGTGATAGCTTGGGCCCGCCGCCGTCAGGGTCGCATAATCGCCTCGGCGCCTTGGTGTCGGCGAAGCCGCGGGTTTGCTACCTGTAGTACCTTCATTGACATTATTTTGTGCTCTCTGTCTGGAATTTCGCAGGCATAATTTTTTAAGTATCGCGGGACCATATCCCATGCGAAACAACCAATCTGTACTAATATACAAAGAGGTAAAGTTTGCAAGTTTGGATGTAGGAGGTAATCTCCGAAACTGCTCATTCGATTTCAAAATTTCTTTCACCAGTATTTAGAATGGACTTTCAGAGTGGACATAGGCTATATATTATCCCGTTAAAGTTGACGAAAAACGTTAATAAAAATCTAAGCGTGCGAAGCCGCGCATATAAGCTAGTTCTATATAAATTACATTCCAATTTTAACTAATAAAACTGGTGAAAAAGAGAGTTAAAAATTGAAATAATTTTCAGTCGTATTCTAGTTTATATGTTGATAATTCAGAAAAGGGTCATAAGCACATAAAAAAGAATATAGCTGCATACTCTATTCAAAAATATATATCTACATATGTACTGGTTCATGCGGATAACAAACTTCAACCATAGATGGCGTTAGCGTAAATCCGAGTGAAAAGTGTTATATAAATAACATATATATAAAATATGCAACTTCAAAAAAAATTTATGCGATGGTCGACCGTGGATGGATTCGTGAACGTTACATTGTCTAAAAGATCGTAAGCCCTATAAACACCCAAATACCTACTTACCCATGTAAATGGCTTCGTCTCTGTGAGACATCTATAATATATCTTAATTAACTAATTTAATTTAACACTAATTTTTATCAAACCAGAAGAATTGTTCGTTGAGGGATATCGAGCGCTCGGTGCACTAGAATGTTATCAGCCGCTACGTAAAGGTTGAGTAGTTGTAAACACGCGCGCTTAAATACAAATATAGTCAATAGTTGTTATATAACTCTCGGTTATAAAGATAGCTATAATTTTTTTAACAGATTTTTATGTCAGTAAACTCAAAGTTAACATTTCGCATAATACAAGTTACAGATTCGTTTTTAAATATATAGATAAGTTGTGTTTCTTATTTTATATTTAGTAGTTTATCAACAAAGTATAGTAATTAATTCGAAAATAATTTATTTTGCCTATAATTCCTACAAAACGATTTTTAAATCTTTCTTCATATTATTCTACGAATATTTAAGTATCTACGCACTTTTTTTAAATTTAAATTTTAAAAAAAAAAAATGAAAATAATTTTATGGTCCCCTTCATCAATATAGTTTTATCATAATGAAGGGATCATTGGTCCTGAAACATATTGGTATTTCAACAAATAAGTGGTGTGTATATTATTACAAAGTGTAAATTTTTATAATGTATACATTAACTCATAGTTAGTGCATACATACTTATATATATATAGATTAACAAAATTTAACACTTTGTAATGTATAAAGTATTAACAATCCTAATTTCGAATGTCTGTCTGTCCTAACTCGCTGGAATCAGGCTGGAATTCAACAACACTGACGATGACTAGCCGCTAATGAGGCCCGGGCGCCCGAGTGTGACACGTCAATCAGCGTGCGGCTCATGTTATGCACAAGGATTGTTTTTAATTATAATATATCATAACGATCACGCCCATTATTCTTGTTAATTATATTAATGTCACCACAAAGTCATTGTACATTTACTGAAGAAGAACAAAATAAACAAATAAATTTAAATATATTAAACTTGGTTGGTTTTTTAATTTTATAAATTAACAATTATAATATCATCGACAGATTCGTTATTCGAAAGTACCCATCTAAAAACACCACATTTTTATATAACATGTACAAAAAGCACCCAGTCGATTTGGACAGTCGCCATATCTCGATCCATTACGCTTTTGTTGTATTGTGATATAAAATAAACAAAAATTTGATGCCTGGCGGTCAGTGTGGCTACTACCCCCCCTCGATTCTGCTCGCGCGTATCTCATTTCTGTTTAAATATTAAATGTTTGATCATTTGTCCGAATGTCCGTTGACGCATTCAGTGCCATTTTATCATTTTGCCCTGGCGGAAAACCGCTTTGGTGCGCGTCGGATTGTGAACCCGGCCGGCTGCAGCGTGTGTTATATCGAATATATTGCCACGACGCGGAATGTTCTGTTTGTTCGTGCGTGGAGACGTGTGACGTGTATACTCGTAGGAGTTGGTTTAAAATACGTAAATAAATTCGTGCCGTGACGTATTAACGTGTAAGGACAGCGATCGTTTTCAGTGCAAGTTGAAATAATGCTCGACACAAAAGGAGTTGTTGCAGCGCGTTCTTTTAAGAAAACAACCCCAAGACGCTGTGTCTGTGTTTTTGAAACCTTATTGTTAAATTTTAATGGAACAACATTTTATTTGTGAGACGGATTTTTTCTGTACCAAATTAATCCCTTTATAAGGGTTCATTTTTCCAAATTTCATTTGATGTGCATCCCAGATAGTTTATTTTATCTATTCTAATTCTATCTATATATTTAGGCCAGCATGATATGGGTGTTGTGAAGAATTTGATTAATAGGTATAATACGTCAAAACAGCACACGTGGAAATAAAAACACTTGTTTTTAAATTCTACATTTTAAATTTTTGAGATCTTATTATCAAAGATTGGTAATGCCCTCATAATGCGAAACGCGTCTCAATAAATTAAGAATGTGAATCTTAAAAACAAGTGTTTTTATTTCCACACGTGTGATTATGGAGTTCTATAAACATACCTCAGAAACAATAAATGTGTCAAAATAGATTAATAAAAAATATATATAATTTATGTCTGCTTTCATAACATTGCCTTAATAATTCGTGATTAATTTACTTCATACTTCATAATTTAATTCATACTTTAAACACACGATTGACGATATTTAATGTAAATTGACGTACGTTTTCTAGAAGCTTTGCGTGGTTTACCAGTTTTATGAATTTTCATCTGGTTAGGATTTCTCAATCTCTTTAATTAATGATGATGGCAGTGTCTTATCATTTTGATTTTACATATTTTGAACCTTCGCGATTGATTGCAACGTTAAAATATGCAGTATATCAAATCCTATTTGAAAGTTGATATTTCACTCCGATTCAAATGTATCGACGTACCATTGACTTTTATTTACTTATATTCCATTATTTACATCATAAATTAATTTCGTTTATGTTCGGAATAATGGATACGTTTATATTACGATTTAAGTAACTTACTATCTATACTACAATTGAAAAGTTCCGCAGAAAAATGTAGTAGATATGTATGTTCGTATCCAGCAGCTATAATTTAATTAACCTCTAGTTGCGAAATTGTGTCCCAAACGCCGCGAACTCTCCGCTACATTGGCTGACTCATTGTTTTTTCTTTTTTGTTTTTGGACGCGGCGGGAACCGAGTAGAAAAATATATATAATAACGGATAAGTTTAACATTTTACTGTTGAACTTTTCGATAAACATTTGCGAAATTGCCCGGCCGTTAAAACGAACTTACTGCATCGTGCGGATCGTAAATAAATGCTAGTAGTGCGAATCCGACACCCATTTCGCTGACTTGGCACTACGGGGATTGGCACGAAAAAGTCGCGCAGGTTGGCGAAATTGTAATAGCGCCGAGGTAGCAGGGCGTCGCACCCCTGGAAAGGGATTGCCACACCGCGGTAAACAAATATCGCAAAAGAAATGGACATTGATGGTTTCTGATCTTTTTTTTTATTTATTAGAGACACTAACAGGATAGTAGGTACATGATACTCTGATAATAAACATTATAGTGAAGACTATGCCCATTATCCCAATTACAAGTGTCTTCGGCACGCTCTAGTAACATGTATTTTTGCAATTAATTATATTTTACATGTACATTTATGTGTATTGTATATTTTGTGTTTGAATGTAGTGCAATTAGTATTTAATGAATGATTGTTTAATGGATCTATAGGTTCATGTCATCGTTTAGAAAATGGAACGGTTAAATAACGGTTAACGGTTTAATCTTATAAGTGAAACCTTTTTGGTTGCTGCATTTTAATATATGGTATTGAATTTTTCCAGAAAAATTATAAATTTCCAAATTCATTAATTAATAACCACATTTTTTTAATATACGACTTCCAAAAAAATAATATGACCAGTCGTAGGTGGAATGTGATCACATTGTGTAAAGTGATTACTTAAGTCAGCCATATCGTCGTAATGTCATAACTTCCATATCTAATTTCCCGTATAAATAGCTACGCCTCTGTGAGACATCTTTAATGTATCTTGATTAATGACAATCCCTTTGGGGACAAAAATCCAGTAATTATGTTCTTGAAAAATAATATGCTCAAAAGTGTAGTGTTTAAGTGTTTACCACGACATTCTTGCGTAGGACAGTTTCTGTGAAAAAATGCAATAATTTAAATAATTACCTAGCCACATTCGTGTTGGTCAAACTGGTTACGCACGGTACAGTTATTTGAGATTTGTATCTAATTGTAACGATGATTTGTAACTCAGATACAACTGTTTAGTACCAACGGTTGCCCGTCGAATCGCGAAAAAATAGTTACCAATCATAGTCAGAATCAGATACAAATCTTAAAAGTTAAAATGCCATCATTACATACAGTATAGCAGCAGTACAAAGTTCAAATATCTGACTATAGATATGTACCTATCTATTTATGCAAAATGTACCTTCAGAATAGAAAGTTCACACATCCAGCTAATTTTTATATTTCAGAGGAAATTGACATAATTTTACTGCATCAGTTTCATTTCTAATTTCACTAAGCGTGACACTCGGAAGGAATTTGCGGTATTGCAATTATACATGTATAAAGTAGATTTAATCATTACCCCATTTGCCACGGCATCAGATAGAAGTAATAAAACGCCGCACGATATTTACGTTGTTATTTTTCATATTTATACATGTATTTACTTTTTATGTTTGTCCTAAATAATATAAATAATTTCGATTTTTTGCTATTTTTAATGATTAGTAGTTAGAAATACTAAACGATTTTAAATCATGTTTTTTTTTTCTACCCGTACAACATTACCTGTGTAACGATATACATAATATTGAATTTATTAAATAATTTTATTTGTAAGCTTGTTTTGGTTTGTGATCGTTTTTGGCTTGTGTCATCATCCACCAGCGCTGCGATATTCCCTCCGCCCCAGCGTCAGCGGTCGGGCGCTGGGTCCGCGCGTATCCCTATAGCGAAGACGCAGCACATTGGGCGATAGCGCCGTGTCTCTTTATTGTGTTACGCGGCCGAAAATACTAAAATATATATTATGCGAAGCAAGAGGGGGCGCTTTATTTGACAGGTGAACCGCACGATCCGGCGGGTTTTCATTTGTTTCATTACCAGTTTTTAATTTTTAAAAAAAAGCTCAGTTTAGAGACTTCCAGAAAATCGCGACTATTCTCATTGGTTTGCATCACGGCGATCGTGTCTTGACCCCTATTATATAACATTTTACAATTCGTCAATTTTGTGTAAAATAAGTACTAATATTATTTTTAAAGTTGGGTAGAAATTAGGAATGCGTCGATACGCACTTTCGCCGATGCGATACCTATATTTATAAAAAAGTATCGACGATACCGATATCGATGCGGACAGTGAAGATTTCAAAAGGTGTAAAAAGTTGTGGGTTTAGATTAGAAACATGCGAAATTACTTGTATACTATTTATTTAGAATGTTTTCTTTATGATGAAATTTTAAAAATTGTAATTTAACATAACATTACGTTCAGCTTATTATATGAGCAACTTATTGATGTAGTGGCCTAGTGATCTGGTAGTCGGTGGTTCGAGCCCCCATTCCAGGACATCAGCAATTTAGTCCTATTTTCATAGCACAGGCTTTTGGCTTAGTTTGAAAATAGTAAGAATAGTGATGCGACACGTATTCCATGTTCGGAATGAAATTACGAAACGCGGGGATTTCCCGAGCGTAGATAAGTTGTGCCGCGTTTAAATATGAACGAATTATGTGCGAAAATGGCGCGTTTACACATGGATTATCTATAGTGCGAAATTCAAAATGTATCGGTGTATCAGCAAATTAATATCGCCGATTCAAATATTAATTAAATTGCTGTATGACTGAATGAAATATCCGCATTTAACAGACCTCTTGACATTTCTCAATGAAACTTTACATAAATATGTCCGTCCCGTCTTATTTTTGAGGTGATAATGATGGATTATAATAATGGTGATGTCTCGTTAGCCTAAGAACAGGGGGAGTTGTTTCTTAAAAGGCACTAAGGGGTTAAACCATCCTGGGAGAATAAAATTTAGGTAGTAATCGGGAATTTTTCTGCAAGGAGGTGATTATTCTTTTTATTTTTTTAATTGACTTGCTAAGATACATATTAAACTATTAGTTTATTATAAATTTTTGAAAAAAAAACATAAAATGGCCGCGTATAGACGCGACCATTTTATGCTTTTTCGTAGAACTCCTCCGTGACTGACAAAACACTTTCCCCGGAGCTCATTTGTTCGAGATGGAAAAGAAGATTATGTACAAATGAAACAATTTAACATACGGTTTTTGTAATCCGATAAACCATTTCTTAAAAACAATCGTTAAAAATTGTTCTCAATTTTACAATATCAACAATTTAGCATACGGATTTTAAAAGAGTTAAGGTTGTTATCACGGTCGTTAGACATATTTAACTGTAACTGGTTGCGGATATTTTGTACGAACCGTATGTTTTCCCGAGAAACGACTCTCCACGTTTCGTTGAATTCTTATTGAACGTCTCGGAAAAACATACGGGAAACGATTCTCGACGTTTCATTGAATTCTTATCCAACGTCTCGGAAAAAAATACGGTTCGTATAAAATATCCGCAACCAGTCACAGTTAAATACGAATTTTTAATCCGATAAACCATTTCTTAAAAACAATCGTTACAAATTGTTCTCAATTTTACAAAAAATATTTTTATCAAAATCGTATATATGCTAAATTGTGGATATTTTATTTCTTAATAAATATTCTTTCTTTTTTATATTCACCCTTTTCACCAATACTGAGGGTCCACAGAATGTAAAAAGTAATAATAAGTATTTCTTCGTCTTACTCTCAATGAGTGCAGTCGTGATCATGGAACTGCGGCCAACTAATTTGTCGGCCCCTATTCTCACCGCGTGGCATCTCTCATGCATTCCAGGAGAGGATCGCATTATTAACATATTGGTCCATGGTCTAAATAACCATCTGACCTAAAAAAATCGTCATCATCCAGTTTTGTTTATTTGTTCCATACTCGTAGTAGGTAATTTAAAAATTATTAAGTCAATTCAAATTTTCTCCATACCTATAGGAACAGTTTCGTTTATAACTCTAACATAATTTTCGGATAGTTCCTCCGATAAAATAATAATATTCGATGAATTTTGTAGGTGCTCGAAACTATTTATTGCTCGATGAGTTTAGTTTATAGTTTAGTCGAAACTATGAAAGTTTTACGCTACTCTAAACGCTAACTGTACATTCCTGTAACATTGAATTAACGTATAACTATGTACAAACTTTTCGAAAATATCAAATATCAAATATTTATATTTTTGATAATAAATAACTTTGTCATTATGATATAATTCGTAATTTTTTTAATGTCTGATATGCCAATATTACTAGATTTTTTTTATATATACAGGGTGTAACAGTGCTGGTCCACAATACTTTACAGGTAGATTCCTGCCTTGATTATGAGTCGAAAATGTTCAACCAACCATGTCATAATAGATAAGGAGAGTTATCCGACATCAAAGTTTGCATTTTTTTTTTGATATTTCTGATTTTTTTTTTCTTCCGATTTTCCGATTGTGAACGGTAGAATAATTCGTGCATCGGACTGAAGGTTCGGCCTGAGAATGAGAAAAAATGTCTTCAATGATACATCTGTCCTGGAAATTCAGAACCGGAGATAAATGCCTCCCACCATGGCTTGTAGAGCCAATGTTTATGGTTACTTTTATAACTATATATTTTTATATTTAAGAAATAAGAGTCAATAAATCGGTTTTACTAATGTACATATGGGTCGATTCTTTGATCATTACATCAGTGACGCATAGTATCTGTTATGTACACCACGGGAACAGTGTTTAAAGTGAAGGTAAAATTAATTATTATACCATTTTTAAAATATTCCGAAATTTCTTAGTGCTTATCAAGAGATTGATAAAACTCTTAAAGAATACTTTCTCAACAATTTTGTAAACCAGTAATATTAGATCATCTTTTGTATACTATTTCTATGCACTATTATATTTTTGTATTCATTTTCTGTGCCCTGCTCTTTGTAATAATATATATGAAAAATGAAATAATATGTTGTCCTTCCCCGGAATGAGATTTCTTATAACTCATTGGGAATAATATAATGTACCTAATGAATGATATAAATAACAAATAAATAAAATAAAAATAGTATTAAGTTAAAAAGCATATATATTATATGTACGCTTTTTAACTTAATTTTTTTTTTTTGGTCGCAATCCTAGGATTCTCCACTCCTCTCTGTCACCTGCCAGCCTCTTCATTTCTTGGTAGGTGCTATAGCGCACATCACCGATAATCTGGTCTACGTCAAACTTAAATATACGTGGTTTATTCACCTACAATTTTCGGCTGTTGAAGGGCATAGACAACCATAGACACTGTCATTATTATTATTGTTAAGATGTGATTAATATTATTTCATTCCCTATCCATAAAATAATCAAACATTAAAAAAATCTTTGTGTTGTAAAAATGAAAAATATATCCTAGCAAAAAAATTGTCAATGGTCGCTCCTTGCTACAGCGATAAATCTACCTGTACATTCAGTACATTACTCATTCACTCATATTATTCCGCACGAGGACCTCGAAAAGTCGCGCACCGAACCTCGTACAGGTCTTTTGTAAAGTGAATTTCGGGGAGAATGGATACGTTTGATATGTTACAATGCACGTTAATGGTTAAACTTTCCGCGAAAAATATTTTTCCAAATTACAAAACGTTTCGTACGTGCGGCGCTGTTGCATCTCATTTTATCCCAGCGTTCGCACGGTACGCGAAACTTTCGCTTACACCGCGCCCACGCATTTCGCACAGCGATAAATAACGCCGTAGAAAGGACGCAAAAACGTAGCCGATATTTCGTATTGTTTTCGCGGAACGAAAGCGCTTCCATCAATCACATGAGCGTCCCATCGCCGGGCCGCATATTGATTGCGCTCGGCCCTCCCGGAATCCGTACATGTACGTTTATACGCGCAATAAATAATGTTTGTTTTCATATATTTAAAGGTTTCATAATAATTGCACACGGGACGGGTGCACAAAATGATAGAGATGTACAAAATTAAACGGCTTATTATTAACTTAACCCAGGAAATTGATTGACAATAATGTAAATATTTCAAGTTTTACAAAATAAACCTGCAGCAGATGTAAATCCCAATTATAAATATTTTTTTCTTCAAATAAAGCAAAATTATTTTGTGGTAACATAATTATAATTTATATAAAATAAATTTGTAAACACCACTTTTTTATTGAAAAAAAATTCGACATGTTTCGAAGCCAATGGCTCATTTTTAATTTTATTATTATTATTGTTATTTTTTATTATTTTTATTTTTTATTATTGTTATTTTTGTTATCCTGACGAAGAAGCCATTGGCTTCGAAACATGTTGAATTTTTTTTCAATAAAAAAGTGGTGTTTACAAAGTTATTTTATATAAATTATAAATAATTTCGCTGTCTCTCAGTCCACCCATCCGTCCGTCGTAACTTTGTGTGACGTCCGTAACTTTTTTATAATATAAAACCTTTTTTCTTTTTTTTCTTTTTCTTTTATTTCTTTTTCTTCCTTTTTTTCTTTTTTTCTTTTTTATATATAAATAAATACTTATTCTTTAGGAACGGACATGTAAAAGTATCGTCATTTATGACGGGTTACAGCTAGTAAATAAATAAATTCGACTCGAACCCACGTTCCCAGAGAGAATCTGATTTGATTGACCATGATTTGTCGATATCAAATCCAACGTAATGAGGTCATTCAGAATCGCGTTCCAGCCAGTTGCAGGACGGCGGTAAGTAATACCTCTACGGTATGTGTATTATACACCAACTTATCAATGTATTCGAAGTGCATCCTTATACAGCGGCGATGCTAATGGGAGGTCTTTTCATCCAAGTCCTTGCGGCATCATCTAGCGCCGGCACCGAGCCAAGCCTTTTCCTGTTTGCTACTATTTCCCTCGATAGTCGCACATTTTGTTACGGCAGGAACTCTTCTCGTAAAGTGAACTTCTGCGCTCCGAAAAAACTTCTAACAACTTTACCGTGTATGCTTCAAGAATTGTATTTTTCCCCTCCAGTTTTATTTTACATCGTTTGGAGGATTACTTTTTGTTTGAGAAATCCACGTCACGAGGCGACGAGCTGTTGAGGAAGCTAATACTATTCAGCCGACTTGTAATAATGTTGGACGACAACGTGTTTTTTATGTGTCGTAATTTTGACGGATTCGCGCTGAAAAGTAGACAAGTCAAGAGTGACACACGTTCCTTGTGTGGCTTCCGATAGCGCCAGTTGACGGTGAAAACGCGCTAACCTCAAAAAAGTTCATAAACGTATTGTCTTTACATACTTTGTTCGTGACCTGTATTTTATCATTTTACTTATCGGTACATATTTGAGCAGCACGTATAATACTTGGAAGTGATGGAATAGAAATTTGATAACGAAAAATATAGTGACCACCTTATTCAAAAGCAACTCTCTATTCCCGGTAGTTTTCTTTAATAATTATGACAGAGTAAAGGATGGTTAAGAAAATATATAGGGCGATTGTCGAAGGTAGGTAACAGGAATAGAGGGCGTCCGCGAAAGACCTGGCGTGATCAGATTCTTCAAGTATTGGAGTATAACCCTGGTAAAAGCCTCAACAACCGTTAAGCATGCATGAGAAGATGTATGAATGTAGCCAAAGCAAAAGTAGCACGCCAATATAGAGGAATATGGCGTTCTATCCTCTCTGCCTACCCCTGCGGCGAAACGGCGTGATGGTTAGTTAGTTTTACTTACTTACCATCACGCCGTTTCCCCGTGGGTGTAGGCAGAGAGGATAGAGCGCCACACTTTTCTGTCCTGACATACAACTCTCGCCTAATCCACATTCATACATCTTCGCATGCAAGCTCGCCAGTTGTTGAGGCTTCTAACGGGACCATCATCCAGTAACTAGTTAGTTTTATATTTTAAAATTTCACTGTTGATTTTTTCGTCTTTTTTACAACTAACTAATCCTCCCACTTAACTATACCTACTATTTACGCGTTGCGTTACATGAAAAATCCTAACTTATATTTTCTGATTTCCCATACAATTTCTAGCAGTTTTTTTTTTTTTTTTTAATATTTCACACTTAGCTCTTTCGAGGGTGTCAATTTTATCTAAGTCGGGTCGCCGAACCAGTAAAAAAGGCCGTTAAGCCGGCATCACCAGTTGGAACGTAATCTAATGACGACAGAAAGAGAGAGAGAAAGAGCGCACAACCGCACCTCCCTCGCGCGTCGAGCGGTACACATTTATACAGTCGCGTTTTTCCCACGTTACTACATTAGGTTAATGTGTATCTCCGTTGGTCTGGACATGGATATTAATTGCCTTTTCTAGTCGCGGGCGGCCGCGCGAACTTTCACCTTCTACAAAAATGCAATCTGCGGAACGAGCCGGCCGATATTATTGATACGTAACGACGCCATTGTTCGAAAACCATTTTTATTTTCTCGCCGTATCGTAAAACCCATTTTTCTAGAAAATTTAGTGAGATAACTTTGTAAAATGAAATATCGGATGTAGGTTTTTGTAATTGTAATCACTGTTTTTTTTAACTCCCTTTCTTTTAACTCGTAGCGTCTGCTTGTCTACTTGACGTCTTGTCTGCTTATCTGACGAAAAAACTTTGGATCGATTTTTAACCCTTTTCCCGTGATCCAATCGAGCTGAAACTTTGCAAGTAGACTCGTGGCGACGATCAAGAATATCTATCAAAATTTCGTAAAAAAAATTAATAATTATAGTATAGTTTCGGATTTTTAGAAATTTTAATGGTTTTTTCAAATTGGAAGTTTGATTGCTAGCAACGGCGGCCCGATAATGTCGCGGAATATTTTCTAAATTTGAATTACTCCGTCGGTATACATAATACGAATTTCGATAATCTAAATTGACTGACAAATGTTTTTAGAATTGTATCTTCAAAGCATGAAGTGTCTTATCAAAGCTCAAAACATCTGACATTTTAGAAATAGATTAAATTACTGTAAGTTTAGTGTTATGTTATATGTTTTAATTCGTCTTTAATTATTGTTATATTTTACAAAAAAAGGGAGTGTGATAAAAACTTGGTTTTTATGGGTTTTTTTTTTGATAACTAATCATAATATAATCTGTTATCGACATCAATGTGTGAAGTGACGCCTGGAATTGAATTGGAATTGCACGATAGAGTGAAGAATGAAAAAATTAGAACGTATGCACACCTAAGCGTGGTCTAAAAAAATTCAGGTTGGGTCGGTTAAGATGGTTCGGACGCGCTGTCTGCGAGTGGTAAGATGTCCGCGAAAGGCCCGGGGTGACTGGAATCTTTAAAAGTAGTGTGCCAGCTTGGAAGATTGTTTCTTTTTCCCTTTGCTTTTTATCCTCCCTGCGGGAAACGGCGCGGCGTACCGAGAGTCCAAAATGACGGGAAAATGTGTTTAAAAATATATCTTGCATCCCATATATGTGTATTTTTCCTGTTTCATTTACTCGTACTTGCAAGTGGTCACTAGTTATGAGCCCAAAATCACGACTGCGATATTGTAAGTAACTGATATCTCTAAATCGCAATTGCTAACAATGATTGAGTGTCTGAAAATACCGTGATTTGTAATTCTTGTCTAAAAAAATTTTCTTTAATAATAGCAAAATAATTTTGTGATAACATTATTTATATATGATATATTTATATATTAAACCACTGTTTATTGAATTATCAAAATGTTTCGGGGCTAATGGTCCCTTCACGAGGATACAGTGTACTAAAAAAAATCGAGGTACCTATAGACATTAACAAAATCAAAAAATAAGTATGTGAGAGATGAATAACTAATTGAGATCTAATCAACTAGAACATGTAACTATTTGCAAAAAGGACCTGGTTATTTATAATATTTGATTTGCTATTAACACTTTTTCTAATTTCTTAATTTTCTTGTTAATGTCCTATATAAAAAATGGTACTACAATATCATTTTACAGTAGTTGGAGAAAAAAAAATATACCCACATTTTATTGAATAATTGATCCCAGTTTGCTGTATTTTGATATGGTTTTTTTAAAAAAATATTTGTTCTTGGAGGCTATTTGAAGTTAATACTTCGTTGTATTGCATTGTAGTGATTTTTGTTTATTTATTTTATTGCGGTGTTCATAGAACGTGTCTTATACAGTCGCAATTTTTAATCACTGATATCATCGAAAGCCGATCGTGCTTGCACAGTAGCGAGTCAAGAGTAGCAGATTTACCTCATCACGAGTGGTCACGTGAGGCCCATTAACTGCTTCCTTGACGATCTCTGGTACCCGGCCCCGCCCCGCAGTGTAACACCGGCTCCTCCGAGTTTGAGCTCGTTATTCTTGGCCTGTTCCATTGCATTGTGCTGATCTTTGTCCATTAACCACAGCCCCGCGGTATTAATTTTCCGCCAATGTGTGTGCCGGTAAGAGTTATTAGTGTTATCATAATTTGTGAATCGGGAGGAGTTTAAATAGTTTAAATACGCGAAAGTAATATAGTTATCAGAAAAATATTTAAAAAAAAGTCGTGCGTTTTAAAAATTATAAGCATTTAAAAAAAAATTTAAAAAATCTACACCCTGTCTTTTCACTCCTGTTGTTACAAATCTTTATTTTTCTTCATTTTTTTTTATTATTATGTAATCCTGAATAATGTTCTGTAAACTTTTGTCCAAAATTCAAAGCTAACTGCTCCAGCTTGGAAGAAAATGTCACTTTTTGACCAAACCAAGTATTCAGTCCAGTTTTAACTGACTGTTTTATTTTTCTGATAACTATGACGTCGAGATACGGGACATTCTGTATATTGGAAAACATTGTAGGATTTTGTTTTTGAAAAGAAATAAATAAGAAATACCAGGAATTAGCACTGTATAAAATGGATTCTTATACCGAAAAAAATTACTATATTATTAAAACTTTTTCATCAGTGGTTTACTATTGTATTCCAACATTCAAGAATAATCATATTATTATAGACTCGCTCACCGGGAAACGTTTTTATTAAGTGTTTTTTTTAATTTTTATTTATTTGTTAACATTTTTTAATGTATCTTTTTTATTTTGTTTCAGGCTATAGTGTATGAGTGAGTGTCCCTGATTTTTCACCCGGGAATAAGGTAAATATTTCATAAATTGTCTAATTAATAGAATAATCAAATAGCGGGCGCATGCACAACGTACAAGCAAAAAAGCTCTGCATTGCTATTACTCAAGATTTTTTAATATAAATATATAAATTAAATAATCCTTATCTTACATAAGGACCGTGCAAAATTCTAACCGTTATTACATGGTTGAATGTAGAATTTTATTTTTATTTCATTATTTAACATACAGATTATTAACAGGTTCATAACGGCCCTGCTGACTGTCATAATGCATAGACACTTATGTTTTATTTGTTTTTTATTTATACTCACGAAAAGTGAACACGTCAAATTTTGTGTGACTTCGTAAATTTTTCATGTAGGAGATGTTTATAGACTGATTTGGTCAAAATGTAAATATTTATTTTGTCAATTTTTTTGAGTATTAATGAATTTGCTAATTTTTTCTACAGTAAGATAAATATTCAAACAAATGGTCAAAAGAGTTCAGGACCGCAAAAATTTGACTCGGTCCACTTTAAAATATAGCATTTTATGTTGAAATGATACTTACTTCTGTTATGCAATGTAAATTCAAACCAGTTTTCACTGATTCACCCATTAGCAAACGACTTAGAAGTATAAAGACTTCTCATTGAAAATATGTAATCAATTTTTACTAATAGACACTTCACCGCTGGCAGTTTCCACAATCGTAACTTTCTCATGACCGATCGCCGCGGCCTCGAAGAATGTAATTATTCTCCGTAAAATAAATTAACGTACCTATCTAATCTGAATAATCGTGAATAACTCATTTATTTATTGAATGGTTATCGCTAATACGTATCTGTGTAATAGAGAGGAGGCATTGCAAGATTATTTTCGTCGAGTACGCTTTCTTTTGGTTCACAGCCTGTTCTTTTGTAAAAAAATAGATGTTCGGGAGTTTACATTTTCGTATTCCTCATTTCCACTGCCTTGAAATTATACACCTACACACAGAAGTGAGTTAATTCGTTCTATAATATTAACGGTTACCGTTGTTCGAAAGAATATTGTAGTTTTGATTGATATCTTTGAGTCATATAGTTTTGATTATTGTATTTGGTTCGACCTGCAGATATCATCTTGAAATCATGTGTTTCTACGATTATCCAAGACCATTATTTTCACAATGTTAATTATTATCCCAGTAGTAGCCTAATATTTTTTCGTGAATTAGATTTTTCTGTATGTCTTTCTAATTGATTAATTAATTTGGTTTTAAAAAATGTTAATTATTATTACCAGTACCATTATACAGGTAAATTTTTACTCATGGCACTGGCCGTCTGATACTAGTAAACATATTTTATTATTACAATATAATAAATAGTACACATATTTGTTTAATGATAAATTATTTTATAGATAGGGAATAACGTTAGTCGCATCTTAATAATAATAATAACTAGCCGTAAACCAGTGAAAAATCACGTTGCCTAATAATAATAATTAATAACGACCTTTGTGTAACCCGGGCCGCGCGCTGATTGACATGTCACATTAGCGGCCAGTCATCATCAGTGTTGTAATTACAGCGAATTACGGACGAACAGACATTCAAAATTAGGATGGTTGATTTACTTATGAAATGCAAAATATAAATCATAATCTCCTGAATATTCCGAACTTTTATATTGATGAGTTTGTACCTACTGTAGAAGTATGTTACGTTTGTACATTTGAGGATGATCAAATTGTGATTAACGTATGTGCATTTGTAAACGGTTTGATGACCACATTTTGAAAATTCCGTCATCAGAATGTTAATTTTCTGTAGGATTATTTTTTATAAAAAAGGCAAGTTGTTTAAGCTGAGCATAAATTATTTAATGTTTAATTTGGGCGCGCTCCCCGAGAGCGCGCGTCGCTTCAGATTTGTGTTCCGGGAAATTTATCTGGCGAGAAATGTCAGTCTAAATTGTATGTAATTATTTATTACGCGGTTGTGTGGGAATTTTTGGCATTCCTTCCGCACAACGACAAGCCGATGTTTTGCTTCGGCACGGGAGAAATATTATTGCGAGCTTCGCGCTTTGTACGCATAATGGTGCGTGTGTATGTACATTACATTTCTGCACGCAATCTACTGTTTTATCAGAAGATTGGCGAAGAGATCTAATAATTTTTGGAGGAAACTTCTATTCGTGTCTGATTAAAGCGCGTATGGGACGCAATGGAATACGCAAATTCACGTACGCGTAATTCTGTATTTCGTATTTCTGTGAGAAATGTAACTAACTAACTTACTAACCATCACGCCGTTTCCCCGCAGGGGTAGGCAGAGAGGATTGAACGCCACACTCTTCTATCCTGGCACACCACTTTTGCTTCGGCCACATTCATACATCTTCTCACACAGGTTCTACGGTTGTTGCGGCTTTTAACGGGGCCATCCTCAAACACATGAGAAATGTCATGTGTTAAATATATCAATATTTATCTAATTATTTCGAAAACATTCGTTTTAATGATTGGATACTCGGGATGAAGAATTAATAGATGTGTGATACAGATTGATTTTTGCTTACTAACTTTTAAAATAATATTATTACTTATTATATGTAATACCTATTCATCACGAAATAATTGTTGAAGTGTACAATGTTATATGTATAGGCTTAGTACAAGATTGATAGGATATCGCAAAACAATAGAAATTAATTTAGTAATAATAATAATAAACAGATTTAATTTACAGTGGTCCGTCCTCCAGATTATGCGCGGAAGCAATAAAAAAAATTGATACAAAAAATCTTCTGATGACTATGAATTTGAATAATGACGGCACACCTGCGTCGACTAGTACTAGTGAAACCTTTATTCTCAGGCGCGCGTTTGTTAATACTTTTTTCTGCAAGTTCTGACTCCAAATACTCCCACCTGCGTCGTATACTTTCTGAGAAAAGTTTTAAATCTGAACTATTTTTGTGCCGCTCAGATTTTTGAACATGCACCTTGAAACGATTTTAACGTTTTCATGTCAAAAATTATCCCGTATTTACATACTCATACTTGGTGTGCATATGTGACGCGAAAGTACAAATTTGATCGCTTTAGTTAGAAGTAAAAAATAAATCAACCCCTCTGGACGCGTATGTAATTCAAATTAAAATTTAAATCTTGTATCAAAAATAAACACTGAATCTAAGTGCACTCTAATACTAATTCGCGAACACATTAAATCGACCGTGACGCATTCGTAGTTTCACCAACTATTTTTCCTTTCAGATATTATCAATTTTATTTTCTGGTATATATTGTGCAATCCAGCGAAAAAATATTTTTACATTTTAATTAATATTTTGAAATGTTGGTAACCAACACTGAATTTGTTACCGCATAGTGCGCCGGTTAATGCGACGCGGATAGTCGATAATCTATTGTAATTTGCTATCAATTCACTGTGATATGTACTAAGATCGATCATGAGGTATTAATCATTGCCCAGATATTTTCTTTGTAATATTTTTCTCAGAAATGGAAAGTAGTTTTGTTGACATGGCACTCTAGACGAATCGAGAATGATTGACATGCCTCTCCGTACCGCGGACAATCCATGGACGACTTTTTCTGCGCAATTCGGTTGCGTTGCGAGGACTAGCTTCGGCGAAATTAAAAATACGCGCGCGAGATGTCGCCACAGTCGTGGATTTAATGTAAGTATTCTGTTGGCTGATTACGAGTATTACGCGTAACACGCGTTTTATCAGTGTGTTGGTGTCTGTGATCGTTTTTAGTGGCCAATGGGCGGTGACCCATTAGTACTCGATGCGCAGTGCGGCGGAGTGGTAGTTTATTTGATAACTTAAAATACGTCTTCCATAAAATAAATGTATATTATATCTGAATGAATAAGGCGCATGCAATGTGATGCTGGCTGTAGCTCGGTAGACAGGATAAGGAAATCACCGCTGGGGTGGTTTGGTCATGTGGAACTTATGTGCAAGGAAAGGATAGTTAAGAAAATATATGAGGCGAGTATTGAAATCAGCAGTAGCAAAGGCTGTCCGCGAAAGATCTGAAACGGCGTGATGGTTGTTAGTTACTAAAAAGAAGCCAACGGCGTGCCATCAGTACTTTGAAGTAAACTGTAATTAAGTAGATTTTCTACAAAATATTTCGAAATAAAATACGCATGTCGTGATGTTTCTTCCTATCATATTACATAGAATTAAATGCATATCTTGTCAGATAAACTTTTAATTTCACCTCTTTTTCCAAAATATATAATGCATACAACTCGTGCTTCAAACGGACTGTTTAAAGTAATGTATAATATTATATTAAAACCCATAAATTATTTGTTCTCTGTACAATAAATTCAGATATCAACTTTCCTAATTTCGAATGTACGTCCATTCGTGGAATTATAACAACAACACTGATCATGCTTCTGTAAATATATTTAAGTCGATGAAATTAGTTCATAAGTTAATCTGAAATTAGTTTTAGGTTTAAGAGAATAAATTCAATTAAAAAAAAATCTATTCATGAATTTTTAGCTTCAAAATCTTGCAATTATTATGTCCCGTGATTTTTCACGGGTTTGCGACGAATACAACGTCATAACTCATCAATCACGATAGTCATATCATCACAAGGGCGGCGTAAGAAAACTAAAAAAATTATCGCACAAAAAAACATATTACCTAATTAATACACCTAATTAATATGTATGTGTAATTTAATATTCATCACATGTTTTTGGAACAGGCTGTTACGCACACTAACCCACACGAATCTCTACGCGAAATGTACCCACACGTTTCAGTGGCGCGTTCGCGAACCGCGCAACCGAATAATTGTCGGTTCGCGGAGGAGACATTTGTCGGGCGGGTCACCGTGCCGTATGGACTTTCTAAAGGCAGGGGGGGGGGGGCGTCAGCGGGATTTGAAGAAATCTGGCGTTGACCGACTTTGGCGGTTGACAAGTTGCTTTATTTCTTGTTACCGGACGGATTTTTATTAAAACTTATTTATTTACATCCGCACAATGGTCGTGAATAACGTGTTTTTTTACACTGCTGGAAAATAAATAATCGTTTATTAAATATTAGTGCAATACGGTGCATGCATACAGACGGCACACAAATAAATTAATATTAATCATTTGTTAAAACCACTGTTTGAATTGTCAACGTGTTTCGGAGCTTACAAGAGACCACTTACAATTACAATGACCTGTGACAATGACCAACGGACGCACGACACAAACAAATAGCTAATGAAAATTATTCGCACACGCATAATATTAAATCTTCAACTTAAGAAAATAATAATTAACAGATTTATCCGACCTTTATTTATTTTATTTTTTTTGCCATTTTAGTGTTTGTTACCCCAACACTCAAAAATAAACAGGATGTATTTATTTGATGAATTTACATTAATTAAGATTTTTGATATATTAGATAATAGTATATTACCTTTCTCATGGTTATTTAATTAGATTACACTACCTATAAGATTATAAGTGGTTATCCCTCACCACACACGAGAATCATAATTCTTTTTGGTGAGGTATATACATACAAAAAAATTGAATTATAAACATTTCTAGGTATAATTGTAATAAAATATTATATATAATATTAATTAAATAAATAAAACAATAACGAATTTTGCAATTTTATATGAGACCATTGGAAAGAAGTGAATCTGGAGTGATCATGGTATAATTAATTTGACATGTCAATTGAGAGGAATGTGGGGAATTAAAAATTCATAAATATTTGTCATCAAGAACCCAAGACGGGACGCAGAAATTGCGTACCGTGTTTCTATGTCTACATAGACTATGGGGCAATATAACTTTTCAACATCCAACAGTTGTACAATAATGGCATATAAATCAGAATAGGGACATCAATATTTCGTTACACCTCGTAGTGCCAGACCTCCACGATATCTGGGTCTTCTTAAAAAAAGACTTCGTTTATTTGATGCCGAAGCGATATGGATGTCAAACAGATTTTTATCACCAGTCGTTGCGACCTGTAGTTTTGCCTAAAATAATAAGATTGTAAGGTAAAGAAATTAGTTTGTTTCACACACACCTACTAATTTCTTCATACAAAGGTTCAAATATTTAATTAAAGTCAATATTTTCGTCACAATGATAAAAATATTGACATTTCACAGATACCTTTACGTTTTTCTATTTTTGTGCGTTTGGGTTAACAATCACCAAAATAGCAATATTGCTGTTTTAAGAATAGCTCGGTATTTTTCTCTAAAAGCTGTAACGCACACACACATTTTTGAATACTCGGAAATGCGTCCCATTGCTGATGAAATCTGTGGCAAATGGGTCCAGGAAACTGTCTGGCCACTTGAAAGAGTTAGTCTCGCTCAGAATACATGATGAGATACTTCCAAGGGACGTGGTCTGCGAATCGCCATGTACGGTCGGTGAGTCTCATCACTCCGAAAATAAATAACTTTAAATTTACTTGACTTGACGCCAATTTACCGTAGCCATAATTTGACTGATCAATGATCGTGGATCTCCTCTTGTATATGTATAATTTAAACGTTTTATTGCCTTCTATTAATGAAATAATCATTTTTGTCTTCATGTTTTATGGAGAAATTAGACATACTTCTCTTAATTTTGGATGGTTATACTTTTACAGTGCAAGATATGAAGATAGGTTTTCTTTTGTTTTATTTAATACGACGATACATTTACATTTAATTTGATTAATGATCACAAGGCGTTTAATTTAAGCTTGATATTTACTGTACTTAAATTTTATCATAATTTTCTGTGAGTATTTAATATCTTTATGGTATAAAATTTTGTGGTTGGACATCTATCATTTTAAAAAATCCTTGCATGATTCCATCGATTGTGGTTAACGATGCGGTTTATGCAAAATTTGTTAGTTTTTTTTAATAAATAATATTAGTTAGGTATTTATAGCGAGGCTGTCGTATCCAATGAAATAAAAACGCATGTTTTTATCGGCTAAGTTATAAGTTTTCTTTTCAAATCCGTGATCGAAGATGAAATGTTTTCCCATTTATTTTTTTACGGAACTCGCTACGGCCTCTTTCACGTTTTTTCAAAGCTAACGAATACAATCGTAAACCTTTTTAGATTTTTTATACGAATACGGTTTTGAAACGATTATTAAATGACTACGTTGAACATGAAATGAATGCACTTGACGAGTGCGCAGATCGTTAATATTCTCTTTGTTATCAATTTAAATAATCAAATTATTCATCATTGTGTTTTTTTAATAATCGTTATTATTCAAGTCTGTAATTAACAAAACTCTACTTAATTCGAAACGTGTATTTTTTCAGGTATATAACGTTTCAATTTTAATTGCTCAATTATTTAAAACACCTTTTTAACGCGTCGATTTTATCCAATGAACGTTTTGCAATTTTAAATCACAATCGAAAATAAATTCTATCAAATTTTGAGTAACGTGTTGTGTTTATTCACCTCATTTGCTCACATTTATTGTTGTGTTCCGAGTGCACGGATCGGGGGGACAGCTTTGTATTGTGATTCGGGCCCGGGTATTGCATTCAGCGCGTATGGTCGCCGGCCAAGTCGACCAGCGGCGTTATTGTTAACGTTCAGTAACAGTGCGCCGATCGCCCCAATTCTGCCGTCTGACTGCCCCCGTTCTGTGTCTGCATGGCGAGATCGGCCAGCGCGGTTAGTTTACGGCGACTATCGACTGTGGAGAGCACGTGGACCAAATTAATCTTTTTTTTTCCGTAAACTTATCCAGTTGATCGGTCTACATTAGTCTACAAGACGACAACGCCACAGCATCCATGTTTTGTTTCTACTTTAGGTTGTCTTTCAATTTTATTTTATTTAGTTTAGCACAGGCGTGACGTGACATGCCCATAAATTTTGTGCATTATCGTATAACATAATGTCATTTAAATAATATCATATGTCACCGAGGATCACTATATTACCAATTTAAAATGTACTGAATTCTAGATTTGATGTTTCTATTTAAATTTCTGAATTTAAACTAAAGTTTTTTAATGGCAGAGCATGCCAGAATGGAGGGACATAAGTTTGATTCGAAATTATTATATAGGTGCAGTAAAGGAAGAAGAATGGACATCTTGGAGATCTTTGAAATAAATAATAATTAAAAAAATAATAGAAATATAATTAACATCCAGATACCACCCATGACCTCTCCACTCCTATCCATTCTAACCCCGCCCCGACCCACACCACCGTTACACCCACCCAATCCCTATAAATTCTGTCTCGAATTATTTTTAGTTTAGTTGTAAACGTATTGTTATTGAGAATGGGAGAAATCCCGAAAACGTACTAACAATTCAAAATAAATATAGTGGAATAAAACAGTGTTGCGTTTACCCTCATTTTTTTAAATATTAAAAATGAATTTCCACAATGTTACAAACAAAAAACTTGAACATTTATTATTATATGTTATACCTCACCAAAAAGAATTAAGATTCTTGTGTGTGGTGAGGGATAATCACTTACAATCATATTGGTAGTGTAATGTAAAAGCCTAATGGGCGTAAACAAATAAATAAATAAATAAATAAAAATATAATTTAACAAACAATGAGAATTAGGTATTATACTATTTATCTGAAAATTGTTGAATAAGCAGTCAAAAGAGACTAAATACAATCACAAAAGCCAACTCTACAATAAATGAGAATCAATTCGGGTTCACCGGGTGAATACACAAGACGCAACCGCAAAACATCCACCATTATACAAAGTAATTTGGATCGCATAGGCATTTTCATCGATTCGAAGGAAGTACTCGACAGTATCTCCCACGAACAACCCGTAGCCAACCAAAAGAAAACGGGATTGACGACACAGCCCCAAATGGATAAAAAGTTACTCAACGAACAGACCTTAAATAGTGAAATCAAATGTAAGTAATCCACCGATAAATGAATTTGGAGTTCCCCAATGTACGGTCCCCAGACCTCTACTATCTCTCACTCTCGTAAACGTTGAAATATGCAACAAAAATCAACGGTGAACAAACATCCCACGCAGACGACACCGCACTGTTAATAATCCTTCATGGGCAAAAGCTCACGAATTTGCAAACGATGATATTAATACAATAAAATCGTGGCCTGACAACAATCTTCTAACACTCAATGCAAAAAATACATATACATTTCGTTTTCTCTTAAAAAAATCCTAAAAATAACCATAAAATTTTAATTCACTATTCAATATGTAACATTAATTGTATAAAGCCTGATAATAATTGTACTTTAATTGATTTTTATAACTAGTAATTAAATAATTAATATTATAAATAAAATAGACATCAAAATAAAATCAAAAATAAAATGAGAAAAAATATTCCGGTACCGGGAATTGAACCCGAGCCTTCTGGGTGAGAGCCAAGTATCCTGCCCACTACACCACACGGGAGATGTTATTAATCGCGGAAAAAATGTTTATAAAGCAAGTGTACCTAAAGAAAATATATTGTGCGCTCTATATCTGGGTCCCTGCATATATGGTGATGGCAACCTCCGTAGGTTTCCGCGTTCGAGTTTGCTTGCCCGGGTTCAAGCCCCATCTCCGGCCGTTTAATTTTGTTTATATAGCCGGGAATTCAAGCGAAATTACGGACGTCACACGAAGTTATGGGGACAGACAGACGGACGGACGGACAAATTATTATAATTGGGATTGTTAAAATGGGTTTTCACAGAGTAAAGGCCGCCATCACATTATTATATTATTTACTTTCAAAAGCATTTATTTAATCGTGGCTCTTATGCGCATTCTTCCTTCCTTACATACATACCCATGTAATAATTTATAAAATTATGCAGCCAATTCCTATTTTCATAGCACAAAGCTCAAACCTGTTTTTTAAAAAAAAACATTTCCACGCGAGCGTTGTAAATAATCTTCAATTCGATCCATTCCGTCCAGTCCCCATAAATTGTTTTGCCTCGGGGAATTTTTGGGGAGACAGTAGCGCAGTGTATTTTACTTTCACTCTCGGTTCGCCATCGCGTAGAAGAAAGTATAGTAATACCCATAAGAGCACTTGGGTACGTTCAGTAGGTACATACACACACACACACAGTGCGAGGTCAGACTTGGAAGGCGGCGAGGAAATAAATTTATTCCAGTAGATTATCATCATCGATGTAGACAAAAAACAAAGTCCAGAGAGATAGAGACTTGGATAAATGTAGCCACTCTTACACTTTTCAGAGTGAAAAGTTTTTACATAAATGGTGGCGACCCCAACTTTTCCGAAGCCCGAATTACGAGAATTTTGAGTTGAATCCCAAATTATCACAATTGTAAAATTTACGGTGGATTTTAAAAATCGTTGAAAATGAACAATCTTTTTTCATATTCGTCAGTTATATGGAGGGTGTTTCGTAGCTAATAGCATAAACTTCGGGGATGTCTTCTTCTTTCAATTTTAAATAGAAAATATTCTTTACACTTTGGGTGACATGTCCACAGTTAAGGAGATAACCGATATCAAATTTTTTTACAATAGTTCTAACATATTTTTTGTAAAACCTCATAAAAAATTCATTCGTTATGATACAAGTTAAATCAAATAACTGAAAAAATTGATATAAATTACTCTCGTAATAATACACAGTCGTTTTAAAAGATAGGTTAGAATTATTGAGAAAAAATGCAAACTTTTATGTCGCTTGTATCCTTGACTGTTGACATTTGTTGAAGTGTTGTATTCAAAATTGAGTGAGGCAGACCCTCCCGAATTACTTACTATTAGCTACGAGACACCCTGTATATATACTTTTAATTGTTAAAACTACGACAGACCACGAGACTAATTATTGTAGCGAATCACGTCACAAAAACACCGGAGCTTGAGACAATCGTGATGTCAGACTAATGGATTGTGACCTCACTGGGAATCTAACCCGGAATACCCGGTTCAAGCCGAAAAGCCTGTTTCATGCCCACTGCACTTTTGTTGAGTGTTAAGCCAGATACACGTCGAGTCTGGGCAGTGATACAATGAGCAATGACATGTTATGTCAGAACTTTAAAGAACTGCCGCTTTCTATTCAATTTTTAAAATATTAATTAACACTTTTAAAAGGGCCACCTTATAAATTTTTAAGAGTGTTATTATACATTATTCTTTGTAGAATGAATGAATTTATTCTTTAATTTCCAAGAAGTTAAAACCATATTTTCTTCGTTTTTCTCTTTTTCATTTCTTTAAACGTAAACGCCAGTAACCTGTATATCTTCGACGGTCTTCCGACACGGGGTCATCCTTCATTTCAACCAATATCAAAAGGCAAGGCAGCAACATCAAAAAAAAATTAATGCAGTCATCGAGGATTACTAATTTATAATGTACTGAGTTCGAGATTATAAGAAAAGTAGCCTATAAATTTATAGGAAATGTGATGTTAATTAGTAATTCTCGGTGACTGCTATCAAAAAATATTTTAAATTTTTTTTTGGATATTGCTGCCTTTGCTTTTTTACCCCACATGTAGCCATCTGACCTCCTCACTACGTGATCACACTTACCATCTCAGTCTTGATTCTCCCGTTTTCTCTTCGATCAATGCAACCTTAAAACATGCGTTGATATGCTCATTCCGAACTCTCTTAGCCCTTTTGCTCCTCCAATCCATGTGAGCCTTTTGGTATTTTTTGTTTGTTTGCCTAAATTAATTAAATAAATAAATAATTATCCAAGCGCTCGCTTTCTCCTGTGATTCGGGCCAGACCATCCGACAGAGTAGCCGGTCCAATAATGGTTTCTTGTTCAGTTTCCCATAAATATTCATAATAATAATAATATCCCAACCCTTCACGTCGGGGTGGGGCTCTCTTCGTGCGAGACCGTTCCGTCCGATGGTTAAAGCAAATAGCCTCTTTTCTTCTGGTGGAAGTTTTCCTCGGATGACGTGAATAACGCCATATCTTAGCGGACGGACAGAGATAATATTTTATTATCCAGACTGCTCGTCGAAAAAAATCTCCGATAGTTTGGCGTACTTTTTTTATACAATAAATTCAAAGACTTCTCCGCGTTCTTCCCATAAATAATCGTGTCTTAGTATAATATATATTTCGCATTGTAATAATTTATTAACAAAATCTTTGCGACGGTTTGGCCAAACAGTTTCTAATTAATTAATTCTAATTAGTGTTTTTTTAATGAATGAATATTTTTAATAAACATTTCCTTTGAAATGGTATACATATACATCTTCTTTATATATATAAATACATTTTACATTAAACCTATTATTTATTATTTATTTATTTATTTGTTTACGCCCATTAGGTATAGGCTTTTACATAAAGAATATAATATAAATTTCAAAAAGCACATACATTAAACAATATCTGTATAGCACCAAAACATGAGTATAAAAATTAAAATATAAAGTAAAGAGCAGCAATGTGTATAGGCTTTTACATAAAAAAATATAACATAAAATTAAAATGAATATACATTAAACAATATAAGTTATAAGTAGCAAAATATAAAAGTATCAGGAATTGCACCAAAACATGAGTATAAAAATTAAAAAAATATAAAGTAAATAGCAGCAATAAGTATAGGCTTTTACCTAAAAAATATAACATAAAATTAAAAAGAACATACATTAAACAATATTAGTTATAAGTAGCAAAATATAAAAAGTATCAGGAATAGCACCAAAACATGAGTATAAAATTTAAAAATATAATGTATATTATATTATTTACATTAAACTATGATGCCGTAAGGCAAGATTCGTTCTTTGAAAATAAGAAAGTAATTCGAATTATTTTTCGAACATTAAATATGAAAAGTAATGTATCGTGAAACTACTGATAATATAAATTAAGATTAAATCAGATAAAATTTAATTAGAACGAATTTGTTGTTTAATAATATTTATTATTTATGAGTTGCTTAATTATTATTATAATTGATTTCTTTCATTGTTTTGTGACTTGACAAACCGCAAGTCTAGCTTTTAGTAGATGAGCGCTAGTATTGTAGTCAATAGTGTAATGTATTAATACACGGCTGAGATTTTTATCTTTCGTCTCAGAGATAAGGGTAGCGACAAAGGTCAGTATGTATTTATCTATCATTCTCCTAGGCGTACAAAATACATGCGGCAATGAATCATGGCTCGCCACGTGTTGAACTCTATCGTGGCGTGTAAAGATGAGGCTTGTCTAGTATGCAGAGTAGAACTAAAACATACTAACCTTTACCGCCAAGTCTCCGGGACCAGAGAAAAAATTTAATTAATGTATCGGAATTCTTTAGTTGTTCAAGATCCGGAACAAAATTTTCATCCCTGAAGCAAATTTTACGTTTGACAGATGTCTTGACCATTTTTCATAGAAACCTAATTAATACGTTTCGTCTATTTTAGGTCTTATTTATATTAAATTTTAACGCTACAACAGGCGTAGCGAAACATTTCACAGAAACACCCAGGTTTGGAAAAAAATATGCGTTAAAAATCAATTATAATATTTTTTTGAATTTGACCAATTTGAAAAGCGATAAAAGTAAAAACACGGTTGCATGTAAAAGATAAAATGCGCCTAATATAATAAGGGGCAACTCGGCGAATACAGGGAGGGAGGAGAGCGGCGAAGTTTCGCCCCAGCCGGCGACTTCCAGAGCGCCGCGTCCAACTTTCGGGATTACTTTTGTTGCCAGAAATTGTTATAATTTCTTTTGAATAACTTCGCGGCGTCCCCGCTATTAGGGGACCAACCCGCCCCCCACCCTCCCTCCCATCCGTGCACACCTACAGTGGTACAATCATAAATTACAATGATTTATACACCCCCACCCTTAAAGATTGGAACTTTTAATTGCGGCGGAGGTATTTTTCTCCGGGTCAAAAAACGTCCATCGCGATGAGTATTCTTGACGCGCTTATCTTATCGTACTTCACGGAAAACAATAATATAAAGTACCTAAACAATAACGCGAATTATCCTATCGCAGTCGGAGATTCCTCGACGTCACTGAGTATAACATATGTACAGAGAGGAACTGTTCTAGTTCTTTAGGGGACGGGAACGAGTCAAGCGGAAGAATGTTCTTCGCGTATGTCTAAGACACATTTATACTGCAGTATTATTTAAAAAAAAAAATTGTTCCAAGCATTGAGTATAAGCTTGTAGTATTTTTTTTAAACCAGGCGAAACTATTGTGTATTGACACTCGACGTGGTGCCAAGTTGTGGGCAAGGAAGTTCATATAATGTTAGTTCATGTCAATTTATTTTGGTGATCAGAGGTTAATTCCTATTTTTGTATTTATATTTGTACCTTATACTGCTTTCTTAAATATTAGCAAAATATATTAATACCTACATTTAAATTAAATTAATGTTCGCCCCGAACTATACGTAGGTACCTAGTGTTTTTATTGCGATCGAGATTTTATAGGAAACACAGTCTATACATTTATAGGAAACATGATTTTGGAAGGGATAAGTACACGAAATCAAGAATTTATATTTTAAATTATTAATCCTCGGTGACTGCGTTCAAAACATTTTTTAATTATACATGTAATTTGTAAAATATTTGTAGTTGGCCGGGACAAAAAAAACACAAAAACAGCAAAATTTAATTAGGACTTTTAAGGGATATCGCACTGGCGTTAGTGAGCCAATGCTGAATGAATTCCCCGAACCAGCCACGTGGTTCTTGGTGTATTCGAAAAAAACGTTAAAACGGTTAAAACGCTCGATGAAATCATCGCGTTATTTGATTAGCCGCGAGTTTTGTTTGGCCGCAGGTTATTACCTTATCAAGCCGCGCGCGGCCTGCGGAGGTAGGTTCCTGGGTACTTTCCCGCAGCGGCCGGATAGCTGCTAGTTTTTTCGCGTTGCTATTCGCCCGTCCGGTTTAATCCGGTTCTATCCGGTAAAAATGCACACATTTGTTATATTATTATCGTGCGCGGCCGAAAGTGGATTTTATTATCGCCCGTGTGTGTGCTTTATTACCTCATTTCTAAGCCGGGTACGTATCTATACTTTTCCTCGTATGACGTGGGTTTTATTATGAAAGCAAAGGAAAATGTAGAAATAATAATAATTTGTCGCTGGTCGCGACATTCGATACGAGGGCCAAAAATGTTTACGAAGAAATGCGAGATTATTTTTGATGTGTAAACATTTCAGTGCTGAGCGTCATTTTCACGTTGAGCGAATGAATGAGGAAAGAATGGTAAGAAAGATATATAATGCAAGTGTTTATTTTCTCAGAAAGAGAGGGCGACCGCGGAAAACGTGGCATGACCATATTAAACCAGGTACTGGAAGATGGTCCAGTTGGAAGCCTCAACAACCGTCGAGCTTGCATGCGAAGATGTATGAATGTGGATGAGGCGAGAGTTGTATGTCAGGACAGTATGACGCTCTATCCTCTGTGCCTACCCCCACGGGAAACGGCATAATGGTAAGTAAGTAAGTATGTAAACATTTTAGCACTACTCCCTCCCACTATAATTTCGTACTAGTGTAATCTATAAAAATATGGAACTCAGAAATTGTCGTTTTATTCAGTATCTACCTATAATAATGCGTTCAATTCGATTGGCGAAAAAGATTAGTCTATCAAGTAGGGAATAAGATGGAGAAAATGAGGCGACTATTGAAGGCAGCGGAGACCTGGCGCAATCAAACACTGCAAATATTAAAGAATGACCCTGTTGTAAGCCTCGACATCCGCAGAGCATGCATGAATGAGGAGATGTTTGTATGTAGCCGTTGCAAAAGCGGTGTGCCGAGATAGAACAATGTGGCCTACTATCCTGTATGCGTATCTTACTTACTTACTTAACATCACGCTGTTTTCCCGTGGAGGTAGGCGGAGAGGATAGAGCGCCATACTCTTCTGTCCTGACATACAACTTTCGCTTCATCTACATTCATACATCTTCGCATGCAAGCTCGACGGTTTTTCAGGCTTCTAACATGCGTATCCCTTCGGAGAAATGGCGGGATGGTTAGTCGGTTACTTATAAACGTCAGCCGTTTTTAGAAATTGATCGAAACAACATTCGCACGTTCGAAAATGAAACTTTATATTGTATTCAGTACTCACTATCCCCATCTAAATATTTTGTATTTACTGTTTCCGAGGTAAGTTTGTAGAACTCCACAATCCCATATTTGGAAATAGACACTGGTTTTTATTCTGCTTGTTTATTTTACTTAAGACACGTTTTGGGATTAATTATGTCTCAAGTCTCAATAAAATAAACAAGTATTTTTGTCTCTGTCTTCCGTACACATAAAGTAACACATACCTAGTACCTACCTACACAAAGTACATTGCTACGAAACCGCCCTCCAAAAATTTTATGTTCATAATTTTTTAAATTTTTTTTTATTAATTTAACTGTTTTTATAAAATCAATGAACGATTATTGTATTGTCATCACGCCAATCTCTATGGCGAATATCAGAGCCTCGTATCATTCGCATATTGCAGGTAGAATTATATATATTGAATTTAAAAATCTATCGATTTATTATAATTATCTCTTAGGAAGAACAGACATAAAAGTATGACGCAGTAGAAGTATTAAAGACACATTTACAATCAAAATTATAATACAACGAATCTTCCTTAGAAGGTAATAATAAGATTAAAGTGACGTTATTCCTACGTTCATATAATCGAAGTGTCTATTATATGTATGCGTCCAAGAAGCGATAGTAATAATACGAGTAAGTACACTACGTAGGTGGCGGTACAATATTATTGGTAGTTATATGTCTTACATGGTAGGTACATAAAATTCCAATTTTTTAATTTTATCAACAATAGTGGAATACCGTAATGCAAGATGTGCGATATGTCAGCCAATACAATACGACATGACACGAAAGGTTTTCCCCATTACCTGCAATCGATTAGATTGTTATCGTCACAAATAATGTGTGAGTACCTATGTATAATTTGAATAAATTCCCCCATCTCTTATTGTGCTACCTTTCACTTTATCTTATCGCTTCTGCCACGCCAGCGTCACGCTATTAACGATAATGGCTCGGTTTCAGTACAATATACTAATTCATTCCCACAAGTTTGAAGTTTGGGTGGTGGAGGAAACCGATAGTGAGGATTTTTACTTTACGAAACTCATCTTTGCTTAGTGTGCGATAGTTCTCTCACGTCTTATAGGGAATGGTACAGGAAGAAAGGACCTGGACTTGACCTAATCAGGTGTATTGAAATTGGATGATGACTGTTATACGCTTCAAAAATTTCCGTGCGTTCATGAAAGTAGATGACGTAAAATGCCAAGGTAAAATAATGTGGCGTTCTATACTATGTGCGCATCTGCGAAGAAATGGCAAACCATGGATTAGTCTTCTTCTTCTTTTATTAGATCCTTGATCTGTTTTGATAAGTCAGTCCTAGTCCTGTGACGAGGTCATCCAACTCTCTCTCCATCTTTTCGGTGGTCTCCCTGTCGGTCGGCGCCTCTCTGGAATCCCGCGCATCACGGATCTGGGAAGTCACATGGTCCCTCCAGAAACGCCTTCTCTGCCTGCTCCATCGTACAATGACTTGTATGTCGCTTTCCGCATTGGGTACTCTGTCTCTGAGGGTCCTGCCCGCAATGTGTCTTAGGGTCTTCATCTCGGTTGTTCTGAGGTGTTTAGTTTTCATTTAGTTCTCATCGTGTCTGCTCTTGCTTCGATACCGTATGTCATGATAGGACTTTGCTTTCTACTAGCATATGCTTATTGACCAATACAGTGTCTCTTAAGCATCCGGAGATTAGTTGTGTAACGATTGGTCGTATAACTTTAAAAAAGAGATTCGTAAAATAAAAAGGTAATTTGAATGGATAATTAATTTTTTTAAATGTATTTTTTCCATAAATTTCGCGTTACTTTTTATAAGCATATTTAGTTCTCTTTCCATTTAAGAAAGACAATCGAATTAATATATGTAAGCAGTGCGTACGGGGCATACTGTTTCGTTGTGTTGATGTTTATACCCACAACGAAACAATTTGCGTCGTACGCACGGCTTACGCATACTAATTTAGTTGTCTTTCTTAAATGGAAATAGATGTACCTATATTATATATAAATTTATAATATTCGACTACGCCGGAAGACCGTTACAAGTTGCATGATAGACCTTGTCGATCGTTGTGAACTTGGTGATTTACTTGGTCGATGACAAACAAAATTTTTAATTATATAATTTCTTTATCATTAATATATTTCTAATTTTCATAAAATGTTTTTTCATTGTATTTTGATGTCACACTAAGACCAGGTCATAGTCATTAATTACAATATTCATTTACGACCTATTGATAATATGTAAGTTAAAAAATATAATAATTGGTTTTGAGGTTCGCATAATAAAGCACAACGTATTCTATACACCGACGGTTAATGACGACTGGGCTGCATCTAATGATCAGATCTTAGCTTCCTGCTTCAGATACCACGTTCCTAGCAATCCAATTTTAACCTAACCTAACCTAACCCAACCACCCCTCTTCTATCCTACTCCCTTACTGCCTCTCATTTTCTCATACAACACCTAACAGATAAAATTTATTTGTCACATTATATGAAGTCGGTTTACCAGTGCGGCGTACTGTTTCAAAATATCTCATATTTAAATAATTTCTACATTTATCATTTTAAGCAGAAAATATTATTCTATTCTGCAGGCGATGCCGCTGGGTCTTTTAATGCTATTTGATTTAGTTTTGTCAGGCATCCAATTTTAACTAAGCGAGAAGATTTGCAGAGTCGATGATTTTTATTCAGTGTAACGACGATTATATACGAAACTAGCTGTAACCCGTACTTTTACATGCCGGTTCCTAAAGAATAAGTATTTACTTATTTATAGCTGACAAGCGACACCCGTGAAATGGCTTATATCAAAATATTTTTTTTATATTTCCCCGGCAGTTAATGGAACTTACTATTTTAAACCCTGGCGATGGTGAAGATTGTGCGCGCGTAAAACTAACGCGTAAAACTAACGCGACAACATAATTAAATAATTAATAATATAAATAAATATAAATAAAGAAGAAAAAAAGAAGAAAAAAAATCCGGTACCGGGAATCGAACCCGAGTCCCCTGCGTGGAAGTCGGATATCCTACCACTACACTACGCAGGACATGCCATCGACTACGGGGAAAATGTTTGTAAGTACTTAGTGTACCTAAAAAAATATTTTAGAAAATATATTGTGCGCTGTACACGCTGTACAGTCTATTTTGGAAGGGTCCCGCACATACGACGATGGCAACTTCTGTAGGTCTCCGCGTTCGAGTTTGCTCGCCCGGGGTTGAAGCCACATCTTCGGCCGTTTAATTTCGTTTTTTATAGCCGTGAATTCTAACGAACGTTACGTTACGGGATGCATTTTGCATTCTTGGACCCTGAAAATAATTATAATATATTTTGGGCATGCTGCTGGAAGAGAGGGAGACGGAGAGCGAAGGCCGAGAGGCCATCGTTCTAAACAAAGTTTTAGGATCGTAAAGAGTTGAGGAAAGCAGTTTTCGCTTTAGTAGAAGCAGAAGAAAGGACCACGATGCGCAGCAGTCACGAGCTCATCACTAAGAGGGAGAAGGGGTATAGAATTATTATCAGTGTGAATACGATAGCGTTCTATAAAAAAATTAACTTCTTTTCCGTACCTACCCCAATAACATATATATTACGCGCGTGCAGTCAGTTAATTGAAGTATGAATGTTACGTAAACATATCGACGTTTCTTACGTAAACTAAGACTATAACAGCAATACGGAGAGCTGTTTGAAAGAGAGCTGTTGTCTTTACGTACAAAATGAACGCATTTGTCTGTTTTTGCGTCAGTTTTTTTTACGTACACCTACTGCCCGAATATGGTAATGTTACAAGTAATACAATAATTTCAAACCTTGGAGTGTGTAGGTAAAAAAAGATGCCAGCTGGAAAAGAGAATTTCCACTATTTGAGTGCAATATCTTCAGGAGGTGGGTCGGAAGCTGTTTCTTGACAACTGTTTCATTAAAGTTTCACACTTGGTGCAGACTGCTGCCGCCGCGGAGTGATACAATATTAAAGGTGTGCTCCAAGTTGCACGTTCAAAAGCCGTTGAAGTTAACTTCATGTTTTTCTTCAGTTCTAGAAATCGTACATACCTATGCTTTCACTAAAAGATAAATATTAATTACTTTTATTATCCTAAAATCATTTCATTTCATAAAAATATCTTGAATTATTAACTATACGAAGACGAAATTCACGTACAGATTTTTTTTTGTTTTAAATGAAATTTAAAATATATTAAATTTTAATAAATATTACTATTAAGTTCTGCAGGTTAAGTGTTACTTTAAATGTTACAGTGTGTAAACATTGGATATACTACGAATAATCGACTTATTTATAAGGTTTAAGTTACCCTTTCCCCAATGGATAAATATATGTTTTCGGTGAAGCCCTATATTATGATTCTTTTTTCCCAGGCACTTATCATTAAAGATACCCCGGTTTATAAAGTTCTATGTTACGCTTAATTATTAGATAATGGTCTTACAAGCCGAAACAGCTGTCACATTTAAAATAACACTTAATCTGGAGAACTTAATAATAATATTTATTAAAAATTTAATTTATTTTAAATTTCATTAAAAATAAACATGGAGTTCTACAAATTAAACACAAAAACCATAAATAAAATAATTTTTTAATCACTTGGACAGTAAAACGTAATTAAAAGTGAAAGCAATATTAGCAAAAAGCATAAATTAGACACCTTTGAAATGTACTGCTAGAGAAGAATGTCATACATGCCATTCTTCTGTAGCACCACTAGACATTTTCTAGTGCTGCTACTAATAGGCAGCATGAAGCATAAATGCCTGCAATAACTACAACCACATCGCACTATTTTTAAACAACCCGGGGAAATTCAGATACAAATTTGGTGATTTTTTGCAATGAGATAATAAGTTTTTATTTGTTTTTATTTGTTTTAATTGTTTTTTGACGAGTATAATCAAGATGTTTTTCCAAATATTTTAGGTATTTTAGGGGGAAAAAAAAGATAGGGTTAGGAAATATACTTATTCCCATTATCCGTTAGTGCATTCACTAAGTGGGAAATAATTTACCACTATCCTAATAGCGTTTAACTAATTTATTTAAAAGTTTCAATGATTGATATCGAAAAATATAGCAAACAAAAAATATTTTAAAGTAAAAAAGATGAAAGAAACCAGAAAGTACAACAAAAAATTGATTTTATTCCACATCAGATTACATGTTCAATACCTTGAAGCATTTTTTGCGTATAACGGAATATGACAATATTAGCACATGTTTGAACTTTTCGTTTATTTTTTTTATAGCTGATAATATTATGTGAAATATAAATTATAAATATATTACAGCAAAAAATAAGACTTACCGGAATACTAAAGAATTTGTGAAAATATGTGCAGCGTACATATAAAATAATTGCAAATAGAGCAAAAAATGACCGATGAAAATTTTTGACAAAAATAGTGGCATTAGAGCAGTGTTACCTATATAAGTTTTGTTCGTATGATATTCGTTAATGCATTTTAATTATTAAATTGAGCATAAACCACCGAACTAGGAAGAGATAGAGACAATTTATTTATTGGTGTGAAGTATTTATTTTACCATTATTTGATTAAGTGTTAAATGACACAAGTCGCTCTTTGAGGACGGATTGCCTAATTATAAGAAGAAGAAGTAGTGCAGCTCTTGGCATATTGTTGTAGTACGCAACCCATGTCAATAGTTAATTCTCGATTGAAACCAGAAAAAAGGAAAAAAAATATTAACTACAAATGTCAAACACCTTTATTAGTTTGTAATCATTACCATCATTACGCTTGACACCTTTTATGAAAACCCCGGGTCAGAATGCAAGAAACAAAAGTGCAGCCCGGCACCCGATATTATGCAGGTAACAGACTACAGTACCGCTCACAAGTGGCGCAACCGCACTCGGAACAATGGCTGAACGTTAAATCCTGTAGCTGCCGGTAATTGCATTCGTCTACAGTCTACACTTTGGTGCCCGCTGACTGCAGAATTTGCATTTGTAACTGCATACATCAAATGCAGCGCGCGGGGCCACCAATTTATATGAAAGTTGAGAATATTTTGCATACGTACGGAATACATATACGGCAGCGGTGCATTCCTTTCTATTTTCTTTGCGGTTTGTTTCCAACATAACTACCTACTGTTTTAATGTTTTCTTAGTGGAACACTATTTAAAAATGCACTACCAAAATTATTAAAATCTTTTTACATCCCTCACACGAGACAGATGAGAAAAAACGAGTGTCCATTACTAACGAAAAATTCCATTTCATATCTGTATTTTTTTATATTTGGCGTGTTATTATTTTTACATAACTATTGTAAGAGATGCTAAAAAGAATTATGCACTTTTGTCACTTGTCGCAACACTATCGAAGAATCGAGAACGGTCTAGAGTGATATGTGCGGCTTTCGGGAGGGATCTGAAACACAACCGAAAAATCGAGAACGGTTTTTCAGATGAGACAAATTAAGATATCTATTAATAAGTCTTCCCTTACTCCCCTTCTCTGCGGGAGAAATGTTTTATTTATAATATTTGCATTTGTTACCGCCAATGCAGTTGTAACAGTTTTAAACTCCCGGTAGTGAATATTGCATTGTGTACTCGTACCGAGCACTTACTTGCGTACTTATCTGCTAACAGAAATTCTTATAAACACAGTGCCCGAATGATGAAAGTTGCAATCTCTGTTAACTTTCGTGCACGGTAAGTACCCTTTAAAACTTGTCCGTTTCCCCCTCTCCCCCCTCCACGAAAACCGGTACATATTCCTCACCCTCCGTTCTCACCCCACCCTCGCCCTAGGGGAAACATCCCTTTGTGACGCCGGCAATAATTATTTGTTGTTTGTTTTGCAGGTGAACGGGGATCGAAGGAGGAGCTCGTATTTTCGGGAAACATTTTGTGGTGAGCGGCATTTTCATTTATTCTTGAATTATTCATCGCTCCGATTTATGTATATTCCTCGTCTATTTCTTGTTCCACTCTTGGCTTGAGTAGTTGCAGAAATTAATTTGTTTTAATCACTGGTGCATATTTTTTTTTATCAACTAGCAAAGCAATTGGAACATGGTCTACCACAGTAGACATACGTAACTTCTACGTCGACGTTTACGTACACATTACCATATCGTATTGCATCACAGCGAATGCATTCTTAATATTCGATGTAAATTATAAAAGATAAATCAGAAAGATTTAAAAAAAATGTAAAATTTGATGTCAACTATCTTCGTAACTGTATACATTTAACCCAAAGTGTAAAGAACATTTTATATTCAAAATTGGATGAAGAGGGCCCCCGAAATTTTTGCTACTCGTTACGAGACACGGTTACAGCATTATGATTGGTCATAGTATCTCATCACGGTCAGATCTAATGGACCACACTGTTCGTTGCATAATGAATAATGTTAGCGTAGTGTGCTCTATTATTCAGTCAGTTCATAGGTATAGTATATAGGTTTCTCGTAGCAAGTAGTAAAAACTTCGGGGGAGTCTTCATTCAATTTTAAATATAAAATATTACATTTTGGGTGAAATGTCAATATTTAAGGAGAATTGACATAAATGTTTAGTTTTTTCTCAATATTTTTTTTAGAAAAAAATATTTCGTAAAATGTTAGACTATCTAGAAAGTAATTTTTATCGAATATTTAAAATTCATTCGATTTGATGCGAGTTAAATAAAATGATTTAAACCATACGGAGATTTGAACCAGATTTTTTTGGGAGATTGAATTGTCAAAATTGGATGAAGAAATCTCCTTCAGGTTACTGTATAGTTACAAAAAATATTTAAAATTCCGTTATACGGCCTGTTTGTGCCGACTTATGCCCAGTAATATGGTAAAATCGCCAGGTAACAGGCACTTGATTGAGTTTTAAGCGAAGTACGATTTTCTTTTAAATTACGCGCTACTGTTTCATAAATTGTTTGATGAAAAAAGGCGTTCTACACTGCCTCTCTTGTAATGGAATGACAATTTATCCAAGAATTTATAAATTATTTGGACACTTTTTATTTTATTGATTTGATTTCAATCTGCGATTGGCAAACGGTCAATAAACTTCGTTTTATTTTTAATTGGTGCGTTTCCCCAACGATCGCCCTACAAAAATAATTACGATAACTCGACATATACGAATATACCCCGCATTAAATACCACAAATATTGCGGAAGCATTTCTTGGCTGGCTCATTCTGATGAATTCCTCAACAGAGACAGAACAAGCGTGCTGCCGGACACCGCTTTTAAAATAAATCATTTTAAATTGAATTTATTTTCAGTTAGTTTTTTCTGTTTGCTCCAATTTACAACGGCAGAGCTGCGTTCATTTCGAATCTCCCGATTGTGCACAAGTGTGTACCCAGGCGCGTGCAATGAGTTCATTAAAGTATGACCTTTACATAAACATATATTTTGGAATAAAATAAAAGTTTATTTACCTGACTTGTTTATTTGAATATTACGATATATTAAAATGTGAATAATATAATATTAATTGTGATACAAATATGACGAGATAAATCTTTTATTTCGATTTTTTCAAAATATATGACAAAATATAAAATTCTTTAATGTATTCACTACAATCACTGAGGTACTTAGTATATGATAGTGAACATTCTGATAGAAGGATATACTAAGAAAGCAAAATGAATTATCTCCATTCTATCTCATCGATGTATCGTTATCTCTTTGCTCTTGGTTGGTTAGCTCACCACTAAGCATCGTTCTTCTACATCGCGAACTGTTTTCCTCCACTCTTCGCAACCCTGGTCCTTGTTTAGAGCAGCGAAGCTCCGGTCATTTCTCGAACTTCTTCCTCTCCTTCCTTACATATTCCCAGTGTTCTCAAATTTCTGCAGGATGTCTCCTTCTCTCCTAACAACATGCCTAGAGTGTTGTCACAAGATTCTAAATCAAAGAACTCGAATACGCGAACCTATGCACAGAACAGTGCTCCAGTAACCTTTGGGATTAAACAACAACTTTAACTGTTTATTTAATTTAACTGTTTTATCTCGTGTTTGAATTAACTATTTTCCTGCATGTTGTTGAAAGCCTCTCATTAGTTCTGAAGAATAGAGTCATACGTGAAATTCTCAGCATACGACGCCAACACCACATCTCGAAGGCGTCGTGCATGTTTCTTTCTCTCCTCAGGGTCCATGTTTCAGAGTAATTGAAATGGAGCGGTTCTTCCGAATTTTTGTCAGCTTCGATACATTAAACTAGGCCGTACCAATTCTTCTTCCTACGTCGTGTTTGCACGCTCCATTTCTTCAGATGAGACATCTTTACTATTCTCTAAAACACTTACATTGCCCTTGTTTTAATGTGAACGCAATATAATCAACGCGATTTCCATCATTCTAATGAACCCACCCGATACTAATTTGTATATATGTACGAGTATATTTTTCTGGCACTGAACATGCTTGTGTTCTCTTTTCATCTACATTCCATACTATTTTTGTAAACATACTGTATTTTAGATAGATTTCTATTTCTTGAAAGAGTATCATGACGCAACTTTCCGAAAATTAGAATGCACTTTCTTCGATCGTGAGATCATTGCCGGGATACCTCGAAACCACATTTTATCTGTATAAGTGTTTTTGTGGCCACGATAACTCCCATAGTTCTTATCAGATTTGCATAACACTTCTCAGAAAAAAATACCTGGTTGATCTACCCTCACGGAGAAACGGCATGATGGTAAGTTGATTAGCTATATTACAAGGCCATGTAACTCTAATAATTGACATAATTAATAAAAGTAAACATTGTTTTCTCAACTTTTGTATTGAAAATATCAACACGTTTCACGGCCCCTTCGTCAGGTTCAATTGTATGCTAACAAATAAAAAATCGATGTGTAGACAATAAAAATATATATGGGAAATTAATAATAATGAAGTCCTACTAACATGAAAACAAATTTAAAAGCTAACTATTTAATAATCTTATAATCATCCTACGAACTAACAGAACAATATATGTATGCGTTTAGATTTCTGTTCCATGTTTGATGTGTTGGGTTTATTTCCCTAGTGTGTTCCATTTGACCTCCGCGAGCGAATATGCACATGCTGAATGGCTAAATTGTACCGCATACGTAGGTATGTAGCGGTGACGCAATCCCTGGCTGTTTGCCCGGGGCAAATTGCAGGATACGCAGTATATTGTTTTGTTTTTTATCCGGGGCATCCGGGCCTCCGTAAAAGTTGCACACTTTTTGCAGTGCATCGGTGAATTGGTCCGTCGTTGCGCCGCCACGCGGTGACCATTTCTATCTACGGTAACAATTTTCTTTTTCTGACTAACTAACTAACTAACTAACTAACTAACTAACTAACTAACTAACTAACTTACTTACCGTCACGCCGTTTCTCCGTGGGGGTAGTCAGAGAGGATAGAGCGCCACACTCTTCTGTCCTGACATATAGCTTTCGCTTCGTCTACACTCATACACCTTCGCATGCAAACTCGACGGTTGTTCAGGCTTCTAACAGGACCATCTTCCGGTATCTGGTTAATCTGGTCATGCCACCTTTTCCGTGGTCGCCCTCTCTTTCTGGCGCCGTCAACACTTGCATCATATATCTTTCTTACCATTCTTTCCTCATTCATTCGCTCAACATGCCCAAACCACCTGAGCGACCCTATTTTTATTCTATGTATTATGCTACAATCAGCTTTACATTCATTCCTATCCATTCTTTTTCTGCTATACACTTTTATTAAGATGTCCGAACATGTGTCAAACATTACGGGCATAATATATAAAAATAAATCTATTATATTTTAGAATTCATGTTATCCATTGCTCTCATCATCATCATCTTTGCTATCGTTAGACACACGCTGTATTCGTCCCATATTTCCCACCCGCAATCATAGTTGTTGTTTACGCCGTCAATTATTGCACTTCGATAGCTGTATGTGGTTTTTGATCTTTTCCTTATTGATTTAAAGTTTAGTTCGGTCCAAGTAGAAAATCTACGACTTACCTTTGTTCAACTGGTGGGCCGCCTGTCTCCGTGTAATAAATCATACGTCCGCCGTATTTCTTGCCTTTTTGTCATTCAACTTTGATGTTACAGAGATGCTTTGAGTAGTCAACTGTTTTTAGAGATGTTCAAATGCGAATCTGCCGCTCCAACTTGACATCTGAGTTTTGCGTACCGTCGCCAGGGACGCCATAGATTGCTACTAGTTCAAACATCTCAAACCAATAAAGCAAATGTGTCTATGTGTAATGTATTGTGTATGTGAACTAAACGCCTAAACAGTGGTTTTTTAATGTTTATAAAACGTCGCTTCGTGTGTGAGCGCGTCTGCCGCCCGAGCATCTCTGTCTTGTGGACATTAAAATTAAATAATAATTAAATAACGGTATAACCCAAGTGAAAGTGTATATTAGTGATGGTCAAACGGTTATTCATGGTACTGTTATTTGAGATTTGTATCTGATTGCACTGCGCACAGTTACCTCTGCAAACAAATTAAAAAATATCATTATCAACAGTAGAGTAAAGAAAGGATCGCTGAGGTGGTTTTGTCATGTGGAACGTATGAACGAGAAGAGGATGGCAAAGAAAATATATGCATGAAGCAATTGTTGAAGGCTATAGAACTCGAGGTGTCCGCGAAAGCCCTAACATGGTTTTTATAGCTTTCTTATACTTTGAAATCATTTTCATATTTACTGCTTCTGTAAATATTGACTACGTATGTTTTCACTTATCTGGTTTAGAAAAAATATATACGATTGATTATCTATTACTAAAAATCTAATGGTATGTGGAATTATATTTGGGAGGAAGGATATTAATGGTCTATCGACGTTTGTATGGGACAGGAGCCATGTTTTTGTTATTATTATTTTTTACATTCAAATTATTATATTTTTTAACTAATGCATATCCATTTTATGTACCTCATAAGGTCTTATTTTAAGGATGCATGAGTCAAATGTCGAAGGTAACAGGAGCACGGGCGTCCGCGGAAAGTTTGGGGTGATCAGATAAACCAAATATTTTAAGATGGCCCTGTTAAAGGCTTCAATAACCGAAGAGCGTGCAGTAGCATTAGAAGATATTGGACAAACAAAAGTGGTATGCCAGGAAGGAAGAGTGTGGCGTTCTATCGAAATGGCTTGGTGGTTATTAGTTACTAATTTATTAATTAAATAATTTTATATTGACCACTTGGAGTAACTCTACGTCTACCGGTCACTGTATCTTCGTCAGGACGGACACATACTAACTATCCATTACTTATTCTAGCAAACAAATCAATTTTTGAACGGGGGCGTGGCTACAGTTATGTTGGGGGTAATTGACAAGTGGACGCCGAAACGGGGAATATATCAAGTAACGGGCTATTCATAAAATTTATCTTGTTATTAATTATATTGGCTTATGTGTTCAGGCATTTTTTGATTTCTAGTATTTCTAAAATATCCAATCTAAGGCCTCTATTATTTACATGTAGAATCTCGATACCGTTTTCTTTTTTAAACGTGTGGCCTGTTTTCAAAAGCTGGTTCGCGAATTCAGAAAAGCTATTGTTATCGAGATATCTCAAGTGTTCCTTTACTTTTACATTGAAATTACGTGCCGTTTTGTCTATATAAAATGTCGAACAGTCGTTACAATTTAGTTTATAAATACCGGAATGATTTAGCGGGTCAACTTTGTCTTTGAAGATTATTATAAATTTGCCTAAGCTATAATTAGTATAAAATGCGGCTTTGATGTTACTTGGCAAACTTTTAGTCACTTTGTGAGTAAGTTATTCATTATTCAAAGTATTAAGGATCAACAAAATGTGCAAACATACATCATTTAGATTGAAATTGTTCTTACTGACATTTCTGTATTCTTCTCCTTCAATCTTCATCTCTCCACTGCTGGATATAGGCCTCTTCTATACCCTTCCATCTTTCCTTGTTGGTGGCTAGTTGTAGCCATTTCTTCCCCCCCACAACGGCTATATCGTCGGCCCATTCTCAACGCCTCTTTTATTTTCCCAAGGTTCCTCCACTTTAGAACTCTGGGATTTGCTCTTGCTACACGATCCGTGATATCCACTACTCTAGTTCTTGGCCTAATTTCATCATATCTCATTCTATCTTTTAGGCTTACACTAAGCATGGATCTCTCCATGAATCGTTTTCTATGTAAGGGCCATCGTCTCCACTCATCACGTCATCACTGGCAGTATGCATGATTCAAAGGCTTTTTTTTTCTCTTTAAGCTAATTGCGATCTGTATGTATTTCAGTATTGATATTTATAAACTATATTTATTGGATGACCAGCTTCGTTTCTAGTTATCATTTATCATAGTAGAGCGAATCACAATGTTTATATCATCAACCGTATTTATTATTAAGTCAAGTCACCAGCAACATTTATCATACTGTTACGATTTCTTCACATGACTCACTGATTTATACATGCATCGTCTGCCATCCAAATGCCGTGCTTCACAAGTACAGACACATCATCAGCGACCCGTACAGAGAATATCCAAGTTTAGCTATTATTTAGTTTGTCGTTCGTGGAAAGGTTCGAATCATTGGCTACCGTCCGATAATAATAATTCGCGGAACTCGCCGCTCCCAGCCCGGACCCGCCCGCGGAGCGTGGGCCGTTAAAACTTTGTGATATTTCCATTAATTTGCTGCCGGCTGATTAAACTGACCGGGTGTGTCTATCTATCTGGTTGTAGGCGAAAATTTACCGCTTTTGATACACAGCAAATAGTGGACGATAATTAAAATATTTGATCATTTTAATGAAATCGGATTTTATTTGTGAAATTAAATTTTTTTCAGAACGTGATAATTAAAACAAATTTAGATTAAACACACCAAAAATATTGTGATCATCTCCAGGAATCGAACCATGAACATCCCATAGACGGTTTAGATCGGTAGACTGTTTTACCAATTAAGTTAAAATGATTCACACAGAAGTATCAAAGTTCATCCACATACTTTTTATGAATTATATTTTAAGAACAACATTAACTTACGGTATGAAGTTACGGCAAGAGTCTTAAAATTATGAGGAACATGGTTTAATCAGAAATTACTAAAAAAATAACAGTAACAGAAAAGAAAAACAATGTATACAGATACTGATTTTAATGAAGAAAAAGGATCACTGGTTTATACAGGTATTGATGAAATATTTGTGTCCGTGAGTTTGCAGGGTTATTTGGATTATATACTATTTTCCTGCCTTGATTATGAGTCGAAAATTTTCGAGCAGTCATGACCTAATTTCAATAGTTATGGAGTTTTGCAATATCAAAGTTTGCATTTTCTTTTCTCAATATTTCTGACTTATTTTTTCACAAAACTTTGAACTATCATTACAATAACTTATCGATTACGAAAAATTCATTCGTTTTAAAACAAGTTAAATAAAATGATAAAAGCCCTGCAGAAATTCCAGTTGGAATTGGAAGGCTTTTATTATTTTATTTGACTTGTATTAAAGGGAATGAATTTTTCATATTCGATAGACTTACCACATCTATCAAATTGTTGGATGTTTTATATATACATATGTTTAATTTACACATGTCGCCGTTGGTAATAAGACATCTTTATTTTTCACATCTAGACGAGAAACAGCAATGACAATAATTAATAACTTATCGAACCAAAAAGTGTCAATTAAGCGTACACGCACGCGTCATCACAATTTTCTTATATTGCGATTTTATTGGCTACAAAAAGTTCATTGTTCCATTGTCTCGAACCAAATCCGTACAGCTAAACTCCATTCAATGTTTTTATATCTGCAGTAGTAATGCTATTAATGATAATGCAGTTCTATTAGTTGGTATGAAACTGAGTCCCCTTTCAATTATCACTGTCAACACCGCCGACCGTATTACGCATTCAATTAATTATTAGTCATAATTTTCAGTGACCTGCTTCAACGATCAGTTTTGCATTACGTGCAGCATATTAGGTAGGTTTCGATAAAAATGCAACTTTACACTCACATAAAAAGACACATTTCTACGTACAGGATATAACAGAGTTATTCCACAATACCTAACAGGTAGATAGATTCTTGCCTAAACTATGAGTTCAAAATATTCAAGCAACAATGTCCTAATGTCTATAGTTAAAGAAAATCAAAATTTGCATTTTTTTTTAAATTTCTGAATTATCTTCCGTACATCAGCAGAAAGTAACTTAGACCGAATATTATAAATTCGTTAGTTCTAATACAAGTCAAATAAAGCTGTATTAAAACGTTGCAGAAATTTGAAAAAAAAAAGTTTTTATGATTTTATTTGATCTATATTATTAAATGAATTTTTAATAGTCAATATATGTTACATTCATGACAGTCCAAATTTTAACATAAGATAAGTCAAAAATATTGAGAAAAAAATAAACTTTGAAGTCGCTTAACTCCATGACTATTGATTTTAGGATATTATTGCTCGAACATTTGTCACTCACATGCTCACATGTAAAGTGTTGTGGACGGACTCTGCTACATACCGCGAATATTTATTTATTTATTTATTTAACGCCCTTATGGGCTTTTACAATATACAGAATAATTTTTTTTTTAAATTACATAAGACAGTTAAAATTAAAATACAGTTAAAAGTTACAATAATAATAGTTAAAAGTTAATAATAATAATACAGAAAAACATAAAACATAAGATAAAATAATAATAAAGTTAAAGGTAGAAATAATAATAGTTATTATAGAAATACTGGAGTTAGACCTATAGAAAATCCGTTATATCGCATATATAATATACAGATAAGCTTTTAAACGGAGGGCAGGATGAAGAAAGTGCATATTGACATAATATTTCGAAAGTCGCGTCGTGTAAACTTCTGCATGATACATGTCCTTGGTAGCATATATTTCTACCGAAATCTTCGTGAAACACATAATTCTAACCTCCAGCACCCTGTACCCTCTTCTCTCCTTCAATAATTCAATACCCCCCCCCCTCGAAGGGACGGGATACGGGGGATTGCATAACTTACCGGCGGGGTAAAATACGGCCAGATGATAAGCTTTGACCACGTGGGGAAGTTTGTTTGCCTATCGCCATTCCGGCGAGCTATTCCGCAAACTTTGATGCATCCCCAGAGGAGGGTGGGCGCCACCGGCCTACCCGCGATGAACTGCCGAGGTGAGAATTGTGCGGAGGGGTTGCAAAGGCCGCCTAATTTTAACTTGGGGTTTTAAAAAATGGACGGCCTGATGACACGTTCAGGTAAAAAAACGATTTTCACTACCCCAAACGCGACATTGATAAATACATCAGCAAATAGAAAATAAACCACAGCGCCCGGAGTGTACAGACCCCGTCACTTAAGAATGCCAAAACTAACACATAAACAAAAAAATTGTGTAATATGCAGGTCTATAAATGTGTTAGTAGATATCCCTTCGGTGATTGGTTAATGTCATGTCGTGCGAACCTACAATAAATCTTTTAGTACGTCTTCAACTGTCGAAGAGGAACGACGCACGCTTGCTCGAAGAAAAATAGGGTGACCATGTCTGAGGCTACGAAATTAGGAAGAGGAAGAGACCTTTGTGTGGACAAAGCAAAGAAATTATATTAAATGTTTATAAATACGTGCAGAATAAACGTGAAGCAGCATTGATGAAGGTAATTAATATTATATATTACATTAATTTAATTTATTTTACTCCTTTATACTAATATTAGCTAAACAAAGAGACTTTAACTACTTTATTTTTATTTCTCTGAGCAACAATGTTGGTCAGAGAAATATATAACATATTTCTTTATTTAAATAAGACCTAAAAAGAGTCAAGTTTTAATAGATATAATGTTTTTTTTTCAGAGTTTTACTTTTATTGAAGAAGATTCGACAGCTACTGGTGTGTCTTCCAAAACCGTAAGATTAAATTTATTTTATTTATTTATTTTACTTTCAACAATACGCGATTATTATTTTTTAACGAAAACCTTACTACACAGAACCTGTGATGTATTGTTAATTTACAGCATAAAAAATTATATACATATAGGAATTAAAATAACACAACATACAAACAGTAATATAAACACGACGAACTTCATATAAACACACTAATGAATCTTACGTGCGTACGTAGATTACATCAACAAAAGAAAAATAATGCTTCTGTACTATTTCTTTATTATTATATTATCTCGATGAAATTCATGACACTTTAAAATACATTTAAGTCGATAATCACCACAACCGATTTGAGCGAGAAACTGCAAGATGTCAACTGACGCGAGTTGTTTGTTTATGGAGCACCATAATTCACTAAAAATATTTCCTACAGCGATATATCGAATTGTATTTTTATGGAACTGAGAGATTGTTTAATTTTTTTAATTCCTTCTGTCTATAAATAGAAAACCAATATTTTTTTCGAATCATACCTTTGTGGAACTGATAAAGAACGATTTTTGAATATAATGTGTAATATAACTCAAAACTTCAATTTTTTGACTAACCGTTGTATGGAACTGAGCCATCGATATAGAAACACAATGCGATATTGGAAAAAATCATTTTTTTCAATACCCTTAACACTGACAGTAATTAATGTATAAATATATTTTTTTTTGCAGAAATTTTCTCTTACTGATGAAGTTTCGGCAGCTACTGGCGTTTCTTCAAGAACAGTAAGATCTTTAATAGCAGCATTAAAAAATAATGGCAAAGATGACGCTGTGTCGTCGCCAAAAAAGAAAAGAAACCGGCTGAGTCAACTCACTCCAGATACTTTTGACGAATGTGTGATAAGAAGGAGTATATATGATTTTCATTTGAAGGAAAAAATATTACCTACAATCACAAGGTTATTGCCCGTTCTACAAGATGCCATCGGTTTCAACGGTTCCGAGTCATCACTGAGGAGAATTTTGAAAAATATGGGATTTCAGTGGTGCAAAACAAAGGACAACTTGAGCGTATTACGAGAAAAACCAGACATCGTTTGCAAAAGGATATCCCATTTGAGAGCGATGCGGAAGTATCGTGAAGAAGGCAGGACAATAGTATACACAGATGAAACTTTGGTTCATACAACCCATGTGTCATCATTTTCGTGGAATGACAAATCAGGTGAAAGCATGAAAATCCCAATATCAAAAGGATCCCGTTTTATTATTGTGCATGCCGGCAGTGAAAAGGGTTTTAAACCTGATGCCTTACTTATGTATAAATCCCACCAAAAGACTGGTGATAACCACGATGACATGAACTTTACTAATTATCAAAAATGGTTGACGGAAAAATTGATCCCCAATCTAGAACCCAGGTCTGTGGTGGTCATTGACAATGCATCATACCACAACAAGTTCGTAAATCCAGCACCGACATAGAACTCTAAGAAGGCCGATATGATAGAGTGGTTAACTCAAAAGGATATTTGTTTTAGAAATGATATGCTTAAACCGGAATTATATCGGCTAATATATTTAAATAAAGACATTTTCAAGGAATTCGCTGTCGACAAGCTGTTCATCGAAAGTGGTCATGCCGTATTACGGCTTCCGCCATATCACCCAGACCTTAACGCGATAGAAAACATTTGGGCAATCGTAAAGGGACATGTAGGGTCTAGAAATGTCGACATGACATTGAATTCCGTCGAAAAATTAGTTAAAGAAAAGGTGTCGTCAATCACTAGCATTGAGTGGGGTAATGGGTAATATCTGCAGTCATGTATGCAAAATAGAACGCCAATATTGGGAGCGGGATATTGCATTTGACGATTTCACCGATGATGGTAATTTAATTTTTAATGTGTCTGATAACGAAAATGATGACATATCTGATTATGATGCATACTTCTAATTTTTAAGATTCGTTTAAATATTTGTTTTATTTTCTGTCATTTTTCCTAGATAATATATTAAATTTTCAATACATTTTTTCATATAGAGTATTTTGATTTTTATATTATTTTTCGAATAAAACATATAAATCGAATTGTTTTGTTTAAATGGTCCTTTACCCTGAATTTAAATTTGTGAACATGATTTTAAAATACCTATATAGATATGTGGTAATGTTAAAAATAAAATAAAATATTTTTGCATTTTTACACCATGGTCACCCTATATGCTTTGGCATCTCTAAATGACGGAGACTCTACGCAGTTTTTATAACACCATTTTCTAAAGACTCGATGACGCCACTTCTAAGGATTTTGCTATTGGTTGGATATTACTCGAAAACCCGCCATTTATTTTTATCGAGCGTGAATTTATTGGTCTGAAAATACTCAGTTGCATGTTGCGCGCGGATTTCGTTGCATCCTAAAATTACACTCAACGCGCCTAAAGTAGTGTCAACTACAAAAAACAAGATGTTTGTGAATCGTATTACAACAAAACTCGAATATCAACTAAGGGTTTGCAAGATTGATGAACATTCCTCAGTTTTGAAAGGCGGCGTGATGAATTTGCCTAGTCTCCAGATAGTAAACGTCAAACAAATTAATTTTAGATTACCCAGCACGTAAATAACGCCTAATTCAAATCCCCAAGTACAAAGTGAGACGAAAGAACGAAAAAGTTAGGCCATGGTTGCTTGAACATTTTCGACTCATAATTAAAGCGAGTATGTAGTCCTGTGAGGTTATTAATGTTTTCCAAATAACCCTGTATATTCAGGTTTTGTGCCTTTAACATCCAATTTTAACTAGTTGACGTGCGCGCGCCGACGTGCTGGTTTGCTTCGACTCGTTATTACCGCGGGAAAATGGTCGATAAATTCCGGAAAACTTCTGCAATCGGCGAAATAACAGCAAGCCTCGCAGTTGTAGAGAAAGATTTCGATATCGATAGTAAATCATACCCCAGCAGTGTTCAAATTACTACACGTTTCTTCACCAGTGGCGCGTGCCCGGGGAGTGGAGTTACTAGCCCTCGGAAATCCAAAAGTATCGTATCAAACAATGTGGCATTTTGAAACTACGTATTTGCAAACCGATTAGGTCTCGGCCAATTGAGAACACCGACATAATAACAGATTTTAGCGAGTAAATTAACAAATTTAATTCGTATACGTTAATCTCAATTGTTCAGACACGGCTTAGCCGGACATTTAGTTGTTTGGTGTTTTATTTTATTCTGATGTCGCTCGCCGAAACCATCACGAGCTGCGTTGCTGAAGAAACTACGACGAATATGAAGAGACGAGCTGCAACTCGTCCAAACGACGGAACATTGGTTCGCGTCTTTGCCAAGCCCTAGTTTATATTTGTAGTATATTTTTGGAGGTCCACGGTGAGGCGGCCGTAGCAACATGCGTTGAGCAGCCGGTTCGGGTTTGCTGGCCCAGGTTTCAAGCCCCATCTTCGACCGTTTAATTTCGTTTTTTCAGACGTGAATTCGAACGAAGTTACGGACGTTACACGAAGTTACGAGGGGCAGACAAACAGACTGACGGAGAGACAACGAAATTATTATGTTTAATGAAATTACTCTGCACTACTTTCTAAAGAGGCCTTCGATGCCCTAGGGACTAGCCGCAATGAAACGAACAAATTGTTTACGCAAAATCTATTTAAAGGTACGAACATATTTGCAACCGAAAAAATGTGAACGCCTAGTTATGTGCTAAGATGAGATTAACATTACCGCAAATGATTTGATGTATATAACAATGCGTTGTGTTGTATATCAAATAATGTAAATCATCAATATTATAAAAATCAAACATCGTTTCGTCCGTCATAGGCCATTTCTTTGATTTTTATAGTATTGATTACAATGGAGTTCTATAAAATGAACACCGTCTGTATTCAACAAATAAAATAATTAAACAATGTATTCATATACGTATTCAGGCATGCTTGTTGGTGTAGTATTTATGAGGCTCGCTTAGTGGTCCAGTGGACTGGGTTCGAGCCCCATTCCATGAGACCAGCAAGGTTTAGGCGTGCAACATATTCCGTGTACACATTTTTAAAAACAACTATTAGATCGATTATTCGGGATTTAGATTTTGCTGACTACCCGTAGTACGCTGTACAATATAAGTCTCCCGAAATATTTACTTCTGATATCTTTATAAAATCGCCATTTATCCTTTCTATCTCAACTCCGCGGAAAAGTTTTTACCTGCGCCACTCGAGAATATCTCCAGCACCCCCCTCCCCCGAATAAAAGCTTGTCTACGCCGCTGATCTTCACTAATGTTATGTTCTAGTACCGTGATTTATCTCCCCCTCGCCGCTGATCTCCGGATAAGTTACATTCACCAACGCCTACCCGAGATTTTTTTCGGAGATAATATCCCAAATAATTATTACCCCGGTCCCCGTGTTACGTTACCACGAGCCGCGCACGTGATTAGCGAGATGATACGGTGCTCGATAATCTTGAGAATGTTAATACTAATTTTATTGTATAAAGATTGCAGTCGAACAAAATTCCTTAACGGGTTACGTGTAGTCAGGATTTTCAAAAAATCGTTTTTTTTTTGTATTTCTTAAAGTAAAATGTTTCAAAAATATCAACTGGATCCGGTTATTAGTTTTAAAGATATCCAACGATAAAAATTTGAAAATATATAAAAAAGCTTATATTAAGCACAAGATGAACTATTGAACTACTAATTTATTTATTTTGTTTCATTAAATTTAGATAAACCACTAAGAAGCACTGATGGTCACCGCGAGGCACTATTTGCAAGACAGGGGTCAAGAATCAAGCTTCTATCGTGGTCCAGTTATTAATAATTTTATTTGAAATTTTCGGTATAGTTACTTAACATATAGTTTAGAACGTTGGTATTATGGATTGAATTAAAAAAAATACACAACCGTTCAAAAAAAAAATCTTGAAAATGTCTATTTTTTGCGCCTCTGACTACACGTAACCCCTTAAGGGGATACTAATAATAATAAATTTTTCAAACTAAAGAAAAATTAACGCAACTATTGGTTATAAAAAATTCGTTTTATTGTTTACGGCCATACTTGTTAATATGTTTCACTAACAAATTATTTTAATCAGGTCCCCAGGGAACATTATGAAAAATTTAATTATTTCTCGTTAAATGATGATGTAGCGTATAGAAAAAAGTAGAATTTTGTGCTAATGAGATCAGATTGAAGGTAATATTCACTTTTTTTCCTAAAAAATCTAAGTTAAAAATTCATATTAAGCAAATGGCGCATTATATTAAAAAAATACTAATATTAATTTCAGTAAGATGTGTGCAAAATTTGAAGAAAATCGGCACAGTGGTTTTTGAGATAGAGAGATAGTTTATCCTAAAGTCTGAAAATGAGAGTCTTGAGAAAAACGCAAAGGAATAAAGATAGTTTATCCTAAAGTCTGAAAATGAGAGTTTTGAGAAAAACGCAAAGGAATAATGTAATTCGTTTAAAAATCCACCTACCACGCTATCTTCAGGTGAGACTTAACACTAATAGCATTTTTAACAATTATATAGATTAATTAATTAGAAAGATTCATAGAAAAAAATGTTTAGTTTACACCGGGATGTGAATCTAGAATTGTATGCCGTTGAACTGCGAAGTCATGTTAACCATGTATAGTAGATACTCGCACGTGTAATCTTTTGTAAAATGATGCAACTGTTTTCAAAACGGTATCAACTTAATATTATGCAGTGAACCCTCAAAACCTTCCTACGATTCAACTCCTTTGTTTTAAATATAAAATTGCAGCTTCATAATACAGTGTTTTCATTAATCTTCGGGTACCGGAAGATCTAAAATAGGATCGGGGCTGGAGTGGAGGGAGGTACAAAGTGACCCCAGTCAAATTTGCGTTTTAATGAAGTGTAATGGTTTGAAAATGTTGTATTATGTTTATAATTACATTTCTTATACAATGCGAATAAGATTCTACTAAATTTGTCGCCATTTTATAAGAAATGGTAGTATTTTGACGTGTCATCACTCACAAAGCGACCCGCCAACGGAAGCTGTGCAAACAGAATGACGCATCCGCATCGTATAGAATATTCCCGGTTGTCTATTGAAAATTATAATTTTTCTACTTTTGACTGTCTTTCGACTACATATTATTATTTATTTATTTTGTGTTGTATTCTTCGGGATATTTATGAGGATTACAAAGAATACCAGCTCAATATCATTAATAATTATTAAATTGTTTAAAAAATAAGATTTTTGGGATTAAGTTGTGCCCCGTTCCTGAACGGGGAGGGTTAAAAAGTAAATGGCAATTTATGTTGTTTCTGTACATTTATTAAAAACTAATTTCACCAGTGATGCATTGGTATTAAAACTTACTGGAATTTCATTTATCCATTATGGAAATGTATTTTCTACGTTTTCTAAATACCAATGTTATTATTTTTGTATTCTTCATTGAGATTTCTAGAAATACGTGATTTCCCACTGTCGATCTAATAATGATAATCATCAAACTTACTCGGAGGCGTCTCTGTCAAGTCTATTACTGAACTTCTAAAGTTGCCATCCAACGTACATACATATGTAGGTACTATCGAGAAATGATACACGCTCACTTCTCAAGAATTGTTTCCGATTATTAAATGTTGAATCTTGTCTTTGAAGCATGTACCTACCTACCCCGTCTGCTTTTCATTCCGTTTTACTTTAACCATTTTACAAGTTGGAAAAGTTAATAACGTTCAGGCTGGTGATATAATAAACTTTATTCAAACTTAAAATAATATTTTACACAAAGTCGTGTTGCAATTTTAAAGCTTTGCTTTTTAATTATCGCATACAGTTGTCAGTTAGTTTGTTTGTTTGGTTTGCTCTTCACCGTCGAGTTTTAGTGTAATTACTCATAGTTAGTTCCCGCAACACAAAAGTTTCCCTCGGAGGCGAGCTTACCTACCCCTCGCCCGCCTACCTATATAATGTACGAAATGCGGCTACAACCCTGTGCGGACAAAGGATCATTTAATACTACATAAATAATTATTGAAAAATGTGTGTATAGTTATTTATAAAGAGAAGTAAAATAATCTTACAGCCGTAACTAAATACTGCGGTTAAGTAAATTTTTTATAATTATTTTACGGTACACCCGTACACGCAAAATACTTAAGGGGTCATATGCCTAGTCAGGGGTTAAAAAAAGTGTCAAAACCATGAATAATTTTAATTAAATAAAAAAATAATCGTATTTAGTATGTTTAAAGAAGTAGCTTGTTGGTGTAATGGTCACGATGACGCTCGCCTAGAGATCTGGTGGTTGTTCACCAGCAAGTAAGTCCTATTTTCATAGTACAGGCGTTTAGCTTAGTCTGAAAATAGTAAGAATATTGATGCGACACATATTCCGTGTTCAATTTTTTTTTAAACGGATAATACTAAATGGATGAGATAATACTAAACATCCATTGACTTAGACTACCTTTTGCGGTAACCACTCCTGTTAGGATCCGAATACCGAAATGGGTTATTATTACATATATGCTTGAGTACTTGATCGAAGGTTTCGAAAAAATCGATTTGCTAAAAAATGACAACGGTTCAAAATGAAAATTTAGATTTAACTTTAAAAAATGTCTCGTTTTTGTTTACTTATAAAACAATCGTTAAGGTACAAGCTTTTTTGATGAAGAGAACACTCGTAAATCGATCGGATAGTTATTTGGTCACGTTTACATTTCACGTTCATGTTTTCATTTTATTACAATATGAATTCTTAAAATTCTTAGAACTCTGTTAATATTAGTTGTGTTAACTTAAACTTTGAGAGAATAATCTCGAAAGGTCTTTTAGATAGAAACTATTAAACAAATAAAAATCCTGACTAGGCCCTTATTATTCTTTTTTGGACTCTTCTCTTAGATGAGTACCTTTCGTATTTACGTAAATTTATCGATATCCGATGAATTAATTGTTACGTAATACGGAGTTCTGAAGTGCGTTGCATCGTTGCACCATTTCATACATTTTATTATACACATTTGGTTCACAATACCGCCATGTCACTTTGCCAGTTGGCAACGACCATAAATATTCGCATAGTATGTGACCTTAAAAAGTGATGCACGTGTCGTTTATGTATTCGTCGTAATTATGCTTAATGTATATCAATCATGTCATAATTACTGAAGAAGGATTCGCATCTTACGGAGAATTCGATATTATTATCATTTGCCAACATGATGTTACGTTACATCAAAAGTTGTCATCGATCGTTATGCGGACTCTTTTTCATGGATTAACAAAGTTCGTCCTTTTTTCATTTGTGCTTTCAGTGACGCGTGCAGTTTCAAGTATGTAATACATACTTGCTTTATATATGTGCACTAATTAAAAAGCTTTCTGTCGCACCAAGCTGCTTTTTAATATTAATTAACAAATTCTCATTAATTTTATTTTAATTAATTTAATCACGAAGTCGCTTGGTTTAAACCACTTTTTTTTGGTAACACCAACCGGTTTCGGAAACACTATTCTTTCATTAGAGTATAAATTACAAACTTGAACGTTACAAAATATGGGCAGTTATAGTTTTTTTGTAAATTGTTGTGTGTACTTATACCCGTATGACATATTATTTAATGATAAAAATAATTTCATAGGGCAGATACACTCAAAAAAAATTTGCAAAAAAAAAATCCTATATTTTGTAATGTTTAGGTTAGTATACCCTAAATAAGAAACGGTGGTTCCAAAGCCAGTTAGTAGTTAATATGGTGATTTAATAAAGCAAGTCTTATCCGGGATATGAATTGAATCCTTCAAATTATAGTCTCCAAACCACCATTTAATGATGGGAAACATAATTCCACAAATAAATTAACGATTTTAAAAATTAATATGATTTATTGGCGTGGTCATTTTTAAAATTAGACGTTAGGAATTTGAAAAATTATCAAATAAATATTTATACTATTTTTATGCGTATGTTTTAGCGAGACTAAACATCTAAGTCTTTCACTCTATCAACAATCCAACAACTAATTCCGATATAAATTTTGCAGGCAACTGTTTCTGCTCGTTCAAACGCTTATTGCTGGTGGTGTACAAAATTATAAAAAAAGTTACTAAAGTATTTTCATGGATTCTTAGAAACTCTGTAAAATGTAATAACAGACATTTGTTAGAAAAAAGTTGCATCAAACGGACACGGTAAAAATTATATTCGTCTGCTTGATGATTTTTACACAATATTTAGTGTCGCGGTTATCTTATGTTATTTTTAGTCGGTTATCTCGAAATATGGTTCGAATTGGAAAATTTCGTATGCACCGGAGCGCCCGATATTGTACACAATAGTGCCATTTAGTCGTCTGTTTGTAGCCAACCCCCCTGTGAATACAGTTTCGAGCGAACAATGCGCCACTGGTTTGGGTAATTGGCGGGCACTCGTACGTAGGTATCCAGGAGCCCAAACCTCGTGCGGTCGTCGCGCGCAAAAGGGGGGTCAGTTGCGGGTTTTTTTTGTACCGACAGCTGTTCGGAAGGAGGATAAACAATATCATCTGTTCTTTCATTTCCTACCGGTGCGCACTGATTAGTTTGGCCTAGCAAATATTTTAGGTAACACTTGAATAATGTCCTTTTTCTGTATGGTATTTTTAATGTTTTTTTTAAAGAGTTAACCCAGTTTGAACGCTTGACCCTGATAATAATAATATTGGATTATTTATATAGCGCCATTTTTGTGAAAATTTCACCTCAAGGGCGCTTTACACACAAAAACTCTTGCATACTAAAATCATAGAATCACAAAATGAAAAAGAAAAGAAAAAGAAAAACAGTTCAAAACATAAAATAGTAAAAAAAAACAACGTTAAAAACAACAATATTAAAAAGGTTCTGGGAAAGATTTTGTAAACAAGTGCGTTTTAAGTCTTTTCTTAAATAAAGTCTCTGAATCCGTGTTTCTTATCAGGGAGGGCAAAGAGTTCCAGGCTTTGGGGCCCGCCAACGCAAATGCCCGTTCGCTGATCCTAGTTTTCTGGAACTGATTTGCCGGTTCCACAATCCTTCCCACCGCTGAAATAGACGCTGACCTAAGAGTTTGACGTCTCCCATTTATGTTGTCTGGAATACAGAGCTCCTGAAGATACAGAGGCGCCATGTTATGAGTTGCCTTGTACATCAACCAACACAGTTTGAACTCTACTCTTTCAGGAAAACGAAGCCAGTGTAATTCTCGCAGAAGGGATGTTATGTGCGAGAATTTTGACGTTCCATATATGATCCGTGCTGCAGCGTTTAGAACAGATTGTAGTCTATCGAGCTGAAACATCGGTAGGCCAGCGTAGATACCATTGCAGTAGTCCACACGTGATACAATAAATGCATTAATGAGTAAACCGGCTGCCTCAGAGAGAAGATGTCTGCGAATACTTTTAATCTGTCTCAGTTGATAAAAACATGCACTGACAGTTTTGCTGATGTGTGTATTCATGGAGAGATCTGAATCGATGTGTACACCCAACAACCTGACTGCAGATTTTGCATTCACAGACATTGATTCCTGGATTAGGTGTTGCCTTCTAGGTGTCGCCGCCCATAGTTCTGTTTTTGATGGATTTAAGGTGAGTCTATTTTGTGCCATCCACTCGCCTATTTCCTCGACACATTTTGCAATTTTTATTATGATATTTTCTATCAACATTATATGCGGAAAATTTAGGTTTGTCGTCCTTTCTCTTAGGTTTCAGTTGACCGCCCGCGAACAAAAATAATGCAGAAGACTAATTTAACGAAAGAAAACATTTGATATAAGCTCGGTTTACATACGCTCCTATACGAGCTGGATAAGGCTACAAGAAATGCATTAAATAAACAACATTACCTGTGGTAATTTGCTGAATATTTTAGATATATTTAGTGCTTATATGATCTAGCAAATCAATGACATTTTTTCGATTTTCACTCCTAGATTAATTAATCTCAGTGTAAAAGACATGGCATGGAAGACTAACATGTTCTGCAGCCCATTTCACATTACGGTTATTCGGTTTGCACACTTGAAGAATGTGAAGAATAAGCTACAAGAAACTTTGTATTTAACTGTCCGTGTTTTATGTTTTTAAAACACCAGTGGTTAAATGTAAAATTCCTTGTGATTTATTACACAAAATGTTCAACCACAGAATTGCTGCTTCGAACATTAAAAAATTCCTACTTTGTTCGAAAAAGTACAGACTTCATTTAATGTTTAGGGTGGTTAGTTCGTTCATTTCTTGACTTCTTCTATCGGGACTGGTTTAAAGCGCTGCCACTTTTGACCTCCAATTCCTCTCGATTCGCCGAGGCTCTCTCACTGAATTTCAAAATCGTTTCAACCATTATCGTGCCTTTGGCTTCTTTTTCTTGGCAGAGCTTCTTCAGTTATTTCTTGGATGTCTAAGAGACGTTCTTGAGCTTGGATTTGTTTGGATTCGGTTATTGACATTTCATTTCTGAAGTTAAGAGATTTTTGAATTTTCCATAATAGTTTATTGTTTTAATACAACAAAAATGAGACTTCGTGGAGAATTGTGTTGTTTCGGATTGCGCCGGATTATTACTTTTTAATTAATATTTACCATCATCACCCCAATTGTCCCAGACGAGTTATTTTCCATAGGAAGGAAATTTGGCTAACCTTCAGTCTATATCCTACCGGCAATTATTTAACCAACTATTGATTTATTTAAATTCGTGATATTTCTTTTCTTGTAAGGGTCTGGATTTCAATAATACTTCGGTGTTACCTTCACATATTTATTTCGGACACAATATACAATCTTTGGCGTATTCAGCGACCGTCTGTCTTCCTAGAAAAGCTTCTCGTGGCGCCCCCGTTCTTCCGTCCTCTTGACCTGCAACACACACATACGCACGCACATCGAGAGACTACAATATTCAACTGAGTTCCTTTTTTATACGTCCCTGAACAGAAATATTTTATGAAAATAAAATATTACTTCCGAGATAAATCATAAAACGAACTTATATATTTTTTTAAGTTTAAGGCAATGAAAAGATTTTTTTCTTCCAATTTTTTTTCGTACAGTGTTCTTGGATTTTTTAAGTGAGTTTATTCAAATAACGTTATAAATTATCGCAAAAAATTGTGTCTCAAGGCCACTTCAAAACATTCCATTGTCGTGCTTCTAAAAAGTTTTACACACAATGTCAAATAAAGCAGTTATCTTATTTTCGGTGGGTCACATTAAATGAATTAATGGATTGCGTTTTACAACGCACTTTATGTTTTATTATTTATGAGTTTGTATCTATTTTATACATTTTTTCTGGCGTATTACGTCCCGACAAAATCGGCATATTAATTTTCTGTGAAATTATCATCTTCCATTTTAAGGAATCATTTAATTAATTTGAATTATTACATTTTGGAAAGGTCACTGTCGCTTGAAATATCTGACCTCTGCGAAATTAAACGCTGTCTCGAAAAATTATTGCTTTTTTGTTATTTACAATAAATCATTAAGAAAAAGGCACAGAAAATTAATGTATTTATCATAAGAGTGTAGGCATTACCCGGGCATTAGTCTTACTCAGAACCTTATATTACCAGTACAGAGCTTTTACCGATTAAGCTATGATATTCTATCTAGAAGTCTCTAAATTTCATACATAAACATTGTTAAATTGAGGTATCTGCTTTTTTTTTCTTTGTGATTTTTTGTAAAATCGTAAAAATATAAAAATGGACCATGTATAAATAAGCACTAAAAAAGGAAGATATGTGTGTTCTGTCATGTTTTCTCTATAAATATGTACTGAACGCCCTGTAAAAGTTTCAATAGTGTAAGAGCGTGTATTATGAAAATATGTATGAAAGTGGATACGGAAATGGTGTGCCAGGGCAGAAATGTGTGGTTCTATCCTCTCTCCCTACCCCTGAATCGAAACGGCATATTAGTTAATTTTATATGGGTAATAGCTGCAACCCGTCAAAAATGACGGGACATTAGTTCGCGTCTTCGCTAAGCCCTTTTTTAAATGATTTTTTTATTAGGTTCTATTTAGATGCAATTTGTACGCGTTTAATAGTATGTATGTATAATGATATTGTTGATATTATTGTTCTTAGTCCTCCTCACTAGGGGTTCCTGTTCTGAGGTGGACTGGTTTATACTTATTTATTTTCTATTTTTACATTACTGCGTAGTTTTCAATACTCCTTCTAATTTATCTGCATCGACTTGTTTTAGCCATGCTTTTATCTTTTTTTGAACTCTTCAATCTTTTCAAAAGGAAAATATATATATCTATATATATATATATATATATATATATATATATATATATTATTAGATATATATATATATATTTACAGTATCTTTTTGGAGGTTAACGGAGAGGCGGCTATAGCAACATGCGTTGACAGCCGGTTCGGGTTTTGCTGGCCCGGGGTTCAAGCCCCATCTCCGGCAGTTTAATTTCGTTTTTTTAGCCGTGATTTCGAACGAAATTACGGACGTTAAGGGGACAGACGAACAGACAACGAAATTATTATGTTTGATTGCCTTATGTATGTATTCGGGTAAATGAGACGCTCACCGTTCACAAATAATAACCATAGAATTGAATTAGTAGTATTCGTATTGTATTGGAAAATAAAAAATGTGGCCGCCTTAAGTCCATTCCCGTGGAGCTTCGTGACTGAGATGCGACATTCTCCAGTGCACACTTGTCCTAGAAAAGAAATTCGTGTGCTTATTTAGAAATGAAATATCTATGATGTAGGTAGCTCAGGGATTTTTAGATATATCATTGTTAAAAACGATCGTTTATATAAAAAAAATTAAGGATTTTGTTTTTCAAACTGGTCCCATTTTTACAGAAAAACGTTTTTTTCCCCATGCTGATTATGATAAATGTCTCGCACAAACCCGCACCTGCGAAAGTTGCATCTCAGTCACGGCGGAGGAGCTCCACGGTATGACGGGGCCATTTTTTTATTTTCCAATAAAATAAAAGTTGAATATATACTGTGTTGAGTGCCAATACAAATAAATTAAAATAATCAATCGTCTCCTCGTAAAAAATCACCAAATATCTACATAAATTTCAGCCTCGCAAGGTAGTAAGAGTAGAAAGTGCCAATTCGTTGATGCGTCCATTTTATTCCGTATTCCATCAATCCGAGTATTTCTTTGTTTTTGTACGTCCTACGATACTCGGTTAGTGGCACAAACATCCCCGATTGCTCTAAATAAAATATGTCCGGAGAGTAGGGTGGGCTCACATGCGGGCGTTCCCACCGGCAGAACCACCCCCTCCCCCGGACACCCTCGCGATGGTTGAATTATTAATACGCGCGGCGGCAGACAGCTTTTACCGACGATCTATTCGCTACCCTCATTTCACTCTTGTTTACTTTAACTACCTAAGTTTTATTGATGAATAGCGACAGTATACAATGCTTTCAAGTTTAGTTTTAACCGTTACATTCTTGGAACTTTTTAATTCTAGCTTTTGAGTTTTGTATCGTCACTTTTCTACCCTTTAATAAATGTGTATAGGAAAAATAATTGATTCCCAATCTGATTTTATCGTTTTTACTTTCACGTGAGTTTTTAATCAATTTGCGATCTTTTTTTAGTTTCTGTGTGTATTGCCTTGCAATACCGTACCGACGATATCAGGGTGTCTCCAAGTTTGTGTTATGTTAAGTACTGGATTGCAGTACCGTGTCGAAAGCAGGGTGTGTCTTAATGTAGTGTGTTGTATATCTAATAACGGATGTTGGACTGTGCGGATCGTCGATTTGATTTCTCCTGCAGCGCTGGATACCACGAGGTTTTTAACTCAAGACCGATATCCCTATTAATGTTTACCGGGTGCTTGTATATTTGTATATTTCAATTGCTTCTTTGACCAGGCGCGTGTGGTGACTTTTGGGCTTTCCTAGGATTTTCGGCTCAAATGGTGGCCTGTATCTAGAAAGTGCTCAGCCAATACCGATTTTTCCGGGTGACCGAATTTGCATGCTCTTTTATGCTCATCAACCCTCTTTGAAATCGCGCGTGCTGTTTGTCCCACATACAGCACGCACCATTTCAAAGGCACGGCAGAATATCCCAGAAAACTATACACAGAAGATTCTGAACGGCCGTGAAAACCTTAAGACACTTTTATTTGTTTTTTTTGTTATTGTTAATAATTGCGTCTTTTTTATTGTTCCACGTCTAACGACCATCGATGGATAAAAAACCATACAGTCCAACTCCTATTCTAGGCAACTCGAAACAGCAGAAATGCTAATGCTTAAATGATCGGCAGGAGTAAAAATAAAAGATAGGATTAAAATTTCACGCATTCGTGGTAGCCTGGGTGTCACAGACATAAACAGTAAGCTGGAGGAACGACAGTTGAGATGGTAAGGGCACATAAGACGGAGACTAACAGACCACACGGAGCAGGCAATGTCTATGGAGCTTCATCGACAGTCATCCAGAGGAAGAACAAAGAACTCCTGGATGACTCAATGCTACAAAATACTACGGAGAAACGGCCTGGATGTAGCGATGCCCAGAACCGAAGAAGATACAGCCTGAACGAGAAGAGCCAACCCCAATAGCCTATCTAGGCAATGAGTTGGGACAGTGCAAGTAAGAAGAAGTAGAAATAGGATTTTTATTATTGTTAGGACTATAAGGGTCGATTGTATCAACTTGACGACGACTGTTGGATAAATCGTGGATCCCGTTTAAGCCAGTGCGCGTGCGCCACTATACGCGATTTTTTGAGGTTTGTCGTCAAAATTGTTTTAATTCGATTTTCCGACATTGTAGTGACGAAATGTACAGTATTATGTAGGATGCCACAGATTTTTCTGCCAATCAACTAATTCTTCGGTATATCTTTAACAGGAAAAGTAATTTACCTCGAACAATCCTTTTTTGTTGGAAGAAATAGATTGTCGCAACTCTAAATGAATTTTGCCGTTAGGCGTTGTTGACAATCAATTTGTTTTCCACATATCATCGTACGTCAGATTTTATATTTATATTCCACAGTATAGGTGGAAAGGTGTGTAGGTGATGTGTCTGGAGTACTGTTTCTTGGAGTGTGGATAGGATATACCGTTACTGACACGACAATGTTGAAAAATTTAATAAAAACGATTGTAAATTAAGCAGCAAAAATCACGCGCACAGACTTTAAGCGAGACGCAGAGTTTAGGCTGTTATCGCTGTTGGTATAAGCGGCCCTAAGTGAATAAAAGGGGTGAGCATTATTGAATTGTTCATCGTTATCGTTACACACATTCATGGACTAATCAATAATATTAGAAAATATTATTGCTTCCTAATATTAGAAAATAATATGAAAGAAAACATAACTCGTCTCGTTCTGTATATTCTGTCGGTTGATTGACATCGGATAAAAGTATTTTTGCTATCGCCGCAGCTGTCTATTTATTATTAACGTGTCGAATGGGGGCTCGCGACCGCCATTGTGTTTTAAATACAATAAATTCCAAATTTATCGCTTTCACCCTGTCAGTTGAAATGCATTTAGTGTACTTATGTCAATAATTATTGCCATTCATTACCCACCATCAAAATATTCAACAAACATTGAATAGTGCCACCAAAATGCGTGCAGACTAACATACTTAACGTGCTTGTAGTGAGTGGCCCGTAGGTATAGGTCTTTTCACATAAGCTTGCAATTGAGTTAGTTGGGTACACTGCGTAATACGCGCATTGTTTCGTTGTGTTAAGTTTTCGGATACGCCCCTCTCGTATCCGTAAACTTAACACAACGAAAGAATGCGCGTATTGCGTACAGTATCGACACTAACTCAATTGCAAGCTTGTATGAAAAGACCTATTATAGGAAATTATTGCCCGTATCGCTAATTAACCACATCTCATTTTTTCTTTGTTCTTACAATTGCCGGTTCACCGCGTTCTAGGATATATCGGAAAATAAATCGTACTCATTTGCGTATTTTTTTAATAATTTGCGCACGTATTTACTCCAAACGCTAAAATTACAATTAGTAGAGTAGTAGAGAAAAAAATGTCTTTAATACTTTTAGATTATACATGTATGTGTTTTCTAAAAACATTTTCTAAAAATCTCAATATGCCCATATGTTTTTTAGGACACAATATATTTCGAGTTTCTACTTCTAGTTTCTCTGGGAAGTGAAAATACCAACACAATTCAAACTTCCCTTGTTCATTTTTAATATTTTTTACTTTTTGAATCAACGTGCTTCCTTCCTTATTTCATATGTACCGTTCGAAATTTCAAAGTGAATTCACCTTGCAGCGCTAATTCTCCGTACTCCATAAATCGGATAATGCCGGTGAATTATGTGAAGTCGCTTATGTTTTGCAATTATATCTTATCTTCAGACATTCCGTGAGACATCGCCTGCATACTTAATCATAATATTGTACGTCTCGCCTAACCCCATATCGCTTCAGGCAATATTATATATTTCTATATAATTTATTAGAATAGAAAATGTGTAGTGAATATCATTAATCTAAATAGTAAGCGACATAAGTAAACTTTACCTAGTTAATCAGATTCCTAACCGGTTAGGAGGTCCACCGATTAGCTAACAGAGCGTTTTTTTAATATGTATAAAAAAAAAGTAAATATCAATAAACGCTTCTGGATTATGTTTAGGGAAGTAGATACTATAGACGGCAAGGCTGAGAATGATATCGAAGGGAGAGTGACTATTGGAAACTGAATGGTGCTCTGAATGCAATTATGACCAATAAAAAATTGTCAAAGGAAACGAGACTAGCGGTACACAATGGAGTTCTGGTGCCAACTCTGGCGTATGGGAGTGAAGCCTGGAATTGGCAAAAAGAACGAAAGTAGACTGAATGCGGTCGTTTAGATTTGTGTGTGAAAATATTTGTACGATAGAGTAGTGAATGAACGAATTAGAAGTGAAGAAGAAGCTGGCTGTAGCGTATAGTGTATAGATAGAATAATGAAAGAATCGCTGTGATGGATGGGTTTGCCATGTGGACCGTCGATGTATTTTAGTAATAATAGTGAAATTAAATATTTTCGTTTCAATAATTTAACACAGGTTCGCCGTGCTGGGAAACAAATGAAACACATTCCATACTGTTATTAAAAACTGGTCACAAACTTTAAGAGGAACATTGTTCCGTAATTCGCACTACAATAATAATTTTGTCTCTGTATACTTTATATTTGTCGCCTAGAATATTCCTTGTGAATATTTCGTAAACATTGGCCACAAACTTTAAGTGGAACATTGTTCCGTAATTCGCACTAGAATATTCATTTTGTCTTGGTATACTTTATATATTTGTCGCCTAGAATATTCCATGTGAATATTTCATTTGGCCTAGTGAAACGGACGAGTGTGGAAAAGAAGGTAAAGAAAATTTATTGAGGCGAGTATTGAAGGCAGTAGAAACAGAGGGCGTTCGCGGAAGATCTGGCATGACCAGATAAATCAAATATTGGAGGATGGCCCTATTAGAAGCTTAAATAACCGAACAGCGTGCCTGAGAAGATGAGAAAGTGAACGAAGCAAAAGTTGTGAGCCAGGACAGAAAAGTGTGGCTTTCTGTCTTGTCTGCCATCCCTTTTGAAAACGGCGTGATGGTTGTTTGTTACTTTCTGGATTAAATTTGTTTGAGACTTAACCTTTCTGACATCAGACTACCTCGTTGCTAATGCATGATTGGTGATGCACGATTTAAATTATCTAAAGTGAAGATTGTCGCGTTTAGCCCCAATAGATCACACATGCTCTCGAATTGAATTTACCTGTAAATAAAATCGTACATTATGAATACCTATTTATGCATGTACTCTCGCCTAATTTTAAATCTATGTAAATGAAGATAAATTTGCATATAAATTGGCCTGGACAACTATTGCTCATGAGAGTTACAGGCTTTTCTCCAAAATATCTATTGGAAGGAGAAAATGTTGACATTTTACCAGAGGAATTGAAACAAAAAAATCTGAAAGTGACTTATTAAAAGATAGAAAAATTGCTTTGGAAAATACTATAAAATCGCACATTTATAATAAACAATACTTTGACAAAAACAGGAGGGAATGCGAATTACAAATAGGAGATTTCGTATATATTGAGAATGGAAACCGATTAAACAGAAAAAAATTGGATGAACTAAAAATTGGCCCATTTCAGGTTTTAGAAAAAATGTCAAACACAATTTATAGAATAGATACAGGACATAAGAAATGTGAATCAAATCTCTTCCACATAACGAAACTTATTCCAGTAACGCAGGAGTCCGAAGACTACTGAATTGGGGGGGGAGATGTAAATGAAGATCGGTAGGTATCTACTGATCTTCATTTAATTTGAATTGTTAAAATGGAACGTTTAAATTTGTGTGAAAATTCTTTCACAAACAACTGACAATCGAGCTATGGAGAAAATTATAATATACCGGTGAATAATACACACTTAATAATGGATAAAGTTTCTAATATAAAATAATAGCTTTAAATGTTGTTTCTCTTTTCAGGTGTGTACTTTTATTATTTTTAAATTTTAATATGAAATATTATGTTCTTTTGCTAATAAAATATATACTCTTTTCAGAGCAACGCAAAAAAGCTTTTATTTAAAAAAAAAACTAAAATATTTGGGAAACCACATTATATCTATACCTATAAAACTCAATGTCTGTCTGTCTGTCTGTCTGTTCTCTATACAAAATCCACACCGTTTGTCCGATTCGATTTTGCATACTTATGGCTTGGGACCCGGCGGGTAACATAGGCAATATTTCCTCCCTATTCTCATATCCCTTCCCCTCCTCCTGACATATTTTCGATGTAAATCTGTACCGTTTGACCGACCGGACTCAAAATTTGGAAACTTATTCTTTAGGACTCAGCGGGTTACATAGGCTATATTTCCCCCTCCCCTTTCACCTTTTCTCTTCCCCCTGATATATTTTCGATGCAAATCTATACCGTTCAAATCAAACCTTTGTTTCCCCCCACAAATTTATTTACAACTTAATCCTTAACCCGTGCAACGCCGGGTACGAACAGCTAGTTAGTAATAAATTAAATATTTTAAAATATTTTTTTATTTTTTTATTACAGTACAAAAATTTGTGTTCGGCTGGTTCCTATCCCCATATTTTTTACAATCTTAAAAATATGCAACTTTAAACCGGTTTGGCTTGGTTTAAAGTAAAACTTCGTTTAAAGCATAGATTTTTACGGAAACTGGTTGTTTGATTGGTGGAGAACGCAAAAACTATGCTTTAAACGAAATATTACCATAAACTGAGTTGATGCAACCGGCCTTTATTGGTTTTTAAAGAATTTATACGATCAGTAAATCTACGATCTATGAAACTAATTTCAATGATAATTTTCAGTTTAAAAATATGTTGAGAAATGGGATAGTAGGAGTAACATTATGGTTAACTAATTTACCATCACCTCGTTTTACAAAGGGAATAGGCGGAGAGGATGGAGAGCCACAGTCTTCTTTTCTGGAACACCACTTTTATCTTCCTTTATTTTCATACATCCTTTTATTCAAGATCTTCGGTTGTTGGAACAAGTATGCAATTATTACAGATGGAAACGGCGTCATGGTTAGTTAGTTATGCTGACATTCAATTTGGATTCAAAACCATTTTTAATTTGATCGCGATCTTGATGATTGATGTCCTGCGATATTATAATATTTTAACATTCAAAATTATAAACGGAAACAAACTTTTAGCAGTTTATTGTGCGAGATCGTGAATCATGAATATTAACTTTCTCATTTTTTTTCAATTGGTTCAGCAACTTTGTAGATTGACATTTAAAAAAAATATATATTTTCTGAATAATCATGGTTTTTCTGAATTTTCAAATCATTTATTAGAAAATGATCACGGTTCTGATAAAAATTTAGGGCTTTCTATTTTATCAATAATCAATTAAATTTAACTACTCGTCGATTTCAAAAAAAATTTCCATTAATTTTGTGTAATCAAGATATTCAGCAATAATATTTAAAAGTAATTTTTTAAATAATTTAGAAAACCAAAAAACAAAAGACATAATGTATTTTGATATTTTGACATTTATAAAACACCCTGGCGATGCAAAGGTTTTTCCGGAACGTGTAGGCGTAATTAATGAATATAAGTATATTAAAACTTATTAACTTAACTTAATTTTTTTTTATTAACTTTCTCAATCATAAGTGTTTTAAATAATATTTATCGTAATCGCAAGTATCTCCTATCTGCGTCACTCGCTAGTAAAACCCGCACAGCGTATCTTAAAGTTGCCGTATGCATAGAAAGGTTACATGGTACTTACATGTACATGCACGTACCAGTGTACGTGGTTTATTGTCTGTTCTCTGTGCACTCCTCGCGACGCGCCCCGTGCTAGTAGTGTCGTCAGGTTTTATTTCTCTCTTCTGCACATTGTGCGCTCGCTCCAATTCCGATTTCCTTCTTTTTCCTTTGTTCTCAGCTGAAACATTTCACCCCGGCCATCATTTGAAGTCACATTCTTCCTTGTATTTTTTCTTTGGAATAATCCAAGAATATGGTCCCGTTGTTCATACAATGAAAATAAGTATTTCATTATATAATTTAATGTCCTGTTAATTTAATCTAACTAAAATAATCGTAATCTAAATTAAACAAACCAAACCTAATAACCTAACCTAACCAAACCTAATAACCTAACCTAACCAAACCTAATAACCTAACCTAACCTCATATATTGCCTATGAAATGTCAAAATATGCAGTGCATTTTTCGAAACTTTAAGGTTATTTATTATTATTATTTATTATTATTATTTATTATTAAGGTATCTTATTTAATACTTACTATTTAAACGTAAATTATCTTTCATTTTGCTATTAGCACATTCAATAATATAGTGAAATACTCATTTTCGTTGTATATGCAATGGGACTTATTATCTTGGATTTAGCCTTTTCTTTTTATTATTTACAGGTTAACGTACTGCCAGTAAAGTAAAAAGTTAAACCATAAATCCACTATAAATACTCGCAACTTTTTCATGTGATACGATATTATTTAATGTAATAATTATTACACAATATAAGGAATTCAATAGAATTATTTATTATTTTAAAAGATTAATAAAAGTTAACCGTTAAAAATCAACTTTAATAATCGCTTCAATGAATACAAGTTTTTTTTTAAATGTCTTAAAAGTGTCACGGTAAGTCAGTATGCGGCTTTATTTTTTCATGCATGGAATAGCCATTTCAAAGAATAACTGACATCTTGGTATAAAATATGCACCATTGTCATGTCATTAATTACCATAAGTAGATCGTTGAATATCGAAGAAGCGAAATGAATAAATACAGATGTTACTGTAATGGATGTTATTCATTTGCATACAAATATATAATTATTGTACCGTTAGTTTTCCAAATAAGTAATAACTTAATACCATAATGTGTCTGTGTACTGTTCTGTCACTATCATTCTAGGTAGATCGACCTAGATTTTTCTAGTAAATTAACTAATATTAATTTATTTTCTTAAAAAAAGTTCTATGATTTTTTTTTACAAAATTCGCATTTTCATATCTTCGGACGCAATAAATACCGTTTTATTATCATTTTTGTGAAAATATCAGATAATTTACATATTGAATTTGCTTACGGCGATTCTCTTCAAACTAGTAGATATTCGGAGCTCAATTAGATGATCGCATGTAAAAAAAAACTTAACACGTCTCGGTCCCGGGTCTCTGCAGCCAGGATGCAACGCATCCATCCAATAGGTATATAACACTCTTCTAGGTCTTCTTCATCCTAGAGTTTCTTCCAAGATAATCTCCTTTTCTGTAGTTTTGACAAAGTGTTGCCAAGAAGTTACGGACGTTACTAGAAGTTACGGGAACCGACCGACAACGAAATTATTATAATTGGGAATTAAATTTATATCAAGGCGAATTTTAATATTCGACATAAATTACTTTCATGAAGTCTAACGTTTTACAAATGATGTCGGAAATATTGAAATAAAAAAACGCAAACTTTGATGAATATGTTCTATCCAAAATTGAAAGATGAAGACTCCACCGAAGTTTTTTCTCCTAGCTACGGGGCATGTACAGTATTCCTCCATTAGTAATGTATATTTTTGCAGGTCTTTGTAATAATAAGGTGTATATAGACAAGTGTGTGACATAGTTAACTTTTAAACTGTAAATTCTTGTGATGAATCTCATTCAAATATGCCTTTTTTTCTGTGTGTATCCACAGTTAATTCACTTTTATAAATAAAATAAGTAATGATAAGAAAAATTAATACAGAATATAATGTATAATTAAAAGGAATAAACAATGTAACAAAATGTTCGACTAAAAATTTCATGTGCATACCACAATTGAAAATAATTTTAGAAAATTTGTTCAATTTTTAATGTGTATTTTTTATTTGTTGCAGGTGAGCATGGGCTTTAATCATAGTAACCGACATACACGAGACTGAATTAAACATTTAAGGTAACAAGTGAAATCTACGGTCAAAACTAAACATCTACAAAAGTTGTTTGAAGTTCGGCTTTACATACAAAATGAGCGTATAATGCGGAGAAGAGTATTATGTATAGGTACAAAGAAAATCAAAAATGCATTTTTGGTAGTTGTCCGAGTTTACGTGGGGACCGTCAAATAATACTCTCAGGCAGCAACGTGGATTCAGTACTTTAATGATGCTTTAACTGTTGTCAAGTATTGTTTTTTTTACCCACCTACGTGGAGATATTGCATTCAAGCAGTGAACAATTATTTTTCCAACTGACAGCATTTTTATCTACGCGTTACAAGGATAGTTTGTAAAATGATAATTTGTTATTACATTATTTGTATTGTATACGGCTTAGAAGCGAGCTGTACTTGCAAATATTTACTTTCGCTTTTTTTTCTTTTATTCAAAATGTATGTTTTCGTATAACTCCTGCTTCTATGTACTCACTGGAGGCGCCTGATATTTACGACTGAAACTAAGACTACGACACGTACACGTTCAGCAGTTTGAAGACTACAAAGTGTGCGCTACATTTGTAGTAGGTACCGAAACAGTTCACACTTCATCTACTTCAATCAACTACATAAAGTGAACTAATTGTAGTACTACAAAATTGTATCTGCTAAAAGCAGCGCTACTTTAAAGTACACCACTACAAAATTTTCAAGTCCGCGGGTGTGTTGGTGGGGGGGGGGGGGGTTGTTTCCATAGATTTCGTCATTCGGTCCCAAAATTTTCTAATCCGCGGCGGGGGATTTTTTCGGCTTCCAAACTTTTTTTCATTTTACCACCACAAATATTTCTACCGTTTTATCCACATCAAAACATCTGTCAATTATTTATTCTTATATATATCAACTTCGCAAAAATATTGGCCGAAATTTCACATATTAAAAAAATCACAATGCAATTAAAATATTTGAAGTGTATGGTTTTTGTGTGCTGTTCGAAGTATGTATTTTAAGGTGTGTGTAGTTTGTAGTGTGCAGTTCACTTACAAACGTGTGAAGTATACACTTCAGTATAATGTAGTACTGCATTATAGTACTTAGTACAGAGCGGACCCGTCACTACTTTATATTGTAAGATTGAGATAATTTTAATAGTAACATTTAAAGCCCGTTAGCGAGTACCCGTGCAGTACGTCGCACACATGCACCCTTTATCCTCTCAGTTCTCCCTCATCCCCCCACCCCCGCCGCCCCGCCGTCCATACATTATTCACTAATGACCTGAGTTTGTTTCCAAACAGTTTCGGCTGAAGATGGAGAATCTGAATCGCGCAGATTGTTTCACTGATAGTTGGGCTCGCGTCCTTCATCTTACGCTACCGCTATATTAGTTGCACAAAATCTCAAAACTACCCTCTACAACGTAACGTGTATTGTTTATTTACTGAGATCGTATCGGGTGGGTGTTTATGCATACTTTGAGGAGTCAAGAATTTAATGATCGTTATTCAAACTATCTCTAACCCGTCAAAAATGCTTTTATATCGGTTCCCAAAGAATAAGTATTTATTTATTAATACAAAATACTTAAATAAAAAAAATAAAATAAAAATTAAAAAGTTTTTATAAAAGACGTTACGGGCGTTACAGGAGGTTATGGACAGACAGGCAGACAGACAACGAAATTATTATTTTTGGGGTAAATAAACAATAGCATATTTAGTAATTATTTATTTATATATACATATATATATATACATATTTTTATCGTTGATAACATATTTAGAAATATATAAAAGCCATAATAAAAAAAACACATTTATTTAATAATACTGAGTAAAAAATGGAACATTTAGAAATTATCACACAACTATCCTGATTTCGAAAGTATGTCGACCCGTAGCGTCCGTAACTTGCTGGAATTACAACGTTACATAATTTAGTGTGACACGCAATCAGCACGCGGCCCACGTAAGGGTCGTTATTATATTATATTATGTCCCGTGATTTTTCACGGATTTACGGCTAGTGACGTAATATTTTTCGCGATGTTTGCTCCAATCTGAATAAAACTCGAACCGTATATATCACGGACAAACTCGGTACGAAAATATCCTTTATTTAAATTTAAAACTTCCCCATAATTGTTAACACATCAGCGGTTTAACTATATTTTTTTGCAAATACCTTGTGTTGTTTGTGCATACTTTGCTCTTGTAATTTATTTACTGTAGGTACTATTTAGATATAAATTTATACTAAAAAATAAACTTACCTCAAACTGGCCTATTCTTTATATTAAAACTCGTTTCGGCCGCAACAGGAGCAGGGCGGGCAAACACAGAAGCCAACATCCGCTGCGGGAATTATTTATGGCCATGTGTTATATTGGAAATCGCGGTGGTCACAGCTGACCGCCTTATTTATGTCCTTTCAGCGCGACGTCATTATCCTGTACGGTGCGTGTCCGATGGCTAAAAATACTCGTCGCATCGAGGGTCCTTTGCCCTTCGCCTTTTTTATTCTTTTGATTCATGTAGTTCAGTTAAAGTATGTATGTAGTTCGTTAATTCTCCTAATACTCCCTACGCATTGATACCGGTTGTGTTAGAAAAGGTATAATCCTCTTCTCCTTTTTTTATAAATAATTGGTTCAGTTTATTATTAGACGTTGCGGATTCAAATTTAAAGCCGGTTAGGGGGTGGAAAGGATTTTTAATTTTGCGAGGGTCCTAAAGAATAACTATGAATGCAAAATTTAGTCCGACCAGGAGAAGGTGAGATGTTCAGGTGGGAGTATATTTTTCTCATGCGTATATTTTTATTGGAGTATATTCTCTATAAGAAAATTTGAATGGCATTCAATATTATTCACATCTATGTACCGCATAAAGGGAGTGGAAAGGGGAGGGTGCCTGTGTTTTTCTCAAGGTTCTAAAGAGTAACTATAGAAAATTTGTTTTAATTCGGTGGAAGGGTGTAGGATTGTATAGAGAACAGTTAGATATTCAAATTTATGTACCAGTATAAACATTTGTCTCATAGATTTGATGCTTTTATTAACTAATTATTAGAAGAAGAAGAGTGCGGCGCTTTATTCTTCTGCTTACCCCCACGAGGAAATGGCATGATGGTAATCTTTTTTGGGTGTTCATAGGACTTAAGACCGATTGTACTGCTGGCTTATGTGATCCCTTTACACAATGTAACGTTCACTAGGTAATTCCACTTATGATAGACTACACCACATCTATAAAAATTTTAATGAAAATTTGAATATATTCAATACATTCCGAATAATCTTTTTTATGATCCATAAATATTCGTATTGTATGCGAAAGTAAATTTGTAATACCTACTTTATTTTCCTGACTGCGATTTTTTTTTTAAATAATGTCGATTTATCCATGTCCGACGCAGTCGACAAATTCACACAAAGGACAAATTTGAAATTACTCACACGGCGATTGTCCAAGTGACTATTGTTGAACACATAAATGGATCGTCCAGTGTTCTGATGGATGAGTGTAAAATTAACGATCGCCAGGTAGCAATGAGCACGTCAACACTCGATTACGCCCGACTGTTGCGCGAAGCATGCAATGCGACCATTCATATACATTAATTAATCGGCTAATGAAATTCCATCACCGGCGGATATCCAATCGCTGGCGTGTTGTATCGTGTGTCCGATGCGTTCGGCGGAAAAACAACATCGTCCCGCGCGATCATCTCGCTCCAGCCTCCCGCCGATGTCTCCTTCCTGTCATTCGATATTTTCGGTCGATCAGAGGTGCGACGTCCTACGGCTTCGTTCAGTCGTCACGCCATTTATATGACGTGAAGTTCGGATCCTCATGACCTGGGCCCCTCGTCATAACCAGTCGGAGAAGAATGGGACTAACCGTACTCCTCTATTTCAATCTCAGGGTCCTTTCGGTGATGTGCGCACTGAACTCTCTCTCTCGAGCCGCTTCAGGTGCCTCTCATATTAACAATTTCAAGTTGCAATCGTATTATTGTACCGAAGGGGGTTAATTCTGCGCTCACTTTGCGCTACTAGAGCTCTTTTTAAGTTTGCGTCACATTTTTATTGTAAATGAAATGTAAATTGAAAATAACAGCCAATCCAGTGCCGTCTTATTTGACGTCCGGAAGGAGGTCACACAACTTAACAGCGGTGTGTTTATATTTTACAAAGCTATTTATACGGTTAACATAAATGGAAGTCTATATAGGGTGACCACAGGGTTTATGACCTGTATTAGCTGGCTTAAGTGATCGCTTTACACAATTAAATGTTCAGTTTCCGCCGTAAGAACAACCACATATTATCGAATTGTTGAAAGTTGTATATATGTGTTCTTTATCTGTCTTATTCCAAGTATTTGACAGAATATTCCATTGTGTAAAGTGATCACTTAACCCAGCTAATTAATACATGTCATAAAGACTGTGGCCACCCTATAAAGACTGCCGTACGTGTTTCCCATGTAAATGGCTTCGTCTCTGTGAGCTTTCTATAATATATCGTAATTCTCTGTGGACAAAATCTAGTAATTATATTCTTAGAACATACATATAAAAATATTGTTTATATGTATTTTGAGTAACTACGGCGATTTTATTGCCATTTTTCGATCATATTCTGCGTTTCGGCCAGTATTTCCTTAAGGTGTTTACACACCACCTTTTCACTATCAAAAAATGTTTTTTTACCCGTCTTATAGATTGAAGTTCTAAGAATAATCCGAAAATTGGCCGAGTTGTTGAATTTCGTTTTGGTTTTGCGTTTTTCTCGAAACTACAATTTTCAGATAAGGTGACTAGAATGCACGCAATGCCTTTTCTATCTATATTTCAATCTCTCCGGTAATGCTTTGACCGTTTAAATTATTATCAAGAATATGTAAAACCATGCACGATTATGTCGGTACGACGAATTGCCGGACAAATCCCACGCATATATATTTATCATACCTACGTACCTCCTGTAGGGTATTTCAGGTACTTGTAGCATTACCGTCTGACTGAACATTGCCAGTACAGCGCCGACTAAACACCGCAGTTCTTTGACGGTTAAACGAGCGCCGTGCTCCCTTCGCTCGCGCGCAGGTACTCGGGTTCGTGATTTTATTTGAACTCCAGCGCCCGGAGATGGAGAGTTACCCAAGTCAGACGGCGTGGGAACCTCGGTGGCCGATGCTGCTGCAGCGGAGGGTCTACTCGCTTTGTTTCATAACCAGCTCACGCCCTGATGCATATTTTGGATCGTCCCTTGTCTGTCTGGATTCGGATTGGTTTATAATCTATTCGAAAAATAATCTTAATATAATGATTTTGCTGTCTGTCCGTCCCGTAAGTCCTTAACTTCCTGGAATTCACGGCTAAAAATTAACTCATAAAAGCCAAGTTTTTATTATACTCCCTTTCTTTGTAAAATATAACAACAATCAAAGACGAATTAAAACATATAACATAACACTAGGCATACAGTAATTTAATATATTTCTAAAATGTCAGATGTTTTGAGCTTTGATAAGACACTTCATGCTTTGAAGATTCTAAAAACATTTGTCAGTCAATTTAGATTTTCGACATTCGTAGTGAAGTACCTATTATGTATACCGACGGAGTAATTCAAATTTAGAAAATATTCCGCGACGTTATCGGGCCGCCGTTTCTTTTGACGGCAAGCCGGCAAGCAAGCAGACGCCACGAGTTAATATAAAGGGAGTAAAAAACGACATTACGCGCGGGCTCCAGCGAGGCGGCTAGACGACACAACCAACATCGTTTCTCCGTGGCCCGTCAAAAATATAATGTAGGGCTTAGCTAGGACGCGAACCGTTAATTTACCTCCCATTTTATTAGCCGTACACCCGTGATTTTTCACGGCTAAAAAAAAAATATATAAAAAAATACACACTACTCTAACCAGATGGGTTACTGAACTCGCGTGAGTGTATGAACAATGAAGCAATCCGTATTGGAACGAAAACAGTGTAAACTGAATCACCAGACTTTCCATGCTTTGTTTATAAATTGTTGTATATAAATAAAATATGTTTATTTTTCTATTTTTATATTTATTCTTTAATATATTAATTTAATAAACAGAGAATTATATAACATATAATATAATTAATGTAATTTTTATTCAATTAGCATCGTACATTTCTTTAGCTCCCTTTTGAAAGTTGTTATAATTTTTTATTCCTAATGTCCCCTGGTAGTTTACTATACATGATTCCGCTGTGCGTGATTGAATTTTTTGATCTTGTTTTTACTTTAAATTGAATCATTTGTCTAAATAAATTGTAATATTTGTGGCATCACTTTGATTCATGTATATCGATTTCTTTGGTTTATTTTGTGGTATTGTTTTTTTTTCTTTACAAAGATTAACCCTTACTACGTAACATTTCAAACATACAATACATTTATGTTTTATTGGCGTTTCAAAGAAGGGAAAAAATTAAGTGTGCTTTGGCGAAAAAAGTGTGAACGAGAACACTGCCATATAAGGTGTGTAGATTTGGAATAAGGAAAATGTATGTCGGGATTGAACTTTACATAATCTTGGAACAAGTTTTATATGATATATTTATGTAAAACGCGAAATTACGAAATCAAATCCTGTAGCGAAATGCACCACAAAAATATCCAGCCTTGAGAAAAATCACACAGATGCGCTGTGTTCTCACCGGAATTCGAACACGGAACCCCCGCTATGAGAAGCCAGTGTTACGCCCACTGGACTACGAGGGCTGCAAATTATCTATATAACTGTCTTTTTAAATAATGATATCTAGAAATTTCGTAATATCAATAAATCTTCGTAAACAATATATTTTTTTATTAAAATTTATTTGATAAATGTACAAACTTAAGAGTATTCAATATAATTTAATCAATACACATTTATATTACACGCTTACCCACTTTTAAATGAAAATTTATTCTCGTGTTTAAAAGTGGGGGCATTGTCATACATGTATATATCAATTATTAATGAAATCGTTAGTGTAAGACATTAGATTAAATAAGTAAGATATAGAAAAAGAAACATTAGATTAAGTTGTAAAAATTAAGACATTAAATTAAGTAAGTAAGATATAAACAATACAAGAATACAAAATATGTTAATCTTCTTTCGCGCTGCGATGAAAATATAATGAGGATGATATGATGACAAATTGACCTTTCGCCTTTCTATAAAGTTGACTTCTGGAAACTCGTCGCAATCGAGTTTCGCCGATTCCCAAGCAGGGACGTCCGAATGGCATCGCGAAACGATACCAAAGTACGTCGCACGGACTCGAACCGGTCGGGGCCCGCTCCCGGGGACGGTTCCGTAGCCCCCGCCGGACGAGTGGCGACTTTTCAACGGACAGTCTTGTCATCTCTATTTTGAAACCGGTTTGCAGTAAACACTCGATTGTTATTTTTTTCGCCGTTCTATATTTGAATCACCGCCGCGACGGAAAGTGAGCGATCGCGTCTCGGGTCCGGCTGCAGCCGCGCCCCTGCCAAACATATGCACGCTCCATTGAATCGAAAGATAAAAATCAAATTAGCGACTGTCCCTAGCCGCCATGCGCTGTCATCGCGCGTCTTTTAAACGCAATAAAACTACAAACTATTTTTAACTAGCTGTAACTAGTCAAAAGTGACGGTACTTTTTTTACACGACGGTTTCTAAAGAATTTTATTTATAGCCGACACCCATGAAATAGTAATAACGACTTTTATCAAAATATTTGTACATTTTTTTTACTTTATATATTTTTTACTCAAAATTACTTTACTTTATTTTTCTTTTATTCTTCTAATTACGTAACCATGAAATTAAATATTTAAATGGAGTCTCAAAGAATGGAATGGCTACTTACCTCAGAACAGGTATTTTTATGTATCTAGCGAGGTAGGTAACGATAAAGGCCTGCATACAAAAAATTGTATATTGTATTTGTTGCTATCTTATTTATAAACTCTGTAAATATTCTTAACATTAATTATGTTTTGATGCAAGCTGTTATAAAAGTTATTGAGCTAATAAACGCCGATTTATCGGCACTGAAACTGAAACGGAATATCCTGTTAGACGCCCATTTAATATCCCGTTAGAAGCCTCTCGAGCTTGCATGCGAAGATGTATGAATGTGGATGAGGCTATAGTTGTACGTCAGGACAGAAGAGTATGGCGCTCTATCCTCTCTGCTTACCCCCACGGGGAAACAGCGTGATGGTAAGTTAGTTATTTAGTTAGTTTTTTATATTTCCCCTGCCGGCAGTTAATGGTACTATTTTATTTATCCTGGCGATTGTGATGGGCGGAACATGAAATGGTTCGCGTCTTTGCTAAGTCCTATATGTACTGTCTTTGACCGGTCCCGCATGCTCGGCGGTAGCAACACGCGTAGCGGTCGGTTCGGGTTTGCTGGCCCGGCGTCCAAGACCCATCGCCGGCCGTTTAATTTGTTTTTTAGCCGAAAAAATTACGAACGTTACACGAAGTTACGGACGGACGGACAGACAACGAAATTATTGTTTGATTGCCAGTGCCTTTGAAGTATTGAATGTAGCAATGAATATCATATTTTTGAAATAATCCAATGTTAGCGATAATCGTTTACCCCGAGGATCGCTGCTCGCGGACCTTGGAACCCACGCACTCTACACTTGTGCGATGATTTTATGTCTCATATAACTTGTAAATTATAACGTAACTCTTAATTTTATTTTCTATATTGGTTCTAATTTCTCATTTCTCAACCTTAAATGTCTTCTGTAACTAATTATATTTTTCAATCAATTTTTTTTACATTGTACTTTAATGTTACGTAAGGACCATCTATCAGCATCATTAACGACCTATGTATAATCTGCAAAAAATAAATTAATTAATTCAGCATTTCCGTAAGGCATTTCCGCGGAATCGTGAAGTAAAATTAAGGCTTCTGCGACAAAAAATATTAATAAAAAAACGTTACACATTAAAAGTAAAAAATATTATTACATCTGGTATATTATGACAGTATTTGGGTCAGGAAGTTGGGGTACTAAACTGCCTTTGTAATTGTAATCCAGGACCACCACTACAGGGCACATTATACGGGCTTTACACTATCTCATCTACCTATCTAAATACTAAGAAAGGATGCAAACGGCTGGTTTCCGGTTGTTGTTGGTTACGTTTACATGTTTGGATAAATATATATTTCAATTTAAAGGTATTTGACTTTTTTGTAAACATTCAAGCATTCAGTTATTTTGTCCAAAATGTAAAAAACTAACCCATAAAAACCAAGTTTTGATTATACTACCATTCTCATTGAAACAGGTTTCGCGCCTCCTCCACGCGCCGGGCTCGAAAATTAAACAATATATATATCGATAAAATTTTGAAAAATTCAAAATTATAATATAATTATTTAAAAAAATTAAAATAAAATTTTTTAGGTCATTTTTATCATCACCACGAGTCTGCCTGCAAAGTTTCAGCTCGATTAGATTACGGGAAACGGGTTAAAAAACGATCCAAAGTTTTTTCGGCAGACAAGCCGACAAGCAGATGTTACGAGTTAAAAGAAAGGGAGTAAAAAGGGCTATACTGGTTTTTATCCTATATAGTAAATATGAATCGTCTTTAATATTAATAATCAATACTCCAATATTTTACAGAAAATAAGCCAGAAATATTGAAAAAAAAATGCAAACTTTGATGTTGCTTATCTCCGTAACTGTCGACACTTCACCCAAAGTGTAAGGATCGTTTTCTACTCAAAATTGCGTGCAGATGATTATTCTACTAGCGTTGAGACACTCTGTATAGTATAATGAAATTTTAAATAAAATTGAGAAGGCCGCAAGATCGGTGTCCGCCGAAGGTGCAACTACGTCTATCAAAATAGCGAAACGTTCGCCATCTCCTCGCGGCGCTAATTTCAATTAATTTAATATCTCTCCGTGCTCCGTGTCAAGATACTATCCATCCATAATGATAAATGCTCCATTAGATTCGGATAAGACGCTCCGACTAATCTAGATTCCTCTAATTTAGTTAGCGGACTTACGGCGCGCTTAGCGGCGCTGCGCGGGTACTTCTTGCACGGTTTATGTTATACCGAGCTCTTTCAAGTTCAGGATTGTTACACGAGTTGCCAAGTTTCGCTCCGAGAACAGAGCAAACTTAAGGGAAGTTCCGCGGGGGGCGATACCGCCCCAACCCAGTGCGCCGTATCAGTGCTCCCCGCTCCTGCCTAGCGAGCTGCGCGAACCGTCACAAACCTCGATGTTTCTCACACTTTCACTATTTTTTCCTTTCCCGGCCAGCTATTTTGTCTCACTTCGCGCCGTATTTGGTATTAAGACAGAGAGAAAGGCAGGAAACGCGTAAACACCTAATTAAGTACATATTGTACCGATATCCATCAGTCTCTCTGTCTAGATGATTTTTTTTAACCTTTCCTCCCTGGTGCCGTAAATTGAGTTGGAACTGCTTCTTATCATGTGAACATCTATAAATGTACTAAATGCAGAGTACATATATTTTTATTAGGAATTCCTGTATATATTAAAGGTATGAACTATTTATAAATACATCATGTTAGCAATCTATTTTTAAATGAGGATAAATTTAAATTTATTGGTCATTAACGGGAATATAGACAACATTGGAGAAGAGTAGGGCACCGGGTGGAGAAGTTTTAGTTTATAACTATCAAAAGATTTGTTTCGATAATATGATTAGAAAATCCCGAGAAGTTCTTTAATTCTAGTGTTTAGATATCTTACGGTTTAGCTAGTATATCTTTTGTCGCAGACTTCAAAGTTATTTCATATATGCCCTCTTTTTCTAGTACGTTAATTTTAATCCAGTAGAATTTTTCCAGTGTTATTTATTATTGGTGTAAAACTAAACTTAACTGTTTTAACTTCGGATTAAATGCGCGAGAAAATGTTTTGTGATTTTATCGGAAATTGTACCTGTTTATAATATTTTTCGCCGATAAAATTATTATATTTTCGGTGGAATTAATTTAACGTCCGGAGTGTAAATAAGTTTCCGTAAGACTTTTTTATATTAAGTTTTGATTTTAGCATTCAACCAAACAATTTGCAATTATATCCCTTATTATTAGCGATTTTGAGTTGCGATTGCAAGTGACGCAAATATTTTTGTGCGAATTTTTTTTTTACCTTTTAGTATCTACATTCAGCTTTATAATGTTACGTACGCAGCGTTGTCTGTTTAGTGTTTTTTTGTATGCACACTATAATATGGGAGTTGTAGATAAATAATTCAATTATAAATGGCCTATTTGTTGGTCGCGATACTAGAAGTGCTCGTAATTTTGCCGTGCCACGAGGTTGTTTTGCTAATTACAACAAACAATTACATTTACGATACCCGCATGCACGCCATGAATGGGATGGCCTCCATGAGCCAAGTTAAATTTGAAACATTGGTGAACAACTACAGCGTAAATTCCCCGATTGATGTAATACCTGATAGGGCCGTCTTACCATCCCCGCTTTCCTCCGCGGCGACTGGCATCTGCTGCGGCGCGTGCCGCCCCTCTCCCCATCCCATCAGGAGCAGCGGGAGAAACTCACGTCCACACTTATGCTGAACTTTGCCAAGTATTTTTATCGTTTATAATAGAGTGTAATTAAGCGCCCTTTAAGGTGAAATCTTAAGGAAAATAGCGCTAAGTATCCATTCTGGTTTTTAATTTTTTTAAAAGAATTTCAGATTAGACCGCGTTGTTATACTGTGATGTGGTAAATGCAAATAACGAAAAAATGTTCTCCAGTCTATCGCCTTGTTTCATTTTTTATACAATTCTCTCGTACGATGACGGACGGTTCGCCACCATCGCACGCGGGTCGGATATTAGAAAAAAAGATTTTCCTTTCCAATCGCCGTCGATAATGATTGATAACAAATGACACCCGAGATACACTGGGCCAAAGCTAACTATGACACAGTGGACAAATTGTACTTGCGGTTTTCCTGGGACGTCGGGTGCCGCTTCAATCGCAATTCTCCCGGCTTCGTCGAATCCGGAACAGTTGGTGTGTCTCTTCCGGAAGGCTAAGTTGAACTGATCTTGAACACACACGAAGAGGAATGTCGGTTCTCACCGAAAAACGACACCTGACACGCATTTCAACTGTCACTGGGCGGATTTTTAAAAATTTGAATCCTGACCAGCTGTTGGCGCGGCCCGCGCGCGGCGATTACGAAACATACAAATTGTATAAAACATGTTTGTAAGTTACCCTGAAGAAGGAGCGCGGTGATTCCGAAATCGGTAGTTGTTATCAAAAATATATTTGTTGAAACCAGATGAATTTGTATTTAATTTAATTTATAATGAATAACCATAAGTAAGCCGATTACTATAGTATAAACATTTCTTCAATATACAAATAAGCGCGGGCCACTTCGAAAATCAGCTGTGAACTGACCCACGCCGTTAACCAACCAAGGAAAGATAGTCACATTTACATTTAAGAAAGTTCTTAGGTTTTCACGGCCACTCAAAATCTTGTGGTTTGCGTCTTCTGGAGTTTACCTTATGGGGTACTTAAAATCTTAAGTAGAAATAACATAGTAAATATAATTAAATACTTTTGATAATGCACATATAGTATTGCGAGATGCCTGTTAAAATATATATGTATATAGATTATAAATAAAAAAGTTGCAAAGTTTTAAAACACAGACTCTTAAACGTCACCAGTCGAAAATTGACGCAGCATGTCAAGTTCGCTAGGAACGCCGCACGGCAGCGCATATTCCTTGTCGCGCGGCGGAAAAGTAGCTAATAGGTTCCCGAACGAGCGACGTACGGCACGGTCGGCGGGTACACATTTATCCGCGAGTATTATTTGCTTACACAACTTCGGGGAAGAGTCGCTCCCCGTAACCCCGCAGCTGGGAGGAAACTTTCTCGGATGTGTGTTGTTGCGAACTTTGTTTCCCCACTTCTCCATTGTCGTACTCTTCGCGTGTTCTTTCTTTTTTCTTTCGCTCGCAACTTGAAGGCCGAACTTTGAACTCTGAATCGGTTCGGGCTTGTTTATGTCTCGCCACCTTCACCGTCGTTATTATTGCGCTAGCCGTCCCGCGTTTATCTGTTACTCAATTAAAAAAGTCTTTAAACGGCAATTACGGTAAATTTTAGATTCGTGAAAAAACGCACATCGTGAATAAGCGTTAATGTATGGAAGGGAAGACTGGATTTGGCAAAAAAAGAATGAAAGTAGACTGAATGCGCTTACCAAGGCACTCGTGTGAAAATATTTGGTCGATAGAGTGAGGAATGAACAAATTAGAAGTGAATGCGATGCTGGCCGTGGTGTGGCAGGCAGAATAAAGAAAGGAGTGCTGAGATGGTTTGGTTACGTAGAAATAAGAGCGAGGGAAGATGGTTACGAAAATATTAAGGGCGAGTGTTGAAGGCAATAGGAATAGAGGGCGTCCGTCCTCTAGAGACCCTGGCGTGATCAGATACTACAAGTATTGGAGGATGGCCCTGTTAAAAGCCTCAACAACCGTAGAGCTTGCGTGGGAAGATGTATGAATGTAGCCGAAGCAAAATTGGTGTACCAAGATAGAAGAATATGGCATTCTATGCTCTCTGCCTACCCTTGCGAGGAAACGGCGTGATGGTTAGTTAGTTAGTTACTACCTAAATTATGAGTCTAAAATGCTAAGGCTACAATATATCAGAAGTAGGTACCTTTTATCTCCATAATATCAATATTTATGGAGATAAGGTACCTACTTCAAAGTTGCAAAATTATGAATCAGATTTTTTTTCGAGGTTTTCTTTCAAGTTACTTCAACGATAGAAGATAAGACAGAAATATTGATAAAAATGCTTACTTTGAGGTCGCTTTTATTCATAATAATTGATATTAGGGCATTGTTGCTTGAATATTTTGGACTCCTATTTTAGACAGAATCTATGGAGAGAGCTGGCACTAAACCCAGATGAGTGTAGGAAGATTATTGAAGAGGCCAAGACCCACCAAGGGTTGTAGTGTCAAGAGTGATGATGATGATGATGATCTACTTATAAAGTATTGTAGACCGACTCTGTTACACTCTGTATGTAGTCTAGATGAAACCCCGTCAATAATGAAGAAATGATTCGAAATATTTATGCATATTTGGCATCTTTCGTAATCCAATGGCTACGCTTACCGGGAGTTCCGTGTTCGATTCCCGGTAATGTCATAATCTTGTGATTTTATATTGTCTGGATGTCTTTGTGATCTTTTGTCCTTTGCTGCAGTAATTGGGCCTCATAGACTGTTGTAGGGTTAAAAACTAAAATATATTGTTATAATTGTGGCCCACCTACAAACGGGGAGAATTATTCCAATGTTGATAATTTCTAGGGTGATTTTTTTGCTTTCTATCTAAAGTTCGCGCTCGGCGGGAGCACCGCCGCCGTTGTTTCGGATTTTCCATATTGAAGTTTGTAACAAGCCGTGTTCGTCGCTAACAATGTAAATCCGAAGTTAGTTTGCCGCGAGTAATTAAGCCATTGTGAGATGTGTGATGAGCCGGTTTCGAGGGAACATTCATAATACCCCGTCTAAAACTTCTGCGCCAATCTATTTTTGATAGAGGCTTCGCAGTTACATTTTTTTTTTTACTTTTACAACACCACTCCGGATCCAGTACGCGATGCATACTTATTAATATCGTTATTGAAAATTTTTAATCGAAAGGTGTAAGGGTAAATGGGGCAAATAATAGACCTTCTTAAAAAATGTATATAAAATGTTAAAAAAATAATACTAAAAAGTTACAGATTCGTCAGCAGTATAATAATATCTTATCACGAGCTATTATTTCACAATTAAGCACAATTATTTCAATATTTGGTATTTGACAAATATTTTGGTAGGAAATTACAAATGATACAAAATTTAAAAAAAAATTGAAAATAGACTCAATAAATTTTCACCTACTGATTTATTTTTTTACAAATAGAACTTATGAAAAACGCCTCGTAACTCTTCTTTGTACAATGATTGTCCTCTACAAAGATTTCTCCAAAAATTTGAACTTTTTATAAATTTGAGCGTTAGAAATTTAAACAATTGTTCATGTTATGTGATTGTCAAACCACAGAATAACTGTAAAAATAATCAATAATAAATAAAGATTGTTCTTCAGAAACTTTAAAGGGCAAAAATTACAAAAAAATTAATAAAAAGCGGTTGCTCTCTAATAGTTGTATCAAATATCCGGGGAAGTGATGTCAAGACGCGATCCGGTGCTTGCCTTGAGGAAGTGATGCGTATAATGACAGTTTCACAAGTGTCTCATATTTGGCATCTTTTACCCTACATGTGGAATAAAAAGTTTATAATCTATTTTAACAAATTATTATGTCACATTTATGACTGGATATATTAATACGATATAATGTTATTAATTAACTTTGTTTCGAAGTAAAGAAGAATGTTAAAGGGCCCCGTATTGAGCCAGGGGGGGAAGAATAACCGTCTCACCCCTTCTTACCGAACAAAGTTTAGGGTAGCGTGGTGTGAGTTGGCTCCGTTTCCAACAAAAGTTTTCCCTTCTGCCAAAACTTCGGCCCCACTTTCTTTAAATGTGCGCCTTTTAAAGATTTTAACATTTTCTCTTCGGACGAAAATGAATGATATGAAACTTTTCCAACTATTTCTATGTAAAGCAGGCGCCGCTTTGTTCTACAATTGGTCGGTCCGTCGGTTCGGCAAATAAAAGAAATTTCTACTTTTAAAACAGAATAATTCATTACGAAAGTTTGTCGATTATTTTCGCTTCAGCGGGTATACGTCTAAGGTTCTGCGTCTACATATCAAACTGTAATCTGGCCAATTTTTTTTGTTTATCTTCATTAATCTTTTGTAGCGTCTTGTTTCTGGCTCGGTAATGGTAATCGGTCGTGGTCGTATTCGCGAAATACTTTCCCAAGATATTAATTAATTAATGATTGTGTCAAATTATTATTTTTATATATCGTTTAGTCTTAACGACAGTTATTACTTGTGATTATGGGGAATATAATAATAGCAATAGTAGTGACGTGATCCATTGGTCGGGGATTCGAGCAGCTTTCCAGGAGACCAGCAGGTTCGTCCTATTTTTATAGCGTTCAGCTTAATTTGAAAGTGGTAAGCATATTGATGTAATACATATTCCGCGTACGCACGCATCTTTAAAAAAAAATCTTTTAATTTTTTCAACGTTTTCTTACTTATCTATCTGACTGAAAAAAAGTCTTCTGACACTGGCCGCAAGAATCAGGCAGGTTTGGTCCGTGTTTGTAGGGCGTTTATTAATTTTTTTCTCTAGATCTGTTATTAAGAAGTTATGAATTTTTCAAGTGTTTGAATAGCTGCGGTTTTGAAACAAGATTTTTCAGAAAATTTATCTGATCAAATTTTTAAATGAAGTATGGGAGTTGTAGTGTCCGCTATTTGTATATATTCGGATAAACTATTTAATATAAAGTGATTTCAAGGCCTCATTATACAGGTTCCATAATCATTACGAAAAAAATTATGGAAGTGGCGTCTACCTTCATGCGATATGTATTTCTATAAAAATCTACGAAATGTAATATATTATGTATGTACAGCTATTTCTTTAACTGACTTTACATTGTGCTGTTGCGATTTGACTAAGTTGTTTATTTTTATGATTGTATGATATGTTCTCATACAACTTTGGATTACATGAGGATTTTGTAAATAATGACCATTAATGACGTCATCCATGACCACGGACGCCACTCTGTCTACTAATTTAATATTCAAAGCTCATCAATAATTCCGATGAAGTTCGAGTCTCTGCCGTCCAGTCAACTGCTTGTATGGGGTAATAATCCTTCATAATGGAGAATGTGAGGTACTATTGTGAAAGTAGGGAACAGTTAGTTTCAGGAAAAGCCAATTTACTACCGTTATACAAATGATGCACGTTTTTTACTTCAGTGTTATTATTTAAATAAATGCACCATATTTTTCGAAAGATACGACGCACCGGACTGTAATACGGACCCAAATTTATGTGCAATTTTTTTTGTTATGCCTGTTTTCTCTTTTTTTTTTATACATACTATTTATTAACTAATGCTTACATTTTTTTTGTTAATAATTATTGCTGCCATACTTACTCGTTCGCTTCGAATAATTCTTGATATATACCTTATTTCTTGTTATATACCTTATTTCTTGTTATATACCTTATTTCTTGTTATATCTTACCTTTTATGTACTCTGCATACGATAATTTCTATTTATATATTTAAATCATATTATATTTCTATACAAGGCATGTATGATAATTTAATATATGTAATGTATTCTTATGGAATGTGTTGGAACTGAACAAACCTCCCCACATACTGGAATAAAGTTTTATTTATTTTAGCAAATAAATATAAGATTTTTTTAAGAGGTATAGAACTTAAAAATGAAAGAAAACATCTAAAAATTGTGGTAATAGTGGCTATCGTATTGGCTTTTAAAATATGATATGCCATTAGTGTTTAAATAAGATTGCTATACCACAATTTCCCAAATAAATTTGCACCAAGCGTTGTTTTAGCATGAGCCTATTCTTGATGAAATGACAAACCAAACTGAACACAAATCGCTGTCGTTGGAAAAAGTGTTACCAATTCAAAAAACATACGTCTAAAACACACCCTATATTTAAAAAAAAACTCATGTTATAAAATTATCTTTCTAATAAAGCCCAATACCACGACCATTGCAACGATTTTTATGTTTTATTACATTTGAAAGTTTCATACATCTAAAAAAGACAGTTCGGAGGAGTTTTCTTCATTCAATTTCGAATAGAACATATTCTTGTATACACTATGGGTGAAATGTCGACAGCTACGGAGATGACATACATCAAAGTTCGCATTTTTTTGCTTAATATCTCTTATAAAACGTTGGATTATCACAAAATGAAATAATTTTTATTAAATGAATTAACAGAAATTACAAAAAATATATTTTTCAAATTTGTGCACGGTTTTAATAATTTTATGGAAAATACAAACGTATTTTCCATAGCGACAAACGCGAATTGTATAATGTGTAATATCGTTACTACCACACTAGCTGTAACCCATCATAAATGACGATAATTTTATTTACATAAAACAATAAATAAAGAATAAGTATTTACTTATATGTAACCGACTCACATGAAATTGTAATAAGACTTTTATCAAAATATTTGAAGATTTTTTTTTAGATGAAGCAGTTCGCGGAACATGAAGCATTTCGCGTCTTTGCTTAGTCCTTCGTGTACTGTATTTATGACGGGTAATGCAGGCTCGGCGATAGCAACATCGCTATCGTTGCCGCCTTCGACAGACAACGAAATTAATAGGTTTGATAATGTGCGTAAAACAACCGTATCAAATGTCACTATGGAAAATAAAAACGTATTTACCATGCGACGCTGGCGAGTTGTATGTGCAATACCGTTACTACCATATTTAGTCCACGATTTTCTGTCTTACAAAGGCCACGGTAACAATTGAAGGCATCCATATAAAAAGGGTCTACATGCAAAAACAAAATTTTACAGGAGAGAGGAAAAACACTTTGTGAAATAAATAACCAGAATCTCAGATTTTTTTCATTTTCTAAAATTCACTTGCCTTTTATTTGTGTTTTCTTTGCTTTTTACGTTATAAAGCAATCCCAGTGACATCTTGGAACTGTCGGCATCCGTCATGTTTGTTACTACCAGTTGAACATAGATGAATATAGACTCTTTTCCACGTTAGCTTTGTAACTTTTGAGGTCGAATTTCGGCAAGATTGAGTTGAAATCATGGAAAATAAATACCGCACATGTTGCATACTGCTGTATACCTGGATCATTTTAAAATAATAAAATCACTTTTTACCTGATGTACTATATAGACCCTTTTTATAGGGACGCCTTCAATTAGGGAATGTTTCCGCAGCAATAGCATCGGAAGTTCATAACAATATTATCGGAGAATTGAACCGGTAACCTAGTTTTTACTAGCCAATGCATACCGCCCTTTAGTTGGAAGAAAGCGACCAAGCAACAAAATGCTAAAAAATTAGTTATTTACGGTTTTGGACAGCTCACTACGATATCTTCATGTGCTGAAATCGACCAAGGTCCAAGTGCTATAGTTTTTTGTAAATTCAACCTAACCTAACCCATATCCACTGCCTTCACCATTAAATTAACTCATAAGATGTCCAGGTGGTTTCACTGGTTTTTGCAGCTTTAAATTTATAAATCATTAGCAAACAAAAATATTAATTGAAAACATCCATGTGGTGTGGATGCATTATGCGCCTTTTTAATTCTACTGCCACTATACGATGATAATTTTGTAGAAAACATCCAAGTGGGTTAAACGTTTTCTACGCCTCGGATAGAGTACTGTTCGTAGAAATAATCCAACCTGTTATTCGCGTCATATCTTTGTAAAAAATCTTTTTTCTTCTTCTTATAATTACATTTAAAAAAAACTTTAAAAATATCTTTACAATGAGCTTATTTCAAAAAATATGCAATAATTATTTAAATATCTACGTATTAGGTTTTCGTAGATTTAAGTTTTTGGATTGGTCGTTTTCTGCATAACCAGGTCCAATTGACGTTGGCTACTTTCACATTATGAAAGTTTTCGCTATTGTAAAAATCCAAGTCCTTTCATTTCTTCTTCTTCTTCATGTTCGATTACGAAAGTCACATTGAATGGAATGAATGTTAAGTTGTTTACAATTTGCTTCAAAACTATTGGGGAACGTTTCGCTCGGCAATGTAAATATTTATTTCCGCCAGTGGAGCAAAGATTTAAATAAAAACCAACGAGGTGTATTTTAGTTTGGAATTCCAAACAGCTTGCGATAAATAATTCATATTTTATTTCGCACGCACACGGAATGTGTGCCGCAGCATTTATGGTTTATTTATTATCAAATACTCGTATGGTCCGGATTTGCACCATTTTATTGTTAGGTGCATTTGGATTTACAGCTAGAAACCGCGTCATAATGATCCCGGTATATTATTGTAACGTGATGCAGTAATCTTAACGTGAACACTCCAATGCCGCGTACGTAGTTACGGTGACAAATTAAGTGTAATTTTTCAGTTAGTCTTATCTTCTGCCGCGATTGTTGCTACATATTTTTATATGCTGTTGTTTATATGGCGTTTTCGTAAAAGGCTTCCCGTTGGATAACTAGAGAATTGCAAATTTATTTTAATTGGTAGTAGTTCAATTTATTGTTTCGGGATAAGATTTATTATCCATTGTATAACACAACAGCATAGGTCTTTATAAAATTTAGCGATAGTGTATTCATTAATTTTAAAAATATATATATGATGTATGAATGTGGCCGAAGCAAAAGTGATGTGCCAGGATAGAAGAGTGTGGCGTTGAATCCTCTCTGCCTACCCCTGCGGGGAAACGGCGTGATGGTTAGTTAGTTAGTTATACACCGCCGAGAGGCTCATGCGAAAAAATATATTTCCCTCTCATTCGCGCTACTATTGGCTCCATATAAAATAAGAAGACAGATGATAATAGAATGAGATGATCATACCAAATTTAATCCCGATTATACCATAGTTTGCGAATCCTTTCAACAGTATTACATTTACTAATTTCTTCATCCGAAGTTCCAAATATTAAATAAAAATCAATATTTTCGCCATAATGATAGAAATATTGACAGATATCTTGACACCACACATAAACTGCTATTTTTGTTAACCTAGGAACATAAAGACGCATTTGCTTACTCACTTTTCGTCGCATATTTTTCTTAGAAAGTACAATAAACATTTCAATAGAAACTACTGAAGTTAAATAATAAATTAGAGTTATCAAAAATACTCGTACGCGCAGAATTTAGCATCGGTATGAACGAGGTTGAGAAGGTATATACAAGCATCGCATTGGACGCCGGCGACAATCGTTATAAACTAAGTTCGGTAGCTTTATCTCCCGGAGTGGGTAAAGTACATTCGGGTGTGTTGACCCTCCGCAGTCGAGAGTCGAGTTTAACTTTTGGTAATAACTTGTTGGGTTACGACTTTGGACATTCATTCGCTTTTATTTGTTTACTTTTATCTGTTCCGCTCGCTTTGATGTTTGTTCCCTTTTCATTTATTAATATTACATCGCCCTCTGTCCCGAATCTAGAACCTTCGTTAACTCCGATGCCAAAACTCTCCAACCGATTGACTATTTTTCGCATTTTATTATTTTTTTAAATAGAGATGCACGAACACGGAATACGTGTCGCATCAATATTCTTACTATTTTGAAATTAAGCTAAACGCCTGCGCTTGAAAATAGGACTAACATGCCGGTGTCAGTAATAACGACTAATTTTTAACACCGTAATGGTTATACGGTCACATCCTGCATTTGATCTGTAGTGGTTTTTTTTTAATTACTTTTTTGTGTTTCATGCATTGCACATTTTCTATGATGTGTAGATAAGGTATTAGAGAGGGTGGTAAAAAATTTCCTATTGTCTAGTTGTACAATTAAAAATCTTTGCATGTTATTATAATAATACATTATTATTATTATAATAATACATGTATACATAATAATACATTTTGCTTTGTTATTCATCCAGCCTACACTTTTTTTTTTAATCGAGAGAAAAGCTTTGTTAATAACTACTATTTATTGAATGATCAAAATATTTCAGGGCCATCGGTCTCTTTATCAACGAATACCTACTCAAATTAAAATTGGAAATATTTGACACAATAAAAAACAAAAATAAATATAAGGGAATTGAAGAACTATTTAGAAAGTTCTGCGAAAACAAATTTAAAACGTACCTAACTGTTTGAAAAAAAAGATTTGGTTATTTATAATATTCAATTTACTATTAACTCTTTATAGGCGAACGGACCATTCGCTCCGAAACATGCTGATTATTCAATGAATAGCGATTTTAAATAAAGTGTTTTCCTTAATTAATAATAATAATACCACCAAGTTATTTTACTATCATTGAAGAAGTTGAAATTTTTTTTATTCCATTTGTATAAAACATGTACATATTTTATCTCATTCATAATCGTAAGTCGAAGTGATGATCTGGGTTCTGTCAAATGACTTACTCTTGAAAATTTCACTTAATTGATCAAAGTCGGTCCTTTTTCTTAACGTTTTGAATGAGCTTCGCTAATTCAACTCACTTTACAGCACTAATAGGAATCACACTACCGACGAGTACTAAAAAGAAATGGAAATATGGAATCTGTTATAAAAAACGCGATGAAGTTTATCTGTCACTCTTTCGCAAAAAAAAAAATTGGAGTTTAAACTTCAATTCGTAATACTTAAATTAATCACGTGTATCGAGTTTTAATTTAGTACTTGTATAAATTATCTGCTAACACAGGCAGCCGGCGCCCGGGGCGGTTCCAACTTTTACGTTCAATACCAATTATGAGCTGAACATATTATGTAGTTGCGAAACTAGTCGGATATTCAATTCCCCGACGTGGCGGAACTTTGCGCGGGATCAGAATCTGATTTTACCAAATTCAGCGTCTCTTCCGTCTTGATTTGATTCAAACGGTTGTGCCTCGCGGGCTTCCTAATCGAGCATCCGCTGTCTGTCGAATTTCCACACGCCGAGTGATGACACAATCCCACCGAGAGTGATGGGCGATTACAACGATGTGCTGATTATAATGATGTGGCTCTTTTGCAAAAAACTGACTCATTGTTGTATTTTACCGCCTGTGATGAATCATTTATCAACACTAGATCTACCAAGGGGCTCAAAATGACCCGTTTTCAAACATTTAATCGGCAAATTATAGACGATACAATATCATACACAAAATTATATTCCGCCGATAATACTACTTGTACATAGATACACGTCGTCGACCTTGGAACCCGCGCACACGTTTTATGACTTGTTAATCTACAACTCGTTCCTAAATTGTATTTAATGATTCGCTCGTTCTGAACTTGGGTTCTGAACATTACTTACAATCTATTTTATAATAAAGATACTTTTTATTATAGCATTATTATGAAAACATTATTTATAATTTCTGTATCATAAAAATGTTATTTTTAATTTCTTTATCTTAAAAACATTACTAATAATTCCTTTATCATAAAAATTGTAAGTATTGTGTAATCATGTCATCTTCAAAATGAAAATTTTCATCTCATCTTTCGTAAGTGTATATACACGAAAAACTTCAAAATTGCAAAACCTGTAAGACCTACATCAAGAATACACAGTGTATCAGATACATAACATGAGATGAGCGAATATGGCCGAAATATGGCCCTAAGATGAGCGAAAATTACCGATTTTAGCGCCGTCGCGATAAGTTTCATGGCTGGTTGTATCAGTCACTGGAGATGTGGAAGCCAGCATTACCACGTTTCGTAGTTTAAAAATATTTTTAATAAAAAATTTTTTATTTAAGTTTTTTTTTAAACACCATCATAAAAAAAATTAAAATGGCTGTGGAATCGTATCTCTTGACCCTTCCGGGAGAAACAGGTGCAGGTTGAAATATGGCGGTTCTAGTGTTATCTTGCTTGTGAGTAGAAGTATTTAGTCTTTTTGGAGAGAAGCCGGAGGTAAGTTGGCGTACAATATCAAAGTAGCGCCTATTAGCGAGCTTACGTAATTATTGTTTTAATCCCTTCGTTAACGTTGATAACCTTGGGCCTGTCAGATGAAGAGCCGAAGTCCTTTCACCGAAGGATCTCTCCATTACAACAAATTCGTATATACGGGTCGCGTGTAGTTAGTACATGCATTGAAGCATGAGTTGAGTTGAGCATGTCAACACATTTTGGAAAATGGCGAAATTAAATGTTTATCTGATATGTATGGTCTAGTTAAGGAGACAGTTAATATTTTTTACATAAAACTAAAAATAATAATGAAATTAACTGAAAAATTAAACAAATGAAATATAAAAATATATAAATGTACTCACTGTGAATGCTTATATGTTATGTTAATAAATAAATAAGTATTTTGTGATTTATTAAATTCTGAATAATGTGATACGAATATTACGAGACACATATTTTATTTTGATTTTTTCCCTAATCATTCTATTTCAGCTTATTTTAAAGCAATGACTGTAAAGGCTGGTTGGTTGATCAGTAGTTAGAGCAATAATTAAGCAAAAAGCATAGATTTTTATGAAAACGGGTGTTTTGATTGGTGAAAAACGCAATTATTACTCCAGATCAAACAACCAATCCTAAGCCATTGGTATGTGCCAATAGTGAGGTGAGGTGGGGGATATGTGTAGATTCTCGATAGAGGAAAACACCATTCTAACTATGCTGGCATGTAGCACCTAGAGCTCTCAACGGCGGCGTGGCGGGATACGTATTTACACTTGTGTGCCACCGTTCGGCGTTTGTCATTGCGATCTTCAAAAGTCCCGCTCCCACATTTTGGGCGCGAAGAGCGTTGTGTGATTCGACAATAAGTAGCGTATGATTTGTCCCCGAATTGTTTCAGTGCGGCTGTCGGTGTATGGGTGTGTCTGCGACGTGGCGATGAAGCATCCGAAATGAGACGGGAACGGGAGAGGCCGTAGCGGGAAACTTCGTCAAACTAACTCGGGCCGACGCAGGGAAGCCCAACCTAAGCCCGGTGTCGTTTTTATCTTCTTCATTTGTAGGTACTTCTCGATGGAACTTATTTCATCTTCAAAATGAGGCTGGACGCAAAATCTTATTCTATTTTGTTTGATGTTAAAAAAATGTTTATCAAGTGAAGATTTCAAATTTCTAACTTTGTTCATCTGGAGCATCTAATCACAAGTTTACGGTATTAATGAATCCCGGAATTGGTTCGTGTAATCCAATCCAGAAACGTTGAGGATTGATAAAATGGATTACAAAAATTAGATCAACACTGTCGATGCTTTCGGTTGTTTCCTGCATTTTATTCATAATAAAACGATTGTTACACATTTCACATTAAAACATTATTTGTTTATCAAAATAGAACCAGCAATTTCTCGTATCGTAGCGTTTGTTACATGGCAAGCAAACAATATATACCTAATCATATTTCAATAAATAATTTTAATATCATTTATTGACACTATTATAAAAAAAATAGAATATTAAAAGTTTATTCCCTTTATTATAAGTCAAATAAAATTATTAAAATCTCGCAGTAATTTGAAAAATATTATTTTAGAGGCTTTTGTCATTTCATTAGACTTTTATTAAAGCTATTTCATATCAGTTACTGAAGTGATACTTGATACTCCAACATTCTACAGAAAATAAGTCAGAAATATTGAAATATATATAAACTTTTATGTCGCGTATCTCCGCATTATTTTCTATTCAAAATTGCGCGAAGAAGACTCGCTATGAGACACCCTGAATGTATTATGTCTTGTCCATATCAGTAGCGTTGCAAAATTTTATTTAATGCGTCTGCACTCTCGGAAGATTTAGTGCGAGAGTTCTTCCCCTTTCGTGGAACCAGAGCTTCATTTTTGTAGCGAGATATGTGCAAGGATATTTATTACTTTTCACATTTGTATTTAGACCTGAAATTTGATTTTAGTGCCTGAAAATGTGAAATAATTGTGTAATCGTTTTTGTAATTTTTGGGACACGGTAGTGACAGTTCGCCTCTGCCCTCGTTAAGTGAGAGTACTCCATTCGATGGTGATGTTGTTTATGTCGGTAAAAGTACTGTAAGGTGCTGAATAAATACATCCGATTGATGTTCAGGACATGACACACATTGAAATGTTCATTGAAAGAAGTACTCCTCCCCTTGAAAGAAAATATGATAGTGGACGAGGCAAAAGTGGCGCCATGGCAAAATAGTGCGGAGTCCTGCAATCTCTGTATGCCCCTGCAGAGGAACGGCGTGATACTTAGTTAGTTATTTGGTTCCTAAATGTCTGAAGTTTGTTTTCACACTGTCTAGTTTTGTATCAGAGCAGTGTTCAATAATTGCAAAAATAACATATTTCCCAGGTCCCCAGACTGGCGAATGATGCGAGACATTTTCATTTCATCAGAGACGGTAATTTTTAGTTTGAGGACTTCTGCCCCCGCGCCCGTTTGCGATTACGGCTGTACGCGAACTTAAAACAAACTTATGAATGTTGTGCGCGCTCACTTTGGCCAACTCCGGGCGCTGTCTCGCTCCCTCCTCCATTGTCTCAACTGCCAGATCATTTCAGATTATGATTATCCCGAAACCCCATCCCGCCGAGGACTGGTGGACCGATTTAAGCCTCTTAAACTTTAGATAAATTCTAAAGCGACTATTACGCTTCAAGCGGCGAATATTTTTATCACAAGTTGTTTTTTATTTTAGTGCAGAGAGTCCGTGTACAACAGTCGTTTTATTTAACCCGATATCTTTGTACTCGATTTTTAACGTTAAAATGTATTCAAATTTTGTTTATGCACTTTTATGCGCCGTTTCAATTCTTTAGTGTACATATCGTCCCTATAGAGGTAAAACTCACTAACCGCAATATTGGACAAAATGAGTTACATTCAGATATTCATATTTTTAAATCTCTATTCCAGGTAAAGATCAGTTTAGAGTATGAAACCCGAAATATATTTTCTGTAGATGTACACTAAAGCAGGTAAGAAGGTTAGGATATTATGACATTTGAGATCGGGGGATTTAGGCAGAAAACAGGTAATACAGGTACAAAAATTGTGTAAGTAAAACTTAAAATATAAGATATCAGGTAATATTGATAAATGATGGCCCGAATAAAATATATAAAATTCAAATTTGCGTGATCATCAAAAACGTGAATGAAATGATTGTATGTAGAGCTTCGAAGCGTTTGGCAGAAGATTAATATGGGTGTGTAGTACTGCGTCGTTATTAAACATATTAAGACGTAAGGTTTCTTATTTTTATGTTTAACTTACTATTTTTTTTGTACATGTTTTATCGGTAAAATCCCCCCAACTCAAACGTCGTAATTTCCAAACCTTCTTGCCTACTATAGGAAAATGTTTCAGGTTTGATACTATAACGTAAGTCAGGCGGTCGCTGATTGCATCATCATGTTGTAATTTCGATAAAATTGTCGATAACTTCCGTAAGCAGAAAAACCTATCTCGAGAAGAATTTGATAGTAATTTGAAACAATTATAACATTATAACCTTCCATTCGGTGGTTGAACAATGATTACATAATTTCAAAATATAATGCCGATAATCATTGGTAACGAACAATCCTAAACTTAATAAACGTACTCTAAATCATACTGAGAGTGAATATAATACTAATCAATTTCAATATCGTAAATTCTTAGCCGAATTCTCCCGAAATACACCACGTAAGCGAAGGAATTAACAGATCGCGATCCTGTTGCGGTATATCGTTCGTATATATTAACATAATTCTCGTTCTAATCGTACTGATCGAATTTAAACTACGCAAGTCAGGATCTGTCTCTCATTTTATAATTTCAGTAAGTGTTGTGCAACCTCCCCAGTAGCTATGATATTGACTAGTCACTTCGGACGAACATGCCACGATACACTCAATATTAACCAAATCAATTACAAAATACATACATTAAAACCTTACCAAAATTGCTTGCATTCCGAAACACGTCCTGGACCCAGGACAGATCTATAAGAAAGGAACGGTATACGCGAGCGGAATCCGATCGCTTGCTTCCATCCAATATCCCATTTTAAAGCGTGTATATCTTTGGTAATATATGAATCTCAATTTAAATGATTGCCCGTTTGGATCGCGACATATTTGAAAATTACATAAGTCAGCGACCGCCTAGAATATTCATCGTTTCTAGTATACATATTTATGTTGCTTCCTAGGTAAGCGCGGTATCGACATGCATACTTCAATCAGATGAGACACGGCTCGTAGTGCATCCACACAAGATCTAGGCCGTCACTTGGTGTGGCCGAAGAAGTGGAAGAATATTGTTTTCACTACCCTAGATAATATTTTATTGTTAACAAAAAAATAAATATTCATAAGTATGAACATTAAATAATTAATTAAAATAATGAATGGGCGCTGTAGCACATCATAATATTTAATCGAGTTTCGGTGGGTATATTATTTTATTGTTATAATAAAATATTTAAAAAAAAAATATTTATAAATATAAACGTTAATTAATTAATTAAAAGGATGATCGTTGTAGCACGTCATGAAATATGAGTTAGGGACATTCAGTATGTATATTATGTCAAAATTCACTGAAAAGAATAATAATTATAAAAAATAATATTATTTCGCGATAATTTAAAAAGAGTCATGTTTAGGTTGCAAATAGAATTTTATGGAGATCCGAGATATCGGCTCGACGGCTGCAGGAATCCGGTCTTAAATAGGGATTATTCGTGCCCGCGACAAATTAATTTGTTAGGTAAATTCCGTCGGACGGAAATAATACAAAAACAAATCCACGAGGTAGCCATAAATATACAAAAAGTATAAAAGCGGAGCGGCTCTCGAAATATTGGAAAAACTCGGGCGGGGGCGGCGGAACTTTTCTCCCAACACAATTGGGAAGTTTCGCACACTTGTTTTTTCTTTCCGACCGCTTCCCACTTCCCGCGCCGGCGGCTCAAGTTTTTAATTGTGAAACCATCGCCACTAATGTTAATGCCCGAGATTCCGAAGATCGCTCCCCGCCGCCCTTCTCACTTTATTTCCTCCGGGAATGCTGGAAGCTCATCCCGGGGACTCGAAGGTCGCGATGTCGCGTTACACCGCCACCTCGCCTCGCCGTGTAGTTCTGTACTGAAGAGGACGCGCCGTGGACCGGTTTATGAACCGTCGCTAGTAGAGCCTTCCAGTTTGAACGGCTGTTCGAAACTGTCAAGTTCGTAATTTTGTCGTGCTCTGGCCTTGTAGTTTAGCATTTTAAACTTTAGTGCTAAAGTTAAAATTGACGTAATGGTTTCGGTATAAAATTTCTCGTAGTGCACAATTTTAGGTTAATTCACGAATTGTTGTTTCTCTATTAATTTTAGCTTTACTTAATCACTTTATTTATTTATACTAATATTTTAGACACGTATAAATTGAGTAATTTCGAATACAATAAAAAATAAGAAAAGTCATCAGGCACCAAAAACATGCTGCTATAAGAGGACATCCGGCACTATACATACTTAATTACTATAACACTTGACAACTTTTAATTATAGATAAACACATAAAATTTTTGAACATCTTATGATTTATGAACTATCTCCTCTCCGACACAGTGTTTTCAGTTTTTATTGAAGAGTCTTAGTTTTCTATTTATACTCGATTTATCACATCTAATGTAATTAAATAAAATTAGAACTTTTATTGTAAAAATGTTACAATAACTAAACACATAATTATGTATACATTCATTCAACATTATAATAAGTGCAACGTAAATTTATTTAATTCCTTGAATAATCGGAATGGGTCCTGGAAAGTTTTGAGTATTTGGGAAATTTTTCAAGGTGGGTAAAGCTGACCATGAAAGTTTTTCTTGGAAGACGCGTATCTTCAGGTTTGAATTCTTTTATATAACGATGTTTGCCCATTACCGTGGTGTTATTATATTACGAATACCTAATTACCCGCTGACGGCAAATGAAGTAAATGCCGTTAACCGGTTAGGCCGGAGCGCACATCTGCGTGAAAACTTTTATACCCTCTATGCGCAAATCTGCGCTCCCTAGACACGTATGCGAATTCGGCCTATTTTACCTGCGTTTATGAGTTTTTAAAGCTTATCATTGGGTTGTATCTCAAGTTTTTGAATGAATGAACGAGTTCTGTTCGTCAAGTAACCTCATTTGCCGCGCAAACCGGACAAAAAATCATTCCAAATGTCGTCTTCGAACCGCGAATTAATTGTGGTATTTGTTAAAAAAAAGTGTTATTTTTAAATAAAAAAATATTAAACTTAAGTATTTTTATATTCTTTGATATATTTAGAACGAAAATATTTAAATACAATATCTCAAGTGTTATTGCTTCCAAGGTTTTATTCGATAAACATGTGCGTACATTTCTGACAGTAAATTTCGTTAATAAGTCTTATTTTCATAATTAATAAGTCATTATTGTACAAGTAATTATTGAAATATAAGTAATTATTCAAGTCTGTATATATCGAGAAACCAGAAACTGCAACTTCTTAGCGATTATTGTTGATTTTTACATGAATATAACCATCACAAAAAAGTGTCTAAAATACAGCAATCGTGCGCGAAATTGCGCGGCAGACAGGGTACATTCTGCGTTACGTACGGCCGGCATACGACCGATTAAGAGTATAGTTTTTTTTTAGAAGAGATAATAAATCCCCTGCTTGTAACGGCACTTATCTACGAATCAATCCAGTACTTTATCTCTTCAACTCCTCGTGACCGGCACAAGAGATGATAAAATACAGTACAAATCTCAAATGCTGCTGTCTTAAATATTTTGATGACACACAATAAGTAGTATTGTACTATCGTTTTAAAATAATTTTTTACTGTTTTTTTGTAAACGCGTTAATGGGCTTTTACACCTATAAATATATCTAACTAAATACATGTTTACAATCAACAATACATATAATTTAAGACATTATTGATAAGAAAGAAAATTGACAAAACAAAAATTGAAGACAGTGTAAAATCACATCAGAATCAACCCGGCGCCACATGGTGTAGTGGCATGGAGAAGGAGCTGAAGGATACCCAGTTGGACGAAGCGATGGCCCAGAACAGGGAATCGTGGGACCCCAAATGAAATGGGAAGCGGGTGAAGAGGAAGAAGAAGTAAAAGTATAAAGCTGTATATTTTAAACATCACTCGTATAACTCGTATATAAACAGAATATGTATGTAAACCGTTAGTTATTTATGCGTATTACTCGTACATCTACAAGATTTCGTGCTAAGCTTTCAAAAGAAAGTATGTAGACGTTTAGCAAAGGTTAAATAAATAACATACATCGCCGGTCGACAGTGCGGCCCCACTTTTATATCATTTTAATGAAGGAATGTGTTGCGCCATGTTTTTAACGAAACGTAATCCGACATACATCACTAATCCGCAAAACGAGCGCGCAGCTGAGTCTGCATTGTATTAATAACAACGTTATGTAAATCCACCCGAATATCAATGATTTACCATATCAAATTCACATTTATTACCCAGATATCCTAATATTGTGTTTGGGATTATGTTAATTCCAAGTAATATGTAACTTTAATTACCCAAGATGTTAGGTAACGTAATGTTTTCGGCATTTAATAATTCGGTTCCCGAATGCCTGTCTCACATACAATAGACGCTCGAAACACGTGAGCGAGCCCGTGTTTTAATGTCTAAAGTACGCTGAAAGCTCGCGTAACCTTATATACTCTCGTGTTACATCACAAAACTCGCTTTCTCAAATTACAAGTTATCTAAAATGGAAACTTGCTACAATATTATATCTACAACTCCGTAATTAACTAAGGTTATGAAAAGTTATGAAACTTTCAATGTGGATAATTATTTAATTAAAACCATTACACCCCCCGCCCTCGCCCCTCCCGCCCCCGCGCGTCATTTCTTGTTTTTCTTGTTACAGAAAAGTTTGTTGTTAAAAGTTTGTTTTATCTAGACGGGCGTAAACTTGAAATAACTCTCTTTCCAAAGAAACTTTGTGCCGGGCCGAGTTTGGAAAAGTTTTTCTCCTTCGGGGAGAGTTGGTGCCCCTCCCCCTCAACCCCCGGGCGCGACCGCCGCGCCACTGCCGCTATTTCCGATGGCTCATTTAATACATTTTTATTATTGTTGGTTTACTTTTATATTGTTGCGCTGTTGTTTTTTGGTTCACAATTTTTACCGGAATCAATTATTCGCCACTCCTTAGGGCCGGTTGTTTCAAGTTGGATCAAAGTAAGCGGTCGATCAAAGCATAGATTTTTACGAAAACGGATCGTCTGATTGGTGGAGAACGTAAAAATCTATGCTTTAACAGAACGCTTACTTTGATCGAACTTGAAACAACCGGGCCTTATTCTTGCGCATCTGGTAAAATTGATACTTTTTTTTTTAACAATATGATGATGTACTGTTTCAGTGTTTCTCGTACCTAGTTGCAAACACTTTGGGGGAGTAATCTTCATTCAGTTATGAATAGAAAACATTGTGTACACTTCGTGTGAAATGTCCACAGTTATGGAGATAAGCGATATCAATGTTTCCATTTTTTAAAAATATTTTAGACATTTTCTGTAAAACTTTGGACTGTCACTACAGTAACTTATATGGAGTATAAAAAATTATTTCGCTTTATTATAAGTAACCCAAAGTTTAAAGTTTTTTTTACCACTAGCTACGAGACACCTGTATATACTTAACAATATTATAATCAACGTAGTGGTCTTTAAAAAGTTCTTTAGGTTTTTGAAATTAATGTTTATACCTGTCGTTTATAGTTATGTGTCCTAATAAAGAATCGAGTACTACTTTAGTGTGGAAATATTGATGAATCCATATTATATATTAGGTCCTTACATATGAAATTGGCGTTTTGCCGTACTGGCAAATTTGATCTCAAATATCTTCTCTTTGGTTAGGAATTCCAAATCCAAATTTATACAGCTAGTTACTCATGTATTTGTGTTTTGAAAATTATAATTCATTTGTTTTTTCCTCAATTGTTTTTTTCTTTGCGTCACTCAGTTTACAAAATGAAAAACTTGAAATATCGCGTTATTTACGAATACGAGTTCCACCGTGGCACCAGTGCTGCAGAAACGGCTCGAAGGATTAATGATGTGTATGGCGACGGTGCCGCAAAAGAAAACACAGTGCGTTTTTGGTTCCAACGTTTTCGTTCTGGAAATTTCGACCTGCAGAACAAGCCCGTGGACGGCCGGAGACCAAAGTTGATAATGAAGAATTGAAGGCTATTGTGGAAGCGGATCCATCGCAAACCACATCCGAGTTAGCTGCAGGCTGCGGTGTTAGTGATAAAACTGTTTTAATCCACTTGAAGCAAATTGTAAGGTGAAAAAGCTTGAAAGGTGGGTACCTCACGAATTGAGTGAAGCAAATCAACAAACGCGCGTTGACTGCTGCGTTGCATTACTCAACCGGCACAATAATGAAGGGATTTTAAATCGAATCATTACCTGTGATGAAAAGTGGATCCTGTACGATAATCGGAAGCACTCATCGCAATGGCTGAACCCTGCCGAACCATCCAAACCATGCCCCAAGCGAAAATTGACTCCAAAAAAGTTACTTGTGAGCGTTTGGTGGACTAGTGCTGGTGTCGTTCACTACAGCTTTCTTAAATCTGGCCAGACGATTTCGGCAGATGTCTATTGTCAGCAACTGCAAACCATTATGGAAAAGCTAGCTGCTAAACAACCGAGGCTGGTTAATCGCTCTAGGCCACTGCTGCTTCATGATAACGCTAGAACACACACTGCACAACAGACGGCTACCAAATTAGAGGAGCTTCAGTTGGAATGTCTAAGACATCCACCGTACTCTCCGGACCTTGCCCCAACAGATTACCATTTTTTTCGAAATTTGGATAACTTCTTGCAAAGGAAAAAATTCAACTCCGATGGGGCAGTCCAAACCGCTTTCAAAGATTTTATTGATTCCCGTCCGAATGGTTTTTTTAGTAAAGGGATCGATGAACTACCTATGAGATGGCAAAAGTGCATAGATAGCAATGGTACATACTTTGATTAAATAAATATATTATAATAAAAAAAAATCGGCTTTATGTTCCTCCCATACTAAACGTCAATGTCATATGTAAGGACCCAATATAAATAATTCCCTTACCATCACGTCCTTTCCCTGAAGTGGTAAGCAAAGAGGTTAGAACGATACACTCTTCTGTATTCTGCCTCGTACATTTTTATACGCTTCTTTAACTTCACTCGTTTGTCAGGAGCACATCTTGTACTAAATATTTAACCCACTTCCTGACCAACAATTGCTCTGAAATTTGGCAGGGAGACATATTCCAGATGGCAATATAATAAATCATTTACAAAATCGGTTTAATTGCAAAAAAATAATACATTTATTCTCATGCACGTTCTTGGGTTTCGAAGCTTTTAGCAGGGCCATCCTTCGGTATACCTACTAAGTTAAGTAAAATTCTTGCCCGAAAATAGTTCATCTGCACACAAATCTTGGTAGAAAGACCGCTTAACTCTTACGATAGAAATATAACGTAACAATCATAGACCGCTATAATACAAAATTGTGGCTTCGTCAATCTTGACGTTTGACAGATTGACATTTCGCAAAGAAACTTTACGCCCTTTCTATTTTTTGTCTGACTAACATAATAACGTCGATATAATGAAAAAAGGCGGAATCTCTCTTATCTATACAGGATAACATAGCAATCAACACTAACACACACTATAACCTCATATATATGATATATGTTTTATTATTTTACTTTAATCACTTTATTACGTTACTTTTACTTCATAAAATACAAATAATTATTTTACTATATTTCTACATACTATGTTTTTTTGTATCTACATACCATTGTAAACTATGCCTGTCTCAACACAAATATTTCTAGTGAGACAGGCACAGTCCAACCAAAATTATATATTTAAACTAGCTGTACTAAAAAAACTACGTGTGTTTGGATCGTCATAGCACTTTCGCGAACCTTCTAGAACATTATCCTTCCAGAACTTTCAAGAAATGTATCGAATGTACAGGAACCTTCTAGACACACCGACACATTCCGCCACTCAGTTTAGAACCTTATAGAACATTCGGAAATTTTCTAGAACCTTCTCCTTCCAGAATTTTCTAGAGCAGGTTTTTCCGGAACCTTCTTGACTCACCGACACAGTCGGCGTGCCTATTTTGAAACAATCTGAAGCATTTACGGTCTTGCCATAACAAAACAATGTGCTAGAAAGCACATTTTCGTCACCCACTTCCACTCATGAACAGCCACCCCCACCAAAATCGCATATTTTCGATGTGACACCAAGGGCTGTTCACCACCATAACCACCGGTGGGTGGTTGTGGCTGGTTGTGGAGAAAACACGGGTTTCTTTATATATATATATATATATATATATATATAGATTAAATTGAAAATAAACAAATAAATTAATAAATAAAATCAAGCAATCAAGTGTGTATATACATAACATTATGCATGTATCATATCACACGCTTCGACATGCATGAGTTATATATATCACAACATTTGAAAAGCAACGCATTTATGTATTTCATGCATTTTTAGTTATTTCAATTGAAAAATAGTGACAAACTAACAACGTACCGGCGAAATTTATTTGACAGTTTATTTTATTTTTTAACATACAGACCGTCAACAGGTCATTGATGATCCTAATATTAGTGACATTAGAGTACAAGTTTGAGTATTTTGTGAACATTTGAATATGATAATATATAATACACCTTTTACGGCTAGTTAATAATTAATAATAAAAAATAATAAGTGATAAAATATATAAATATAAAAATATCGCGGATCAATAAGTAGACAGTTCATACATAAACTACCTGATCACAAAAAAAGTATCTAATACTAAACCAAGCAATAGACAACATTACAATAAATGGGCAATTTTTAGTGGCAACAAATATTCGTCATATTTTTATGTGGTACGCGTAAAGTTTATGTATCGTACAACAATTATGGCGTTACATCATTTTTAAAAAATGTGCGAAAAATTATCTATTTAGCCATTTTGCGAAAATTGATTTACCTGATCACAAAAAAAGTATCTAATACTAAACCAAGCAATAGACAACATTACAATAAATGGGCAATTTTTAGTGGCAACAAATATTCGTCATATTTTTATGTGGTACGCGTAAAGTTTATGTATCGTACAACAATTATGGCGTTACATCATTTTTAAAAAATGTGCGAAAAATTATCTATTTAGCCATTTTGCGAAAATTGATTTAACATGTTACCGTAAGAATCGCTCTTTGCGTTCGGATATGTTCGAGAGCTGCCGAAGGTTGAAGAACCTTTGTATCCCCCTCGCCACAATCCCCGCGTCACTTGAGGGCTTCATTCGTTGCCGCATGAAAAGTGGCATACTTGATTATTTATGTATTATAATCTCTTTGGTATTAAGCTATATGTTTTGCTTATTGCTTAAGGTCAACTGCCTGTACGAACTCTGAAATTCAAAAGTGTCAATTCAGGAAAATAATAAAGCCCGAATTCAGTCGATACTCAGATGATTTAAAGGTTAAGTAAGGTACACCTTAAAAACATAAAAACGTAATTTTCACTATAAAATAACACTTTTAAGGCGTACCTTAACCATAAAAACCATAAATCATCTCTCTGAATTCTAATATTTTAAATTAAACAAATTTAAAAAGCAGGGCACGGGCCGCCGCCGCCAGTTCATAATAAAAATCTACAAAAAATGTATGTTTTGTCACTTATCGAACCGTTGCGAAAATACTTCGGCGCTTTAAAACATAAAAAAATTCAATTATTGGTTTTCACAGATGACTTTTTGTTCAATAATCCCGTCAGTGGCGTATATTTATATATTCAAATTCATCTCTGCGGGGGGGACGAGCCCCGCCCAGCGGCGTATCGCGGGCAAAGTTTTAATTGAAATCCGAATCGATCGTTTGCCGTTTATACGCGACCACGCTGTTACAATACCTTCAATTAATACGGCATCAGTAACCGGTGGGGGTTAACGGTCTGTATAGGCGCGACCCACTCTCGTTTAAAAATGGTAAATTTTTATTAAACCATTACGAATAGGAAAAAAATGTTCTTCGGATTATCTAATTAGTTAAAAATATGTTTCGAAACTCCAGTTTTGTAAAATGTTTACAAACAAACGAAAATATACCATCGAAATTAATTAAAAATTTTACCATTGCGCAACAACTTTATTTTAATAAACTTTGTATCGCTATTTTTGCGCTTCCCTATTTTTCGTCTCTCCTTCTGGCGGCCGCGCGTAATCTTTTGATAAAAAAAAAAAAACACCGCAAGATAAATATTCTTCCAGAGTTATCTATCATCTGATTAAAGGAATAACTTTGTGACGTTTTATCCCACTTTTGTTCCAAACTTGTTTAAAATTCACCCCAACCCTCGGACCGAGTTTGTAATTAGTTTGTCGTTCGGTGCCGGGTGAGGGGGAGGGGGGGCGGCGGGGGGCCGGCCGGGAATTATTTGTCCGGCTGTATCTTCCCGCGTGATTTTTTCATCGCTTAATAAACCGAGTTGGGAAGTTGGTTTCGGATGCCGCGGTCGCCGCTTCGTCACTGTCGGCCGCCGCCGCTGTCAGTGTGCAGTTGTCGTTCGTCTCTTTCGCGCCTCGACCGCGTGCGTGGCTACCTGTGAGTTGACGCGACTTATTTGGTTTCGCGTCAAGTGTGTGGTGCGTGTGACTCGTGTGTGCGTGATTTTGTTTACAGTTTTTTTTTTTTGCTTTTTGTTCAGGTTCTAAGGTTATAATTTTATAATTCCTTTCGTTTATTGTGTTCGGTAAAAATTTGTGACATACGTGAGCGGAATTTACTTTACTGCAAATTTTTTCAATTTTTTTCTTCCTAAATCTATACTTTAGTATTTAGTTTCACTTTTTTTTTTGAGGAAGTTGCAAAATGAGTGAAAAGAATGAAATAAAATAATAGTTGCCGTTAAACCTAAAAATTTAATAACAAATTTAACCTAAAAATTCGACAAGATACCATATTGCGACTCAAGGGTCAAAGCTTATCAATAAATCTCTTGTCAAACTTTAAACTATTACCTTTTCAAACACTTAATCCTTCTCCTTACTTTCTTTGCTTGAAACATCTATTCTCATACATTTTTATGAGTTTGCGATAAACTCTACATCGGCTGTTTTTTATAGTTAGATAGTGACCTGCCAAAATATAATGTGTAAACAATCATATTAGATCATGTTTTTGCTGATTAGGGGTTACTGAGAACTGGCTCAGCATTTTTAAAAACAGTTTTAATTTATGCAAACTGTCGCATTATATTTATTAAGCTCTGTGTAATTTAAATAACTGTAAATTAATAAAAATTGTAATATATTGAAACCTCAATAAAAACATTGGTAATTAAGTGGTTATTCGGGTTTTCTTTTTTGTTTGAGTCTAAATGTACTGACATGTCTTTTTCTTTTTGTTACAGGTTTTCAACTTTGGTGGAATTTAATTCAGTGATAATCTGTGCTGTGAATTCGGTGGCAATGATTCGCCGGAAATAATTAGTATTATTGACAGTATTTTAACCACCGTAATATTTTTAGTGTGTTTGTGATCAAATCCAACCGCCGCACGTGTGAAGTGCTTTAAAAGTTCTGCGCCGCAACTTACGGGAAGAGTGAATCATATCAGTGGATATATAAGTATATCTTTATACATATATTTTTAGTGTATGTGCGTTGTCTGTCGGTTCTCGCCGCTGAGTGGGCGTAGCGCGTCCTAGGGCCAGTCTCCCTTTGGGGGGGTTTGATGATTCTCGTCCCGCCGGGCGAGCGTCCTCTGCCTGCGGCGGGGAGTCGGCCCGCCTGACCGGCGGTGGGGCCGGGTGGGGGTGGGGGGCGGGGGCGCACCGCCCGCGGCACTGACGGCGCGCGAGGCTCACGCCAGACATAGATGGACAAGCGCAAGATGCTGCCCAAGAGAGCTCGCATGGACAACCTGCGTGGGCCCATTGCTAATGGACCCATGCCCATGCAAGGAAGGTGAGTGCACACTTCTATCGGTGTTTCCCAGAGACTTCGTTTAATTCCTTCCATTTCCTCAATGGTTAGCGGAAGAGCTCGCTAAAGAGAGTTCTTTGTGCAGATTGCTTGTCATGCGTTTAATGATTATATAATATATATGAGTAGCTTGTTGGTCTTGTGGTTAGGACTCTCACCTCGTGATCCAAAGGTCGCAGGTTCGAATCTCACTCCGGACAAGCGAGTTAGTTCTATTTTCATAGCACAAGGGTTTAGCTTAATTTGAAAATAGTAAGAATATTGGTGTGACACGAATTCTGTGTTCGCATCCTATTTTTTAAAAAAAAAAGAAAGTACATCAGCAGTTTCATTCCGAACTCATATTTACACCTCCCACATACAATTTATTCATTTTTTATTCCTTTTAATTCGGTCGTGATAAATTAACACCACTTTCGCAACGTGTTTTTGTATAAATTACTGGAAACGCTTTCATGACACGAGAAAATCTGTATGAATCTTCTTGTTTGTCACATTCTGGACATCATTTTTGTAGCCAATATCTACGGTCTCTATGTATACTGTCAAATCCCTTAAAATTCGATTTTGGCCGTTGATATGATGCATTAAGGCTCATCTTAAATAGTGTCCTAATAGGTCCACATCCTACACTCGGTATCGATACTTAACAATATGGTATTACTTTATTTTTATAATATTTAAACCATACATTTATAATACCATCGGTATTGATACTTTGCCCAGTGGTTGTCATCTTTACTTGGCCTTGCTAGTTTAGGATCCCCTCGCCTAACCCACCCAGTGTAATATAAACTAATAAGTTTTTAAATGCACCACAGCGATAAGTTGATTTATGCAATTTAACCCTTTGCACACACAAGTTTTTTGGTATGTTATTATTCGTTTCTCGATAAAATTTCTTAACTTATTGCTATTTCATTGTACTAATATGATTCTGGTTAAATTATATTGGAAACTAAAAAAAACAATATATTAAAAATATTGAGACTTCATTTTCTTGCCGCCGTAGTGGCAGCACTCGAGTAACACGGCAAACCGTGCATGTCGCCTCTGTGGTGGCACTCGAGTGCTAAGCGTTAAAAACTTATTTGTCACATGTATCACAAAAAAAAATCAATGTAACTGAGAATATTTTGAGTTTGTTCAAATCTTTCAGAACAGTGCTGGATTTATGTCACAGAGACATTATTAATCAATTAGTGTATATTATAGATATCTCACAGAGACGAAATTGTATTAATTATGGGAAAGTAGGTATAGAAGTCATTTGGGGAATTCCGTAAAATTCAAAATTCCGTAAAAAAATCAATGTAGATTTTCTCATTAGCGACATCTGTGGGGATTTAGGGGAATGAAAATGGCTTTGTACAGGCCGCATGGAAAAGGCGCTTACAACTCATATATGAAAGCTTTTCCACGCAATTTGAACATATATACAACTTCCAAAAAATGAATAAGCATGGTATATTCTATCATGGGTGGAAATGGCGAATGTTACAATTGTGTAAAGTGATCACTTAAGCCAACCATAAAAAGACAGGTCATAAGTCCTGTGTACACCCAAATGACTTCTATACCTACTTTCCCATAATTAATACAGTTTCGTCTCTGTGAGATATCTATAATATACACTAATTGATCAATGTAACTGTTTCGTCAGGGACAAGACCATCGCCAAAGTGATGAATGCCAAGAAGCAAATAATGTTTTTTCAGTTCAGAGTGCATTTTTTTCATAAATGCAAACATTTTAGGTGACAAGGAACCGTTAAATTTACGAGGTGCATTTCTTTAGTTTTGAATTGGGCTCCATTTTTGTTTTTAGATACTTCTCCACTTTTTAAAATGTTTTGATAGGATATCACTAGGTGAGATAGGTCCATGGGTTGCGTGGAATTGTGTCAAAATACACCTGTAGAGAATGAGAATGGGTTAAAGAATTATTAAAGCGGAGTTCTGATTAAAGCATTAGTATGGGTGTACTACTGTGCTGATCAATGCGGAATCCAGTAAAATACACTATTTTATTTTTATTTGGGTCACATTTGTCTGACGAGACAGAGTTCCTTAGTATCCAAGTTCTTCAAGAAAAAAAATTGTAGCATTTATTCATAGATAAGTATCCCATTTTTAATTAACAGTGAATTCTCCATTAGGCCCTTTGCAAGTTGTGGATTGTGGAGATATCACATGCATTCATATTGGTCCTGGACCCAGGCTCTGTCTCACTCCTTGTGCACTATCAAAAGTCATATCTCAAAATTTATTGCAGGTTTCCATTTCTTCTTATCATTTAGTCTTATTCCCAAATGTTTATTTTATTTGAAATCACGCAGGTATGAAGTACTTTATTAAGTCTCTACTTAAAATTAACGAAGGGCAATCCAAGAATACAACAATTTTACATTTTAAGCGTTTTGAAGTGTCAGAAATTCACAGTGTGAGTTTAAGTCGAAGTCAAAAAAGTAAACTGATAAAAAACTTTTCGAAACAGAGTTTTTATAGTTTAATATTGATTCTATGCTATAGGGTGTATATATTTCTTTTTTCATTCAATGTAGACAACGTGGTAGAAAAGCGGTCGCTTTGATGTATGTGTGGAAGATCTTTGTACGATAGAGTAGAGAATGAACGAATTAGAAGTGAACGTAATGCTGGCTGTAGCGTAAACTGTGGGATATGGCGTGGTGGTTAGTTAGTTAGGGTATATTTAAAACATGATGCCATATAAAACATGTCTCCACAATGAGTCTTGAGATCTTTCTGACATTGAACTCCGTATTGATTTTGAATTTCTACAAATTTATGTATACTTCACTACCTTTAAGTTAAAACCACCTTCAAACATTTATTTTTTAGCTATACCAATATATTTTTTAATTTTTTAAATTTATTTATTTATTTAATAGATAATATATATGATTTATTTTACAACAATCATAACTAGCAAATATTAACAATCAAATTATTATTATATGTTAACCTCACCAAAATTAAATACACACTGTAAAACACAACACATGTTAGATTTTGCCACCCCTATATAAGTTGAAAATAATTTGGGTCATCCTCTTTTTTGTTGTAGTTAAACTGTCCCTGTCCATTTTCTCAACGTAGTGGTATTTAAAAATGTTAATTTTTGTTTAATAATATAGCTTTGATGATACCTTCTCTTAATAATATCATCTCAAACGTTTTAGAAACTGTAAAGAAATGAGGTTTTAACAATTTTTTCTATTATACTATTTGTAAAAAAATAAATAAATATGTATAAAGTGTCTCCAATTCACTACCCAATTGTGCATTTCTTCCAAACTGTGTTTGTAACTCACTAATGGAAAATGTTTAGTTTTCCAAAATAAATTTTGTATGGCACTCTGCCGAACTTCTTCAGTTGTTGAAGGCAAAACATTCATATTTTATACAGCTACATCTTGCGATGTTGATCTCAAACTATTTTTAGTCAAAAAGTATCAGTGATAAGCTGGTTATTACACCTACACCGTTAATGATATCGGATAAGAATTTTTTCATCTTCGACATCCGATTCACTTCTGGACCATCAAATCTGACTCTGATATACATCCGCGTCGTTGTCATCATCATATTCCTCAAAACCATCTTTAAACTCGTAATCATCTTTCATGTAACGATTTATGAAATCTTCTATCTCAGCATCGGACTTATTACTTTTTTTTTATTCATCTTATTACCTAAAAATGTTTTATGCATTTGAATTCACCCTTACTGCATAGTGTACTAATTTTACAAAATAAGAAAAAATGCTTAAATGAAACCATTTGAAATTATTTCTTAAAAAAACATTTAAATATATATAAACATTCCTTGATACATGTCACTGATAGTTTTTATGGCACTGAAGCACTTAAAATAGACCCATAAATAAATGTCAAAGTAACCTCAAACAATGACGAATTGAAAAAAGATGATAATAATTAATTGATTTTATTGATCACATTAGTTGTATATAACAGTCAAAGCAAAATGTTTTTGAATACTCAATTTAGCAGTCTGCTTGACAAAATAATTAATATACATATTTATATGTCGATTCCAGACGATGTTATAAAAGTTGAAATGTTATATTGCAGTTTTATCACACCATGCATTTAAGGGTTAACTTTTTATATTCATTAAATTATTTGTAATTTGTAAACATCAATTAAATTTTGTATTTCATATTTTAATTACAATGTAATTAATTCTAATTTAGCCTGCAATAATTTTAACACAAGCTTTTAGTGTATTTTTCATATGGAATTTGAATGAAACCAATGCTCTCGCAACCTGTCTTCTCACATTTCAACATTGCAGACCGCTGGTGGCCCTGCTGGATGGGCGAGACTGCTCCATTGAGATGCCCATCCTCAAGGATGTGGCGACTGTTGCCTTTTGCGACGCACAGTCCACGTCAGAGATCCACGAGAAGGTGCTCAATGAGGCTGTGGGAGCGCTCATGTGGCACACCATCATCCTGACCAAGGAGGACCTGGAGAAGTTCAAGACGCTGAGGATCATCGTACGCATCGGCAGCGGGGTGGACAATATAGACGTCAAAGCGGCGGGAGAGTTAGGTTAGTTGCATCATTTCATTATAATAATAATTATACGATCATTGAGAAAATATCAATGACTTAAGTAAAATGCATTTTTAAAACCTCTTTAAAAATGCATTTTTGAGTTAGATATGCAGATTTATTCACAATAAATTCCTTTCTTATTCATAAGAAATGTATTTTCAAGAAAGGAGTTTTCACAGTAGGGAAATAGTCTAAAACATAATATTGGTTTGAATCAATATTTGCATTGCCATAATGAATCATTGTGACATCATAATTTTGATTGAGCTTTATTTTTCTAAGGACATGTAATCTCAACTTGCTGTACGTTTGCATGCGTTTTGCCTTTTTATGCATGTTTTTTTTTTACCATTTAGTTTGTTCATTCACTCGTCGTGACTTGTCACAAACATTACTTTTCAAATGAGGTAACAATTATGGACAGTTTTGGCTATCATGTTCACTGTTGATGTGAAAAAGCAAGCCTGTGTTATTTTTGCCTTATAATATAGCTTATTGTTTTAGTGTAATCATGCTGTGGATGTCTTCCAACTTTGTTTCATCAGTAATTCAGTTTTTATTTTATTTTATCTATTTATTTTCTTTACATTTTTGTAATATTACTAGTCCCACAAAACGTCTTAAACATTTGTTTGCAGGTTCATTTTCTCAATTTAATGTTACACCGTTACTAAATATTATTCATTTTATAACCTGAAGAGATAAAAAACAAAAACAATTTAAAGTAAAAAAAAAGAAATTTCAAGTACAAAGTAAAAAAAAACAATTTTATGTACATTTATATAAATTAATAATACTAATCTAAATGTAGTAAAAACTAATCATTCATTGACATTACAACAGTAATACAGTTCATATGTAACTTATGTCATTTACTATCAACCACTTTCTAAGTTCTGCCCCTGATTTTGGAGTCTTGGAGCATGCGAATTTATTTGTTATTCTTGGAACAGCTCAAATCTGAATTGTAGCGCATCCTACGTTTCTGCCATGAGCAACTACCTACCTTTTTGTAAATTTCATTTTCGTGATTTTCTTTTAGAATTAACCCATGAACTGGAAAAATATTGATGGATGAATACACTGATTTAATATTAAGTATATCCTTATCAAAATTATACTTCATGAAAAAAAGTAGCCGATAAAAACAAAGTTTTTAATACTCCCTTTCTCATTTTCGGGTTTCGTGTCTACCATATGCGTCGGAATCTCCATACAACTTGTATGAAAAAAATATTAAAAATTTGAAAAATCCAAAATTATACTATAATTTTTTTTTTTTTAACGAAAATTTGTTAGATCTTCTTGATCACGGGAAAAGGGTTAAAAATCAATCCAAAGTTTTTTCGCCAGACAAGCAGACGCCACGAGAAAGGAAGGATAATAGGAAATTTTCTTTGCTTGATTTTAAATTTCATAATTAAATTCCCAGTCACGTTCATTTGTTCGAAAGAAAAGTGTAATTGTTTTTCGTATAAAGTACTAAGTTTTCTTCGCTTTTTAAATTTTTCCACCTTATATCAAATAAATCTTAATTTACCACGACCATGAATCGTTTACTTATTTTTGATTTCGTTGCATTTAATTATTAACAATTATTGCAAAATAATTGGGATAAATTTAAAAAGCCCAATCACCTTGATCCGTCTGTATCCTGTTACTAATCTAAAGTAATATTTCTTCCAGGAATCGCAGTATGTAATGTCCCGGGCTACGGAGTGGAAGAAGTAGCCGATACAACACTCTGCCTCATTTTAAATCTCTATCGGAGGACGTACTGGCTAGCGAATATGGTGCGAGATGGGAAAAAATTCACAGGTTTGTGCTTGTAATTAATTGACATCATTGTTTACCTTCCGATCCATCTTTGGGTAACTTGTTTTGAGCAACTTGTTGGTGTGGTTATTGGTCCTGACGCTCGCCTAGTGATCTGGTGGTCGGTGGTTTGAGCCACATTCCAGCACACCAGAATGTTAGCAGCACAGGCTTTAAGCTTAGTTTGAAAATATTAAGAACTAGCTGTTCATACCCGGCGTTGCACGGGTTAAGGATTTAGTTTAAAATGAATTTGTGAGGGTAAACAAAGTTTCGATTCGAACGGTATAGATTTGCATCGAAATAATATCCAAATGGTATAGATTTGCATCGAATAAGTTTCCAAATGTTGTGTCCGATCGGTCAAACGGTACAGATTTTCATCGAAAATATCTCAGGGGAAGGGGAAGGGGTATGAGAATAGGGGGGAAGTGTTGCCTATGTTACCCGCCGAGTCCTAAAGCATAAGTATGCAAAATTTGAATTGAATCGGACAAACAGTGTGCATTTGTATAGAGAACTGACAGACAGACATTGAGTTTTATAGGTATAGATATTGTTGCAACACGTATTCCGTGTTTGCATCTCAGTTTTTTTTTAAATATATTTATATTTTAAAAAACTGAAACATTTTTTAATTCTGATTTTTGCGACTTCTACTAATGTATAAACTACAAAATGCATCAGTTGAATGTATCTAAGTGATTAAATATACTTTATAAATATTAAATTAAATGATTTTAAAATAAAACACAAATCACTTGAAAAATTTAATGATAATGTCACCACAAAGTTCAAGCCTTCATTCAGAAGAAAAAATATTCTTCGAACAATTAAATGATCTTGTTTGTTCTCAAATTTGCTTTTTATTTGTGTGCTTTTGATCGGGATGATCTCCATCTCCCAGCAATAAAGATATAAATGTGTACACAAACTAATTTTGTAATTGGGAATGACTGTCTTTAGTCTGCATCGCGTAGTAAAACTGGTAGTAAAATGAGCAAGACCTTACTTTTTTATACTTTAGTCTCTTTAGTATTTTTATCATCTCGAAATTGCTGTATATTGGGACATACATTTTAACCGTCTGCAAGTAATTCCAACATAAAGGGTCACGACAACAATACTCAGTAGGTTATCCAGCTGATTGGAACAATCTCATCCTGGAAGCAAGGAAAACTGACAAGAATATTGCAAATATTTTAAGGAATATGGGTCAACACGGATCACAAAGAGAACACATATTTCTGTTTAGCCAAACTATGCATTTCTAATGTCAGGATGTAAATTTTCAGCTCTTTATATTTGATGAGCTCACTTGGTCTATTTCTGAAAATACATATAATAATAATGACATATATCTTATTGATGGATTTTGATGTTAATGTTTTAGATTATTTACAAAAGCTTTGACACGTCTATTTGTTGTTGTTTTTGAGACGGCGTGAGCATTCTTGGCACTCATCTTGCACCGACTTTTGTCATTCCAAGACACTCGTGTAGGATCCTCAAAATTGTGGTTTCTGTTATCGGATATGGTGGCGTCAATGAGTCGTCCTGGGTGGGGATCGTCTTCTATTGACTCTCTGCCATGTTTGAAAAGACCACGCTTCTTGTAAATCAAGGTTTTATTTAGGCGCTGATCCCCATAAAAAACTTCCACCTCACTCATTATTGTTTGAGGTGGTTTTTCTTGCTTGAAAATGAACTTTATAACAGCGCAATGTTCGATTTTCTCTATAGTTGCAGTTTTCTTCCAGATTATGTTGTTTGCAGGGCGACTTCTCATAAACGAATGACGTCGTAGGGCTGATCATATATACTCATAATGAGATCTCAGTTAGTAAGACTAAGCGAGTGGACATACACCCCTCCGCTTTCCTCCATTCTGCGGAATTTTGGACCTCCCCTCGTAACATAGTTTGTTTTTCATCCAATCTAATAATACCTAAATTGGCATTGTGTGAAATTCAAGATAGCATGCACGTTTGTACATGTCCCATAATAAGTCTGTCTTGAGTCTCAATGTAAGATTTATTTAAATATTTTGAATGAGTATTACATTTGAAAAATTGCGTACCAATTATTCTGATTGGGGTTGAAATTAGAATGTCAGCCCTAATCAATATAATTTTTTAAACATATTTATTTATAATAGGGAAAAACCTGTTCTTAATCACGTTCATAATCATGTTAATGTCTGAGCCGGCTGCTTTCGAGTCGCCAGATTATGAAAAATAGATAAAATAATAAATTATGAGTGCTGGCAGGACATTTTACGATCAATCTTTGTAGACATTCTGTGGATGACTGTTTACGGCATTGTTTTCTGTTCAAATGAAGCTTTAATTCGACGGCTCCTACGTATAATATCGTAATCCACAAATCGACGATTTTTAGTTTTTTGTGTATTTCATATGTATTTAATTATATCTTTATTTCCAAGAAAGAAAAAAAAATATTTTGCAATAAATAACGTTTTTTTCGGACGTATTTTATCGTATCTCAAACAATCACATATTTTTTACAAAGTATACTATCATATGTAACACTTACGATAATTTGCGTTGGAAAATAACATAAGATAATTTTATCGTATGTAACAATTACGATAACATACGTTGGAAAATAACATAAGATAATTATCGTATGTAACACTTACGATAATATGCGTGAGAAAATAACATAAGATAATTATCGTATGTAACACTTACGATAATATGCGTGAGAAAATAACATAAGATAATTATCGTATGTAACACTTACGATAATATGCGTGAGAAAATAACATAAGAAAATTATCGTATGTAACACTTACGTTATTTTACGTTGTGTCTTTTCCGAAGTAAAATGTAAGTCATTTATACGATATTATACGTCGCGTCATTTCCAAAGTATAATATCGTAAGTGCATTTCTACAAAAACTTTTAATAATTTCGACTTTTTTGTGATTATTTATGAAACTACAGTATAAAGTAAAATATTAAAACGAAATTTCAAAAAAATTGGGCAATATTTAGATTTATACCAGACGAAAATGTGTTCAAATCCTTCTCCTGTAAAATTGTATTTTGTGGGTTACGATATTATACGTAGGAGCCGTCGAACTGTATGCCAATCATTGGCAGTGCAGCACATAGAAGCTGTACTTTACTAAAGATTCTGAGAAAAAAATTAATTAAGTAATCTTTATCTTATGAAAAAGACGTATTAAAATTCTAGTCGTAATCCATGGCTACTGCTAGAGTTTTATTTTGGCTTTCGATATTTTCATCTGCTTCAATATATAACTTCATACTAATGCTTCTCTTATTTTACTTATTTGCGCGCATCAAATTTGTTTCTTGAATCTCTAAGAGAATCTCACTGAATTGAATATTTTCGTACTGAAGCCGTATTATATTCGCGCTATTTTTATATATTAGGCAAGCAAATTTTTCATACTATAGTGTTTCTTCGAGAGGTCTAATTATTGGTGAGATCTGCGTGCACGTCACATGCAAAAATGATACTGTTACAATTAACAGTATAAATTCAATATGTTTATGACAATTTGTAAAGAAAGTTCATTAAGTGTAGGATTTTGAACATTTTATGTGGAATACATGTTTATTCACAACGATATCATAAATTTTTTGATTGATAATTATTTTCTGGATAAAAGCATGATCTAAGTTTATGCTTTCTGCATGTCACTGATGTCAGAGAAGAGGGACCCACTACACACCCAGCAATAGCTCCCATATCCTAAACTTTCGACATCCATGTTTGGCATTTTTTAAATGCTAAAGTGGCTATACTCACCCGCTTCACTGACATTCACGGGAATGCGAGTGGGACGGGGACGTGTCCACACAAAACCTCTTCTCTGCCTCCAAGGCGCAGGGACAAATGACAATTGGAACGTTCTTTTATCCATTATGTCACTGATGTCAATTATATGTGGCATGAGATTTATTATACAACATTAAGGCGGGACACACAATTTTCAAGCTGTCAAAAGCGGCGATATGCATCGATAGATCATGCTACTTCAATACGAGATCGAGACATGAACAAACGTCATATCAGATAAACCTTGCACGAGCGCATTTATTTACATGTCATGCGAGATAGAAAGGTTGCGAGGAAATGAGACAACCATACGGAGTACCGACGTATAAAATATGTGGGAACGCAAGTCATGCTCGCGCACTAATATTAGAATTTTAAATGTTTTAAGTCTAGAATTTACAAAAGCGTATTTATATTTTTCCAATATATAAAAAAATAGTAAACAACAATTTTTCTTATATCACTGTTTTTTAATTTAAAACTTACGTCGCATAAGCAGATTTAGATATTGTTTTGACTTCCGACTGAAATGTCAAAACACCTGTGAATTAAACTTAATTCAAATATTTTTTTATCTAAAATACTTAATAAAAATCTTAAATAAAAAACTACTCCAACAATATGTATTGAATTAAAAAGAAAATTAACAACCATTAATCTATATTTTAAAAATTATGTCGTAAATTAATATCTTACTCGACTTTATAAATTACAATGACATACTGCCGTCTGCAAGGTCACGAAGCACGCATATGACAGAGAATCTGACGCAAGTTCAATGTGATTTTATCAGTAGAAAAGCAAAATAATATCAAACTAGTTAAAAAAAACCTCATTATCTGCGACGAATAGATTGCTTTCGAATATATAACATGGCATTATTTTGAACTAATGTCAAATTTGGCATAAAAACACGTTTTAAAGTGATTTTTTTATGTAAAAGTGTATGGACCACAGAGAAACGTCCGCCTCTTCCGCACGGCACGCGACATCTGATTCAAAACTGCACTATTTCTTGACACATTTCACACTTTAGAATTTTTATTTTAAAATAATAATTAACGTATTTTTAATAAAAAATGTAGCTTTTTAATAGTGAATGAAGACTCAAAGTGCGAATATAGACACAATATATCGTTTAAAATCATCTTTTTATATGAATAAACAATATTAGAAAAGCATCAAAATCGTAAAAATTTCTAGCATTTTTAAAATATTATTACATTTATTAATATTGAATATTTCTTAATATCTTACGTACGGATTCTAGATAATTAAGCAAACTTTATATGTATAAAAAAAAACATAGTATCATTACATACAAATTTTAACGAACGAATCGTCGCCCGGGAACATTAAAAAGGTTTTTTTTGCCGCGACCTGTGGATTAATGCTTATATTTTTCTTATTTATTATAAACAATGTTCAGTTTATTACTTTTATATAAGAACAAAGGTTCTATCTAAGTTATCGCCCTAAAAAAATTGCAATCTATCATATAATTTCTGATATAAATGAATAATAAAAACCCACATTTTCGTAAAATACGCCGAAATATGCATTTGCAGTGAATGTACCGCCTTAAAGTTATTAAAAAATTCTGTAGATTTTAATTGCCCCCATCTTGCAACCCGGGTTAATACAACTCCGGATAATTGAGAGTATTGAAATAGTATTACTGTTAAATATCAACATTCAATTATATATAAATAAATCACTTGTCTAAGACCACTAATGAGTTTAAGACTACACAACTAGTTTCGACAACTACAGATGTTGTAATCAACGGGTGATGATATAAACATTTTATATGATATAGTTGATGACAACATCTGTAGTTGTCGAAACTAGTCGTGTAGTCTTAAACTCATTAGTGGTCTTAGACAAGTGATTTATTTATATATAATTATAATGTCATTCCACAAAGTTAACGCCAATTCAATATATAATATCAACATTCAATATCAACTTAGTCTCCCACTTACCCCATTGCAATATTTATGCGTATCTTTTTACCAATATACAGGGCCAGAGCAGGTGAGGGAAGCAGCGCAGGGCTGTGCGAGAATTCGCGGCGACACTCTGGGGGTGGTGGGCCTAGGAAGAATCGGCTCAGCTGTGGCGTTGAGGGCAAAAGCTTTCGGCTTTAATGTCATCTTCTACGATCCCTATTTGCCTGATGGTATAGAGAAGAGCTTGGGACTGACGCGCGTCTACACCCTGCAGGTATGTTTGTTCAAATAATTTTCTTACATTTAAATGAATGTGATTCATCTATTTAGTGCTCTTTTTCATAGCAAAAGGTCTGAGCTTGGTTTGAAAAATAGTAATATTGTGATGTAAAACGTATTTTGTAGACGTATATATATATGTATCTATTTTTAAAAAACACATTTTTTTTATTCAAGGTTTTTAATGGATTTAAAAATTTGCAGTCATAATTTTAATTATGTTTGTTTATGGTCTTTCAATATATCAACAGTTCCTACGTAAACTAAGCCATCTAAAAAAAATGCATTTTATAGGAGAGCTTTTTGAAATTTGGGTTTACATACAAAATGAGCATATTTGCCTCTTTTTATGTCAGTTTTTCTCCTAAAAAAATAGAAAGATTTAAAAAAAAATTATTGCGGAGAAGAGTATTTTCTAGGTATTGGTAAGGTTTTTAATGAATTCAATGAACATGTGCAGTCATTATTTTAAGTATGTCTTTCAATATATTGAGGGTTTAGGTTTGCATACAAAATGAGCGTATTTGCCTGCTTTTATGTAAGTTTTTCTCCTAAAAAAATAGATTTTTATAATTTTTTTATTGCGGAGAAAAGTATTTTCTAGGTATTGGTACAAAAAAGTCATTTGGTAGATGTTCGAGTTTACACCAAATTATGTATAATCAGTATGCACACATTTAAATAAAAAAACTAGCTTTTTTACCAAAATATTTATTAGTAACTTTGCATAATTTTAGTAATCTTGTACTTCTATCATTTAACTTCAAAATTTGTTAAAAAAATTTTAGCACTGCCTGTGTTTTGGTTTTATCGTAATTTTGAAGTTTTTATCTTACTAATGGGTTTGTATATATTTTGACAGTTCTAACAAATGTACAACAGTAGAACATGGATATCTCGAACTTTGTCAATTCAAATTTATCATTAATTTGAGCTTTTTAGTTGGTTCTGTGAATTTTTCAAAATACTACAAAAGACATGATAATTTGTTTAATTCCAAGTTAGCATCGACAATATTCACAAGTATCAATCAGCAAGTAACAATCTGTCCATTAAAAATCTGTGGAAACACACTGACAATGTGCATCGTTAACTTCTGTCTGACAAGAGATGTCTTACGTAAGAAAAGTAGAGGATAGCGGATAATCCGATGAAGAAGCAGAGATTCTCAAAATTTACAAGCTTTCGAATTCCGGTAAAGCTTTCATTCACATCAAGGAAGTGAAGCGATTTATTGAGGGACAAAATGATATAGATGAAAATAAGTTACAGTTTCTAAGTAAGTTGGAAGGCCAAATAATTAGCCTAAAAAAACAGTCAAAAATATCTTCCTATTTTCAATATGATTAAAATAATATTATTCAATAAATTAATCTAACTCTGAAACCTGTTTTGATGTTTTGTTTATTTTAAATTTGTTTATATTTTTATTTAAGTGTTTGAACAATCTCAGAGGTACACAATTTTGAATAAATATTTAGTAATAGGTTTGTAGTTGTGTTTTCTTAATATAAGTACATATCTATTACTAATTGCGACCCTCATAGCCTAGTGAGCATAACACTGACTTCTCACACTGAGGTCTCCGGGTTCGATCCCCGGTGAGGTCACAATTAATCTATATGATTTACTCAAGCCTGAGCATTATTTTATGATGTTCTCTTTCAGTAATTGTCACTGAAATGTAAAAAAAAAACAAATTACTTTTTCCGATTTCTAATTTTGGATAAATGAGTTTTTCTGGTGGTCACCTGAGGTTCCATATGTCCATGTTCTACTGTATTTTGTCTTGTGAATTGTTTTGAAACCCCTAAAAACTTTTAAATGTACCATTTCTCTTTTTTGATGGCAGTACACTGTAGTGTTTTTGTTGGTAAATTTTCAAAGCCAAAATGAGTTTAGATATGGAATACAATAATAAAAATGTTCTCATTGTGTATTCTAAGATGTGAATATTTTCCCCAGGACCTATTATTCCAAAGTGACTGCGTGTCCCTGCACTGCAGTTTGAACGAGCACAATCACCACCTCATTAATGAGTTCACAATCAAACAGATGCGTCCAGGTAGTTTATATTATATTCTACATCAATCAATATTTATGTATATTTTTTTTAAATCTCAGTTTCTTTCATTTCAAAATATTGTCATTATTTAACATGTTGACTGCCAAGCAAAAATTATGAAAATTTCCTATTATTTGCATAAATAAGTCATAATGGCAAAATTTATAGTGGCATAGTTACTTTCACTTATATGTCTGTGAAATAATCCTATCTATTCTGAAAATAACAATATTGCTAGTTTGGTGGTTGTTACGCCCAAAACAAAATTAGACAATTAATTTACATTTATGATTTTTGAATTTTTAGGCCTTTGGAAAGTAATGTTTTCAAGGCCGTTCAGAACTTTTGTGTGTAGTTTTCTGGGATATTCTGCCGTGTATGACCTCTCTGGTCGACGTTTCGGATCCCATTGCAGGGTCCATCAGCCCAGAAACTACACACAGAAGACTTTGGAAAGTAGTTGGTAGTTTCTAATTAATGTGATATGTCGAGTGAGGGAATTGTGGAGTATAAGGAATTTATGGACACTTGTCATTAAAAACCCAAGCAAAATTGCGTCCTGTGTTTCTATACCTACATTGGTTATGGTGTATTCAGCATCCAACAGTTGTACAAAAATCAGAATAGGTACATAAGTATTTTTTTACGCATAGACACGGATTGTAGTGTGGGATCCATGATGTCTGGATGTTCTCAAAAATGGCCTCTTTGTTTGATGTTGAAGTGACATGGACGCCAAAAAGATTTCAATGGACATGCAAACCAGTCATTGCAATCTGGAGTTTTGTCTGAAATATTTGTTTTTGATGAATATTATACTATGTATATAGTATTCTATAATAGTATTACATAAAATAAGTACTAAATTATTTTAAAAGTATGTATATAGAAATTAGTTTGTTTCACACATACATACTCATTTCTTCAACCAAAGAGTTCAAATATTATATTAAAGCCAATAGTCAGTCAGGCTTAAAAATCATGGCCCCATCGGAATATGCTGGCGCCGCTCAATCGGCGGCCTCTGTGGCAGTCAATGTGTTAATATATCAATATTATTTTTTGTGAAAATTGTTACTTAGACCCAACTCTTTTTATACGGTAAATGAGTTTCGACGAAAACTGTGTAAAACAGATATACTGTGAAGATGTGTTTCCCAGCTTTAAAATACAGTTTTAATGTAAATATTTAATTTTCTTATTTTTTTAATTATAAATTTATCTTGGGAATCCTGTGAAAACAAATAATTTTTGAAAAACAATTGTACCTATTCATTATTTTTTGTGGACCATGTTATTTCAAAACTGTGTTAAAGAGTGAGTGTAATTTATAAGTTTATTGCTTAGTACATATTAATTTTATTATTATCAAATAGAGGAGAAACCTAAAACAATTGTAATGTTTCCTGTTTAGGAGCATTCTTGGTGAATACAGCCCGTGGTGGTCTGGTGGATGATGATGCCCTGGCTGCCGCGCTGAAGCAGGGAAGGATACGAGCAGCAGCCCTAGATGTGCACGAAAACGAACCATTTAATGTATTCCAGGTAAAAGAGTTCTCATTAACTGTACTGATATACGATATATTTTTTATTTTTTTAACCAGTACTTACATTTAAGTATGTATTTACATTTTAGTATGGTAGGGAAAAATTAAATCGGGCGATGAGATTACTAGACCCTTTCAAAATTATAATATCAATATACATTTTATTAACATAATTTTACTGAATGAGATTGACTTCCTAGATGTGATATAATAAATATTATCGATATATAAAATTTTTTAACCACATCTTAAACCATTAAAATAAAACCCCAATAATTTGAAACCCGATAATTCGCTGTAATTCAAAATTTTTAAAACTCACAAAACCACAGTAATTCATAATTCGAATTACCAGGATTTAGATATTCATTTTTAGCCCCCTGCCTTATAAATCAATACATTTTACGTCGTACAAATCGAAATTTTTTTGAAATTCGTAAAAATTGGAAAAAAAAAAAGATTTTTTTGCAAGCGAGAAAAACAAATATGTAAATATCGGGTACTTTAGTAATAGAAATATTGCGATCTTTGTATTAGCATAATAAATATTAGGTCCTTACATATGAAATTGGTGTTTAGTATGGGAGGAACATAAAGCCGATTTTTTATTATTATAATATATTTATTTAATCAAAGTATGTACCATTGCTATCTATGCACTTTTGCCATCTCATAGGTAGTTCATCGATCCATTTACTAAAAAAACCATTCGGACGGGAATCAATAAAATCTTTGAAGGCAGTTTGGACTGCCCCATCGGAGTTGAATTTTTTCCTTTGCAAGAAGTTATCCAAATTTCGAAAAAAATGGTAATCTGTTGGGGCAAGGTCCGGAGAGTACGGTGGATGTCTTAGACATTCCAATTGAAGCTCCTCTAATTTGGTAGCCGTCTGTTGTGCAGTGTGTGGTCTAGCGTTATCATGAAGCAGCAGTGGCCTAGAGCGATTAACCAGCCTCGGTTGTTTAGCAGCTAGCTTTTCCATCATGGTTTGCAGTTGCTGACAATAGACATCTGCCGTAATCGTCTGGCCAGATTTAAGAAAGCTGTAGTGAACGACACCAGCACTAGTCCACCAAACGCTCACAAGTAACTTTTTTGGAGTCAATTTTCGCTTGGGGCATGGTTTGGCTGGTTCGGCAGGGTTCAGCCATTGCGATGAGCGCTTCCGATTATCGTACAGGATCCACTTTTCATCACAGGTAATGATTCGATTTAAAATCCCTTCATTATTGTGCCGGTTGAGTAATGCAACGCAGCAGTCAACGCGCGTTTGTTGATTTGCTTCACTCAATTCGTGAGGTACCCACCTTTCAAGCTTTTTCACCTTACCAATTTGCTTCAAGTGGATTAAAACAGTTTTATCACTAACACCGCAGCCTGCAGCTAACTCGGATGTGGTTTGCGATGGATCCGCTTCCACAATAGCCTTCAATTCTTCATTATCAACTTTGGTCTCCGGCCGTCCACGGGGCTTGTTCTGCAGGTCGAAATTTCCAGAACGAAAACGTTGGAACCAAAAACGCACTGTGTTTTCTTTTGCGGCACCGTCGCCATACACATCATTAATCCTTCGAGCCGTTTCTGCAGCACTGGTGCCACGGTGGAACTCGTACTCGTAAATAACGCGATATTTCAAGTTTTTCATTTTGTAAACTGAGTGACGCAAAGAAAAAAACAATTGAGGAAAAAACAAATGAATTATAATTTTCAAAACACAAATACATGAGTAAATAGCTGTATAAATTTGGATTTGGAATTCCTAACCAAAGAGAAGATATTTGAGATCAAATTTGCCAGTGCGGCAAAACGCCAATTTCATATGTAAGGACCTAATATTACTTTTACGGAATAATTTCTTGAAATATGCAAAAATAGTATTTTTTCACAAATTAAATTATTTTTTTCTTGCATTATATGATTTTTGGCAAATTTTGCAAGCGCATCGCGTTTTTTTTTTGTATCTTGAATTTCGAATTAACGGGGTTCCGCATAATTTGAAATTTTTTTTTGGTTCCCTTGAATTTTGAATTAACAAGGTTGTTCTGCATTACGCTTCAATACAAATATGTAAAATGTAATTGCAGTTATATTTATTACATTTTGGTGCACTTAAGCGTTCTAAAGACATGTTTTATTATGACAATACGCGAACAAACTACCAAACACCCCCATTACTGCTTAGACTACACAGACTGGGCAATGAGTACAATGAGTTTGTAGGTGTACTCCATGACACCTTGAATAGTAATATAACAATAGCTTACGCAAATAATATGAAACCATGGAGAATTGTAAAATTGTGATAGGTTAATAGTGACATGGTACAAGCCCTCCTATTATACATATTATACTTGATTTGATTTTATCTTCATTCGGTTTTATTTTATGTTTAGGATGACATTATTATTTTTTATTTATTATAAAAATAAATAGAATAGAATAACATGTAGAGTGAGTTTGTTAATTTGTACCGTTGAAATGATTAAATAGTAAAATGAATATTCATATCCAGGGTCCTCTAAAGGATGCGCCCAATGTGCTGTGCACTCCACACGCAGCCTTCTACAGCGATGCATCAGCCACGGAACTGCGTGAGATGGCGGCCAGTGAAATTCGCCGCGCCATCGTGGGTCGTATCCCCGACTGCCTGCGCAATTGTGTCAACAAGGATTACTTCTTGGGCGGCTCTGGACAGGGACCCACGCCCGCCTACCCTGAAGGTAACCAGATCTGATCTTTTACTATGTCGGTATTCAGTTGTATTTTGTGTAATGGGAGAGATATTGACTGTGAGAGTGAGAAGTGAGAAAATACACAATTGAGTTTACATGATTGATATGCAAATTTGACTTTTCACATCCAGACTCACTTGCCAATACCTCCTTCCCTCTTTTAATGTTGCTCGCAACACAATATAAATGATGTGGTCATTAAATCTAAAAAATTTTTACTTTAGTAATACATATACGTGAATAAGAGATTGCAATTCCCAATGTTGTGGTATTTAGGATAAACCTACTATTTAACTACCGGTAACCCCCTTTCATCGCGACCCTGGCGAATAGGGATTCGTTATATCGGAATCGGTTTTTTAAATTTTTTTATTTTATATCGGCACTTTTTGATCATCACTGAGTGTTATAGGCTTTGAAGCATACCAGAATTGTCATAATGAGCGGTTGTGCGTGAGTACTTTCTTGCTCACTCACATCATGTATACATATACGTAAAGTTACTAGCGTGAGTGAAACAAAAAAACGGAAATTTTGCATAGCCTTTAAATGATTGGCGAATTAGATAGTTCAAATGCAGAATCAGCTGAAAAATATCTAATGGAATTTCGTGAAATTGTGGAAAGGGGAAATTTTTCACGAAAATTATTTTTTTATGTAGATGAGACATGTCGAAAGTCGAAAAGGACCTTCTCCTTCACAATAAATGCAAGGAAGGAATTAAGAGAAGAAAAAATCATTTATGAACTATATTCTTTTGTCATTAATGTGTATTTATTTAATGTGCTAAATTAAATTAAATGATTTTTTTTGTATGCCTTGTAGATTGCGAAAATTCGCTTATCGTGACCATGTCCAGAACGTTACCCATATAGTAATTGTAGCAAACACTTTATAATGAATATTTTAAAATGAAACCACAATAATTTATTGAAAATTTGAATGTTGATGGATTTTAGAACGAAAAATTACAAGGAATTTCTATTCAACAGACATTTATTTAAAGACAAGTTACCAAATGAAAGTTGCATTTTAATTTTATCAGAATAATATTACGTGTAGTTTAAACAATAGTTGATATAAATTTTAAATTTGCGTGAACTTTTTGCAATTACAATCTGAAAAGTTTTTGAGATGTAATAAATGTAAAGAATCTTACGCACTATATAAAATGTTGCTCTGAATATATCTGTATGTAATACCATTGCATGATTTTCAGATGACGAGGATATTTTTCAAAATTACGGTATTACATTTCAACACATGCAATAAGTGGAAAAGAATGGATGAATGAAAATACTACATACACTTCTGGACAATATACATGGAAACGACTACAGTTGTGCATTCCATATTCTATTAAAAGGCTAAAATTTTCAATAATTTTATTATATCTAATATCTTATAGTAAGTTGATTATATGGGTCTCCCTGTGTAGATGTGACTAATTTTAAAGGGGTGTTGGTATTTTTTTTACTTCGAGTATCTTGTGTGTCCTGTCTGTCTTGATCATTAGCCTATTCTCTGCTACCTGTTACAGGCCATTCACCAGATATTGATTGGTCCAAAAAATCATAGTTAACATAAGATATCTTGTAGCAATGTTTTGTTCATTAAAAAGAAAAAGTTTTGAAGATGCAAAACAACGTTTCCTAAGCCTGCTATATATTTACATTTTGATAATATTTTTTCGAGGAATTCAGAATTTTTTAAAATTTTTTTTTCGCACAGACAGCGGGAAATTTTTTCATTACTACTGTCAGATGAATCAAATTCAAATAATCGATTTCCACGGCATTAAAGAATGTAATTTAATAACATTGAAAACATACATTTTTGACTTGCCTGGGTGGATTCTTGTCCAATCAAATTGCTCGGTATTGTTTTTGTGAGAAAATCCACTTGTAGCAGAGAAAGGGTATGAACTAAAGTGAGAAAATATTCAAGCTTCATGTTTTGTTATTTTATTTTCACTAACTAGTGGAAAAAATAGCTGTTGGTCATTTCCATATTATTGCCATTAGTGGGTGTACCTGTTACATATGTGGAAAAATGTTTTTTTGAAATAGGCAAACATTTTTTTAATTGTTTTTATTATATATAAAATATTTTATTTACACGGTTACTTTGTGGTGCAATATAATTATTTGATTTAGTTAGTCAAGTACTTATATAGAATATTCAAACGTCAGTATGCTTTATTAAAAGTCCTTATATCTAAGATTTAATTTAATTTTTTTTTCTTGAAATAAGTCCTCCAGATTAAACAAATTCCTTGGAGCAAGAGAAATACGTGTATTGGCTTTCCACTATTATTGCTAATTGTGATTCCATACTTAGGTTTTATTTTATTTGTGAATTTGAATTCAGATCCTGTGAATATTTTCCGGGGCAGCCTACATTCATCTGGATCCAATCTGGAAAAATGGAATAAATTTTTTGACAGTTAACACATTCTATCTCATGTGGCCTGTGTTCTTTTCCTGTTTTCTTTCTAAAATGTTAGCTTAAGAATGCTTTCTAACATTTTACTTCTTACGGTCCCATCTCCTACCTGAGGTTGGCGATCATTCTGGCAATTACGACTTTATTTACCGCCGCACGGAACAATTCAGTCGAGTTATACTTATACCAGTTCCTCAAGTTACGCAGCCATGAGATGTGACGTTTTCCTACTCTTCTTTTACCACTTATTTTCCCCTGGATGATTTGGTGGTTTAGACTATATATTGGTCATAATATGTCCGAGATGATCAAATTAAAAATTAATTTACCATCAGGCGCCGCTAATTTTTTATTTATTTTTTGTTAATACGGCACTTTTCACACGATGTTGACGACCATCTGCGATCCAGCCAAAAATGTTACTATCTTAAGTCAGAGATTAAGAGGAAATGTTTGCATCCACAGGTTGTAGGCACATCGAGGCCCACTACCACACCCATTTTAAGGGTATAAATATGATATAGTTTCTAATATTGAAAAGATAGACGGATGGGTTAAATAAGTTTTGACGAGGTAATTGGTGTTAAACTGGTATTGTATATTGTGCGAGCAATTGATGGGTAGAGAGTATTCTTGTGTAAGCAGTGTATCACGACCCCCTGCAATGGAGTGAGCGGTCCCTTGTGCTTGCAGGCATCAACGGCGGCTACTACGGCGGCGGCGGGGGCGGCGGCGGCGGGCTCCCGGTGCAGCAGGCGCACAGCACCACCCCGCACGACTCGGGCGCAGCGGCGGCGGCGGCAGCGGCGGCGGCCGCGGCGGGCGGGCCGGCCCCGGGCGCGTCTCCCGCGCCCCCCGCGCCGCCCGCCGCGCTGCCCCCGCACGCGCTCGCGCCTCACGGCCCGCAGCAACCGCCGCCGTTGCCGCAGCAGCCGCCGCCGCAGCACTCGCTGGTAGGTAATGACAATCGCACATTTACTCTTCATTACCGTTACCGTACCTTGTTTCAAATATTATATATGCCAGTTCTATTATTTTGACAGACTCTCCGTATAACCCGGATAATGCCAGTCGGATGCATGCTCTGCCCAGTGTTTTGCTCGCAGCTTGTTCTCAGTGTGGTTAAAATCACCCCCAGCCCCCAAATATTATGTCTTAATAAGTTACACTTTATTACAATATGTTACATATTTTTACTTGAAGAGACTCTGTTTAGAACGGAATTTAAAAAAATTCAAAACAACAATGGCTGTTGTAAAAAGTATATTTTGTTACTGGGGGATTAAATTATGCAAGAATGAATACTTTAACTGCATTATAAATGTGCCTTAAACATATGCGAGGGGGTCATACTTCCACAGTATCCCAGAATACCCCCACAAAAAATCTGGTACAAATTTCTGCACGGTTTTAATAATTTAATTTGTATTGTTTTGTATGAGCAAATGAATTGTTAATATTCTTTATAAATTACTTTCATGAAAATCTAGCATTTTACAAAAGATAAGTCAGAAATATTTAAAAAATCACACGCATTGATGTCGCTTATATCCTTAACTGATGACATTTCACCTAAGCGTAAAGATTATTTTGTATTCAAAATTTAATGAAGAACACTTCCCCGAAATAGAGATTTGTTAAAAAAATTAATTATCTTGGTAATTGCACTGAACTTTGACACATATTGTGTTTATTTTTGATTTAGAACATGGGCAGACATCCATTTGCAGGCTAAATATATTGCAATCTAATGTGTACTGAATAATTTATAATTATTTTAAATAAGGTACTATACATAAATACTAACATAAATTTTTGCAAATATTACTATATATTTTTTTGCTCAAATCTTAACATACTTTATACCAGGGGCGTGCACTGGGAACATCGCAGCATGACTTTTACGTAACCAATTATTTAGAAAAAAAATCAAAATACACCATATATTTCGTAATATTTCTATCACAATCGTTGTCATAGTATTCATATTTTGATATATCATAAGAATCTGAGGCATAAATATTTGATTTCTATTTTCTTTCTAAAATATACGTTTACAAAAAAGTCATGCTTCCAATGTTCCCACTGCACGTGCCTGCTTTATACCTACTTAAGTTATTGCAGAGCTGGGATTAATATTTATCATATTAAATCAGTGTTTTTCTAAAAAAATTAATTTTGTTGTGTTTGAAATGTATATCTTTATTTGAATTTTATTGTTTTTTAAATTTAATAAATATAACAAAGGAACATTTGAAATAAGCTAATGGTGTTTACGGTGAATAATTAATCATAATAAGAAGCACTTCAAAAATATTGGTGAATTTGAATCAACATTTTTTTAAAAGTAATGTTTGATAATTTTTTTAAATCAAATGCAACAGTTATCCTTTATTGGTTTGGTTAACAAACTGGGCATGGGTTTGTATTTGGTGGTAATTTTATTCTAAATTAATCGAAATAATATAATTTTTTTTAGCTATAAGCATTTCTGTTTTTTTAGATGAAACATTATTTAACTGAATCTTTTTTTTAATATAAAGATTTAATAATTAAAGAAATTACTGTAAATGTTATGAATATTACTGTAAATCACAATATTAAAATTTATTTTCTGTTTATTTAATTTGGTTCTAAAATCCCGAATACAGAAAAAAGCACCAGACGAATTAATTTGGTGAACAGCCTTGTAATCCTGGTTGCTTGATTTAACCAGACTACACGTCTCTGTGGTTCATTTTACTGTTTTGCGATTTACTCATGAGTGATTTATTTATGAGCACAATAGTGATATTTGCGACACTATTTATTCTAATCTAGTTTTAATTTAGATTGTGTTGCATGTTCTATTTAGAAAATATGTACATAATATTCGTGTTATGAACATTATAATGAACTTTTTGCCTGTTTTTCCATTTGGGCGTATGTTGTAAAAATATGGAATAATAAGTTACATAGCAATATGATACTGCGTTGCCAGCATTTAGTCAGTTCACTGATGCATTGCAAGTTTATTGAAAGAAACAGCAAGCAGCCTATCAAATCATCACACTAGTTATATTTTTCGTTGTCCAAATATACTCCTATTTGCATTGCCAAGGTAGGCTTATGCCTAATTTTCAGTTGTGGAAATATTATGTTGCATATTTTCATTATATTTTTAGAATTGATAAACTGCCATTGATACATGTCACAATACCAATTCCTGTAAGAGAATTTTATTACTCATCCTTCTGATCTCTTTAGTTCGTCATCATAACAATTAAATACGTCGATGTAAAGGGTTTTTCAATAAGAAGGTTATAATAAAATGAAATAAAACGAAAACAGTTAAACACACAACAATTTTTTTATTATTATTTTGAAGCGCAAACGATTACATTATGTTTTGAATAAAAAATCATTTAAATGGCCAAGTCGACTCCTTTATTTTTTATTTAGAATTTAAATGGCTTATTTGATACTAAGAAATAGAACATATGATATAATAATAAAATTAAGCCAATTATATGAATTCACTTGATTAACCTAAGAATACTATGTACATATTGTATATAACAGAATAAGAAGACATATTTAACAAATGCAATAAAAAGATTAAGGAAGGAAGAGTTTTTAAAAAACGATTCTATTGTTTTTTTTACATGAATGTTGAGCCTAATGTTGTGAATGAAGTATTCAATTTCAAATCTTCAAGTGTTTGTTTTTTTAAATAAACCATTGATTTCAAATAACCCCACAAAAAGTAATCCAAAGGAGTGTCAATGGTTAAGGTAAACAAATAAATATATCATTTTCTGTACATAAAATCTGTTATGATCAGTCTTATCCGTTAAAAAAATTGTTGATCTTGATTTTCCACCTAGTTACTATATTATAAAAAAAATAATACATTTTTACTGTTTTTTTTTTTAAATAAGCGTAGCAGTTGTGCTATGAAAAATACTTACTCCTAAAAAAGTTTTACTCCTGGACCAAACAACATATATTTTGAATTCTGCATGCATTTTGTATGAATTCCGCATGCATTCTGCATGAATTCTGAATGCATTTTGAATTCAATAAATAGTTTATTCTTCCTAGAAGCAAAAATTTGATGCCGTTGTGTTAGTTTCAACTGTATTTCTAACTTCAAACAAAATACATTTACCTATCAGCATAGTTTTCATACCTACAGTACACAAGTAGCAAGTATTAAAATAGGGTGATTAGAATGCTTCTTTTGACATTTGAAAAATGTTTTGCGGTGAACATTGTTAGTTGGCAAATTCATATTGATAAATAGTTAGTATGTGATGGTACTCGTGTTTGTATTTAAATTTTAAAATAACAATATATATTTTCGCTTATAACGTGACCAGAAATATAATAAATGGAAACATTAAAAATGTTCTCCGGTTTTCACTTTCAGAATCTTCTGTTTAGAGTTTTCCGAAATAATCTGCTGTGTATATAAGACCCTTCTGGCTGACTTTTCAGATTCCATTGTAGAGTCCATTGCACAGGTACCTGATGACGAACCCCGCAATGGGTTCTGAAACGTCAGCTAGAAATGTTGTATAAGCACCACTTAATATACCAGAAAACTAACCACAAGAAGATGTATATTTTTCACTATGTTTACAGTATTATTATTCCAGAAGCCCTAATTCTTAATATGTATTAAATAAAATAATTGAGATCATTAAAAAATAACATCTTTATACAAAATACTAATTTTATTGTTCTTTTCATATGATTTCCATATATTTATTTATTGTTTGATTAAATGTTTTTTTATGTGTATATTTCTGATTGAATTATTTTTTGTTAATAATTAAAAAGTATAAAATGTTACCTTTCAGCCGATCAACACATCGGATCCGGGGAACCATCTCCAGCCTAAGCCGGAAAGTTCGGAAGTTCACTGAGATGGCGCCCACCACATACAGTGGGAATACAACACTTACGTCCGCTGATCTTCTGACACACGACACTACTGCCGCAGTGGTCCGCCTGCCCCCTGGCGGAAATCAAACAAACTGTCTAAAATCGCTCAGCAAACAATTGAGAGTCATCATTTGTGCATCAATTCTACACTTTATTTTTTCTCTTTTTTGTTCTCTTTAATTAATGGATATTTCAGCGATCTATAATTCTAGGATAAGTAAGCAAATGAGAATAGATTTTAATAGTAATAATGAATTTAGTATGTAAGGAAATGAGAGTTGAAATTAAAAATATTGATATCTTATTACGTTGGGTGGAGTTGATGTAAAAATTCAATCTAAGATTGCTTTCGAGTCATGCCGTCGGACGCGTTTTGCAGATTGTCCTTTAAGAGCACTGTATTTGAGTATTGCGATTTCATGTTTTTGAGTGTCATATCTGTATTGGTGTTTTGTGAAATTTTGAAGAGAAGCACTCGGCAGGAGCTAAACAAACTATTCCATATCTACCCGGTGACAGTTTAAAGTGCCGAAACATTATTTCATGGTGTAAATTATCATTTTAAACAATCAATGGACGTAGCCCTGGAACACTCCAACCAAAGTGCAAAGGGACATGAGTGAAAAGTTAAATAAACTTGGTGTTGCCGTCATCTAGCAAAGAAATAAATGTGAAAAAGTGACAAACTATTTGAAATGTTTTTTTTTTGGTGAGAATTGGGTGATTGCCCATTATTGTTCGGGGCATTAATAATATATTAACATCTTGTATTTTCGTATATTGTGAATATTTAAAAACTTGGTGTTAATTTTTTCCTCTACATATAATGTAAGCAAGAATGTATTGAATGAAGTGTTTTTGAGTGTTTTTTGAGAGTCCTTGATAGATTGAATATTTTTCATAAGTGTAATATTAGTTCTATATTTAATTGATTATAGTGCGAGATTGTCTGGATTCGAGCAATTTTATGTTTTTGTTGGCAGCGACTAAAGAATAAAGCATTATTAACAATTTGGATGTACAAGTAGTATCTTTCTTTTTTTATTCAGCCGATTGCTTCAATGTTATGTTATTTTTTTCTCTTTAATATTAATGACATTAATATTATTACACAAGTGTTATATGCTTGATACATTTTGTTTAAATTGTACAAAAATGTATTGAATAATGAATTTGCACTGATAAATATATAAAAACGTCACTGAAAGTTTCTCAATGGTAGAGTAACTTACTTGCTTTCTTATAATTTTGTTACTCGCTGTAATTGGCTTCTCAAAGTATCACATTTCGTGTTAATCAGTGCACGCAATCATTATATTTATTGGAACCTGGTTTATCAAATGAATTTTGCAATTTTTGTTGCAGTAGGTTCATTAAATATCCAATTGGTTAAGCATTTATTCCTCTATGTTTTTTATTGGAAATGCGTACATTGCTAATTAATGTTGGGACCTTACATTGCTTGTATTATTTAAAATCCATCTCCTTTGTTATAATCTATGCTATGCTTAGTTCACACCGCTATATAGGTTTTAGTTTAATTTTAATGTTCCGAAGAAACAACATTACATTATGATTTTATAGAGTTAACATAGAGATCGATGTTTTCAATTAAAAGAACCAGAGATAGCAAATTATTCTGTTATTTTTAGTTCTTCAAAGTATATTATGAGAGCAAATACAAATAGCTCATTGTTTGAATTTTATTTCTGATTTGTTATCGCCTAGCAATATTTGTCTTTTCATAAATCATAACATTCAAAAATATCTTGGAAATCTGTTATATTTAGTCAGAAGGAATACTGTCCTTGTATTTGTGTATGATCATTTATTTAATTAGTATTACGGGATTTCCCTGTAAATGAGGCAATTTGTTAAAATATTCAATTCTGTAATGACATTCTTGTGTGGTTTTTAGGTCATTAAAAAGTATTTAGTACGTGGTGCCATTTAGATAATTTGAAATAGTATATTTTTATAAGTAATTTTATGGTACAAATGTTAATAACTTCATTTTTATCTATCTGGCTTTGACTGATCGCTTGCAAGTTATTCAAAAAAATAAAAATATATATACGCAGTGTCTTATTCTCTCTGGTTCTTTTAACGTCAAAACAATTTATCCGGCATATTTGTGTTAGTAAGTTATCCTTCTTGTATACAGACAGCACGTCTCGTCTGTTGATAATACTTTACTATTAACAACCGTGACAAACTGAGCATTTCTGTGTGTGTATCGCGTACACCGTGAGTAAATGTTATTTTTTATTTCTTCCAGTAAGTGTATAAATGTCCACAACATGTCACTCTTAAGTGCTAGGATAACGTTTAGTATTTTAGGATTAGAAATAGAAAATTTAAGTAAGAGAGTATGAGCGTGTTGCCACTGTCATTATTATTGCTATTTAACAAATTTCACAATTTAATATTGACAGTCCAGTTGGAATACAGCTCATTGACTATTTTAATATGTTAAACCAGAAACAACTACTTCTTCACAAATTTGTCTAAAAACTTGTGAATGAGATTCCACGAAAATGAACTGTTCGTCTTAGACATCTCACTGTTTTTATTATATTACTTTGCAAAGTGATAATGTTTGATTCTTGAAATATATCCATCACCTGAAACTGATTTTTTTGGTTCACTTTCTAATTATCGCAATTATTAATAAAATAAAATAATTTTGACTGTACTTAAAACTATATTTGTAAGTACAAAAAACCTTTACTCTCTTTGCTATAGTAATGTTACATTTTATTTGAACAATGTATTTTTCACAAAGTACATTATAAAGGAAATAAACTGATTAAAAAAAAATTAAGGATCAAATCACAGTTGGCAATGTATTTGAAAGACGTGGTTGGATATCCCAGAAAATTAGCCACCACATTGTAATATTTGTGCATAAAACTATTAAAATTTTTGTGAAGATGATTGCAATCTCAATTTTTTGCATTAATCGTAACGAGGCTCACTTTGATAAAATTGTTATATTTCCACAAAAAGCGACAAAGCAGTGATAGTGCATTGGGTTTAGAAGAAATACTTTATGGACACATTGCAGGTTTTTTACGCGTGTATAGGTAAATATAAGTTAATGCATTTTTTAAACATAGTTCTACATTTGTTTTGAATGAGCTACGGAGGATTGACTGGATAACGTGTTGTTGTTGGGCTGACTAGTGTTTCAACTATTAAATATAATTAAAGCAAATCTACGGAGCATACAAAGAATGTTGCGATTTTTCTGGCATTAGAAATTAATATTGATTATATTTAGGTGTTAAACTAAGGTAAAACAGATAGCTAAAAAATAAATAAGTGAAGATTGTAGTCTAGTATTTGATCTTCCACATACATTTGAAATAAAACATTGAGCAAATTCTGGCGTTTTATTTTATTTAACATTGTAATTTTTCCGCAAACCTGATCCTTTATTTTTCTCTCCTAATGTGAACTTAATGGAATTTTTATGGCCTTGCCTAATTCATACAGGAACACACATAAAAAAATGTATCGATAAAATCAATATATGTTCTTCTGTTGATTTAGTCTTATGTATTATTTGTAGTTGTGGATGACAATGAGCAATTTGAAGGAAGAAAAAAATATTAACCGTTTTAGTGCTATGCTTATTTTGCAAGTATATATATACGTAAATTGATACAGATATTCAGTTTATTGATTTTAAAAATCGTGGTATTCAATAAAAATGCAATAACGTGGATAAATATCAACAAATTTTAATGATCTTTTTTTTAATTTACAGGAAAAGAATGATATTTTATGGTTATAATAAAAAAAACTACACATTTACAACTACAAAAAAAATGTAAAAATATATGATTATTGTTTTTAGCAATTGTGTTTCCCCGCGCAAAGTCCAGAAGATAAATCTGAAGATTCACTTTCTATTCGCAATTTTTTATTGCGATGTACAATAATGTCACTTCCCTCGCCACTGTCACTGTCTGCATTTATCGGAACAAAGGTGTTGTCGTCCGAAGTCCCGCTGTCATTTGATACATCGCAATCATCCACAATATAACTAAGATCTGGCATGGTGAAAAATATCCATTTACTGAAGGGTGTATTTATTTTAACACGATAATCAATAAACATAGTTTTTAAAAACACGCGCAAACCGTAATATACCGCACTCAAATTTAACACGTGCTCTCCCAAGGACCGATAAGAGCACACTCAAAATTGCAGCGCCATGGCGCTGCGTCGCAATTTACGTAACTGAAGCTTATAGCGCGATGGCGCTGGGCCGCACTCTAACGGTTAAATTGGTAGATGGCAGAACTCATTCTCAGCACGTCATGTTGAATACATTTAGGTATGGTTTAGTGTAATGCAAAGTGAAAAAAAGATTTGTGAAGACTGGAGATGTGTTTATGACATCTCAAAATAATTTTTTTAATCTTTGTGCTGAGGTAGCACAAATATTAGAATTCTTATTTTGAGTTTGATAATGGCGTGTTAAGAAGAACATCTCTTTCAATTGAGGAAATTTCAAACAAAATTCGTACATCATGGTCCAGCATTTCGAGGCACTTGAAAAAGATTGGGAAGATCTTCAAGCCAGATAAATTGTAAAAAAAGAGAAAAAACTAAAAATTATATAGAAAAATAATATTGTGGTGACAGTTGGGGTACAATGGAATGAAAGTCATTTCTATTTTTTAAAAAATCAGTGTTTTATATTTTAATAATTTTTGTTTTGAACAACCAAAGAAGGATCTTAAACTATCGACTACAAAAACGAGATCTAAAATTTACCCTAAATCTAAAAGAATGCATTTTTGCATAACACCTCCAGTGTGCCCCAGAGCTGGGATCAGCCCTGATGATGGACCCTGCAATGGGATCCGAAATGTCGGCCAGGAAGGTTAGATACACACTGCAGAATATCCCAGAAAACTAACACACAGAAAATTCTTTCATATTTTTTCAATTTGTTTTGTCCGGGTATAGTATGGCATTTTAAGTTACCTCATTCTTTAGCTATAGGCACGACAAAATCAAAATTATAATAAAACTCATCATTTTCCTACAGTTACTTACCGATCTTGTTTTATTTTTATTCAAAATTTTAAGAAACCTTATAAAAACTGAAGTGGCCAGAACTGGCACAATGATATGGCCAAAACTAGGTAAAAGTGGCCAGAACCACATTTGAGCACAATTCAAGTTTGATGTTTCTGTTTTATAAATTTTATATATTTATTTTCTACATTTTCAAAAAAGTAATTAATGTGCTATATGGGAAAATTTAAAAAAATCGATTGTGTCTATTTTTGAGTTTGTGGTGATGCACAGGCACAATTGGCAAAAAATATCTAAGTGTCCAAAACCGGCCCATCAACCCTACTTAAAATTACCATCTGAGTGAAATGTCAAATTATTTACTATTACTACTACAATGTTGCAATTGCAAGCAATGTATTATTATATTATTATTGAAGTGTAATAGAAGAACAAAAATGTTGAATGCCCTAAAAATAGAAACAGTAAATCAAAGAATAAAGTATAATGTATTGGTGCAATTATTTTGAATTAAACACAGGTTATTTAACCCAAATACTTTCATAATAGGATGAAACTAAATAAGGATTTTCATTCATATAATACAAGAGGAGGCGACAGCATAAGACTTCAGAAGAAAAAGAAAAGCACCTCACAAAATTGTCTGATGTATAAAGGGCTTAAAATCTTTGATAGCCTGCCAAAAGCAATTCAAAATACAGTGAATATAAACCATAGCGACTTCCTATGAAGTTTTGCAATTGACGTTGTCGTCTCTATTGTTAAAAAGCTGATGCCAAGAATTAAGATTTTTACCGGCAGACATTTCCAAACTGATAACATTCTGTCAAACGCAGCTGAGCATGAAATACAGATATCTGTACGAGAAGTCCCTTTTTGGCATTTCGATTACCCAGCTAAAATAGTAATTCAATAAACAGTTTTAATTTTCAATTCAATAACCAATCATTCTTCGGCTTTTGAATTGAGCATCTTTATGATTGGTACTCGATTCAACATGGTCGAAAATTCGTTATTTATTTTTACTGGAATTCTATATTATAATAAATTTTTGGCAGTTACGTAACAGCCATAAACAATATATGAAATATACACATTTTACTCTCTTTGACGGCTAATTTCTAGTGCGCATGGATGTCCCCGCATTTCGTTGCATACTAAAATTTCACTTTAACAACTAACTTTGTGGTCTTGCATTTCCGCTACACTGCATTACAATAAAATTTTTTACCCAAAATGCGCCAAATGAAGTATAACTTCAAAAAAAAAAATTTTAAGGTTTGTATAAAATTAGCACATCACAGAGTCGCCCTCGGCGGTTGGCCAGTTTAACTTTTACGTTTAACTACACACCAATTGAAAGGTGATGATTTTACATTTGCTACTCATGTATGTATAATGAAAAAAGTGTATTTAAATGATAAAATTGAAATATCAAAAAGTGCAGGAGATACGAAACTCATTTTGTGACACCTGCATTTCAAAAGCAATAAATAATAAAACATTCCATTAAATAGACAGATGTCTGTTTTAAAATTTAAATTGCTTTGAGGAATTGGAAATAATAAAAATGTAAGAAAAGAATTAAATGTAGTGACAAAGAAATCATTTTGAAATAATATTTATAAAACTTTATTTTGTGTTCCGTCTCGACGCCTGGAATCCATTATGAGAGAACAGCCTGCTGTTTCGCCACTAGACACGCGTTCCTACCCCCTCTGATTCCCTGTTTGCGACAATTTATTCCCGCTGGTATCCCTGTTTCCGGTTTCGCCGGCGCAACGGTTTTTCTTTCATATGACGTCGCTGTTTCGCGCCATTTGCATGCGTTTAGACACGCCAACTTTTGTTGTGTTTTTTTTGTGCTTCTATTGCAACCTACCCCCTTAATTTTTGATCCCTAGGTTAACAAACATTAGACTATACAAATTTTTAACATAGTGCGACAGGACGTTGATATTTTAGTGTAAATCCCGTGAATTTCGTCAAACGATTGTTAACAAGATGGCGGACGAGCAAGCTCGTTCGCCGGTATCCTCGAATGACGGATCTTCTTTCGAAGAACCGAGTCGAAAGAGACGCCGCGTAGCATACGACCCGCGTGTAGACCACCTGCTAAAACAGGTGACTGCTCTGACGGAGGCCTTGTTAGCAGGCGGCGCGGCTCCTGCATCAACAACGCCGCCAACGGTACTCGCTTCGGCAGTACATATACTAAAATTGGAACGATACAGAGAAGATTAGCATGGCCCCTGCGCAAGGATGACACGCAAAATCGTGAAGCGTTCCACATTTTTCCGGAACACGAAGCGGATCGAACAGATCTCGAAGTTGCAACACTTCGATTCCGACGAGTGGTCAGGCGTTCGCTATGCGGAAACGCAGAGAACCTACGCGGCGACTCCCACGTTTGTGGAATTGTCGGTGAACGACGACTTGAGAAGGATCGATAACGCGCCGTATTTTTAATTTTCTAATCCTTCCGCTTCGGCTCTCTTCGAGCGGATTCAGTCGATGTTCACCAGCGATGCTCCGTACAATAAGGTTTCGGACGACATCCTGCAGATTGTGTGCGGCAGACGGGCAGAGTGTATACTGAACCGGCGAAAGGCCATATTGGAGGGCTTCAAAGACCCTTTCGTGCGAGAAGGTGCGGCCAAAATCCCTCCAAGCTCGGGATACTTGTTCAATAGGGAAGAGCTATCGGCGTATATCCTAAAGAACGGGGGGCCAGGAGAAGGTGATGGTCTCGCCCGCAACCCGACACCTGGCCCAACCGTCAACATCTCAGCCCCAGCCGTCAACTTCTCGTCGAGCTCCGAACCAGGGATACCTCCAGTCCCGTAAGCCCTTTCTGCCGGAGCCGAGGCACAGGGAGCGAGGCTCAGGGAACCCGAACAGGAGACCTAACCGGAAGGCAGACCACGGCCAAAAACCCGCTGGTGACCGTAGCCGCAGAGGTAGAAGATGACGCGAGGCTGAACAACCAGTTCTGGGGAGGACGCTTGAGGAGGTTCCAAAGCACGTGGAAGGAGTTCGGGGCACCACCTATAGTGCTGAGAATCCTCAAGGGCGCGAGAATCCCCTTTGTGGCCAAACCTCCGTTAGTCTTCCCCACCAGGCAGCTGTTGAGCAGCTTCAGCACGAAGGAGTCTCGAGACATGTCGAGTCACATTCAGGCCCTGAAGATGTCAGGCGTGCAGGAAAGAGCAGATCATTCTCCGAGCTTCATCTCAAATCTGTTTCTAACTCCGAAGTCGGACAACTCCCTAAGGCCGATATTCAACCTGAAGGCGTTGAATGCCTTTGTGGAGGCAAAACCCTTCAAGCTGTTCAACCACTTTCGGGTCCCAGACTTCCTCCAGCCCAAAGATTGGTTGGTGAAAATCGACCTAACCCAGGCATACTTTCACCTACCAATAGCGGAATCGCACCGAAAGTTCCTGAGACTATACTACCAAGGGAACTTCTCCAGATGACCTGCCTGTCATCAGCCCCGAGAATGTTCGCAACGCTGTCAAACTGGCTAGCGGGACTCTTGCGGAAGAGAGGAATAAGGACCGTAGTCTACCTGGACGACTTCCTTCTGGCCAATCAGTCAAGGGACCTGCTAGCGACCCAGGCAGTAGAGACGGTCAATCTGTTCCAGCATCTGGGTTGGTGCATCAACCGCGACAAGTGTGTCCTTAGACCTACCCAAAAGCTGGAGTTTCTGGGCATAACTTGGGACACCGAAGCCAACCAGAAATCCCTCTCGGACCGCAAGTGCTCTGGCCTTCGCCAAGTACTGCGCCGCCCGATCGAGGCCGGCAGTTGCTCCCCCAAGCAAGTTCTAGGCCTCTTGGGGAGACTCAACTTCGCAAACTTCGCCACCCCTCGGGGTCGTTTGCATTGCCGAAGACTGCAGAGATTCAGCCGCCAGCTGCAGAGGCACGAGCCATCCAGACAAGTGGAGCTTCCTGCCGCGGTTCGGCAAGACCTAGAGTGGTGGTTGGAGGCCGTAGGGGAGTCCTGCCCAATACACGAAGCCCCCTTCTCCCACTTCCTGACTACAGACGCAGCGGACGCAGGTTGGGGCGGCCAGGTGGACGACAAGACGATATCAGGCCAGTGGTCCCCAGAGCAGATGCGGTGGCATTCCAACCAGAAAGAAGCCTTCGCTGTTTACGCAGTGATCAGGGATCACGCTTACCTGCTAAGAGGAACGAAGACCCTACTGCAGACAGACAACAAGACAGTAGTGACTTACATCAACATGGAGGGGGGGACAAGATCATTGGGCCTTCTGAAGATAACTCGAGACCTCCTAGAGTTTATCGACCAGCAGGAAATATCTCTGACAGCGCAGTACATTCCAGGGAGATACAACGGGATTGCGGACCGACTCTCTCGGGGGACACCACTCCCGGAATGGCACCTCCTGGAACCAGCGACAGAGGAAATATTCCGAATATGGGGACGTCCTCAGATCGACCTCTTCGCATCGGCCACCGCCCATGTGGTGCCAAACTACGTGTCGCTAGACTCAACCGATTGCTCGGCCTCCTATCTCAACGCATTCAGTCAGCATTGGGATTACGAGCTGGCCTGGGTATTTCCGCCGCCGAATCTCGTCCCAAGAGTACTGGCGCACTTGAACCTGGCAAGAGGCACCTTTCTCCTAGTTGTGCCAAGATGGGAGAAGACATTCTGGAGGGCCGATCTCAAACAACGAGCAAAGGGAGGGCCAATAAGCGTAAGAGATCTGAAGAGCGTCCTGATCGATACGTCGACAGGGTTTCCCCCACCGAGGGTGTAGGACCTCCAACTGGAAGTTTGGAGAATAGCAGTGGGTGGGAACAGGCTATAGCGGATTGGAGCCAGGAGGAACAGCAGCTGTTCAGATCTGGCTGGAGAGGCTCAACGCTGAACACCTACAAGCCGGCCTGGGATAGGTGGCAGCGATGGTGTACCACGCATTTTGTCCAACCTCATAACCCTCCCCCTGCAACAGTGGCAAGATATCTGGCCAACCTGTTCATCCACGAAGGGCTAGCCCCTCGAACAATATTGGTCCACAAATCGGCAATCGTATCCTGTGGCCCAGCTCTTGATGCAGATAAGATTAGCTCGAACTTCCTCGTCAGGCACGTCCTTAAAGCCATCTCGGTTTCTGGTGGATGCACTGAGAGACCCCCGATCTGGAACCCCCGAGTAGTGGTGGAGTGGCTACGTGAAAACCCGCCAAGGAAACAGCCTGTATGACGTGTCAAGGAGGACGGCCATACTACTCATCATGGCATCTGGGCGAAGAGTCCAAGATCTGACACTTCTCAGAGTCACCCCGGACCGATTGATCGACAAAGGAGACTCCATCACGCTATGGCCAGCCTTTGGAGCGAAGACTGACACGGCAAGACACAAACAATCGGGATGGAGGTTGAGCGCATCGGATGAAAGGAACATCAACCCCTTGTTTTGGATCCGAAAGCTGGTCTCACTCTCACAGCCGAGACGAAAGCCGGACATGAAAGAACTATTTGTGACGACAGCAGGTGAAGTAAAGCCAGCTTCACGGACAATGATAGGTGGTTGGATCAAGTCAATCCTAAGAGAGGCTGGAGTGGAAGCAACGCCAGGAAGTGTTCGTTCTGCTGTGGCTTCGTTGAATTGGCTGGAAAACTACCCGATAGAGGAGATCTTGTCAAGGGGAAACTGGCAGAGTGAAATCACCTTCCGAAAATTCTACCAAAGAGAGATAGTAGATAACCCCAAGCAACAATGCCCCCAGAGCTCATTAGCGCCTCTCTTTACGCCAATATAGGCAGTCACATATAACGTCGAACCACTAGGTCACCAGGTGATAACAAACAGATCTCTCATAATGGATTCCAGGCGTCGAGACGGAACACAAAATAAAAGAATTTTACCTTCCATTAAAATTCCTATTTTGTTTCCCTCGACGCCTGGAATCCAGGTAATCCCTACCTGGTGCATTATGAGTCATATGAAAGAAAAACCGTTGCGCGGACGAAACCGGAAACAGGGATACCAGCGGGAATAAATTGTCGCAAACAGGGAATCAGAGGGGGTAGGAACGCGTGTCTAGTGGCGAAACAGCAGGCTGTTCTCTCATAATGGATTCCAGGCGTCGAGGGAAACAAAATAGGAATTTTAATGGAAGGTAAAATTCTTTTATTATGTATTGTAAACATTTAATATAAAGGAGAATACAATAAAAAATGCCATTAATATGAAAAATAGGTACTGCAATTATGATAGATGGAGATAATTGATGTAAAAAAAATCAGTGCAAAGGGTTAAATGTGGTAACAAATAAATAATTTTGAAATAATATTCATAAAACTTTATTATGGTACATTTTATATAAAGAATGCCACAGTGAAAAATGCCATTATGATTAGAAAAAGGTATATGTATGTATGTACTGCAATTATAATAGATATTGGAAAAAATGTCAGTGCAGAGTTAAATGTGGTGACAAAGAAATTTTAAAATATAACGAGATGGTGAACCTACTGAATGCCGACAACAATACAATGGCGTCACGCAACGCAAGAATCAGTCATCCATGATCGCAAACTCTCGAATATTACGCACGTAACACAGGGTCAATCATCCGTGACCGCATTCTCTCTTCCGAAGATTCCGTGACATTCCATTACGTACTAAAACACTACATTAGATAAGTTTAGAACACTCTATAGGCCTCTCGAAGGAATCTATAAAAGGCGTCACGAAAGTGTGCGACACCTCAGCATTAGATCCATGTGACCAGTGATTTGTGACAGTGATATTACAACACACTATACTACCAACAGAGCGAGCACAGTGCGACCAGCAGTGATACCAGCGAAAGTGAATAAAGGGATACCGGGATGAGAAATATCTATGAACGAACATTGAACGGAGCTTACTAGAATTTGATCAAAGCAAAAGGAACAGCGTTAATTAGCGCAAATTAAGGAACAGTACAATAATAAGAGTGTGAAATATTCTAGAAACATTCAGTGATTAAAATTAAGAATGGTACTACAATTTAACTCGTGTCCAGTGACTTTCTTTGGTAATAAATTAAACTAAATTAAATTCCTGTGTTTTCATGTGTCTCCCAAAGCCACATCCGGTGACAGTATAATATTATGTAGGTGTATATGTTACAGTATATAAAGAAATATTATGTTACAAATTAAACATTTGACATAAAGAACAATATAATAAAAAATACCGAAAAATACCCTTGCTGTGAAAGAAGGTACACTGCAATAAATATGGTCTGATCTTATCAAAGAAGAATTAAATGAAAAATAATTGAAATTGTGTCTAATCGTCATAATTATTGGCGTGATTCAGGTTTTGTTTAGTGTGACACAAACTGCCTACTATTCATTATTAATAATCCACTTTAATTTTAAATATTATATTTATAAAAATTTTGCAGCTAAATTATCGAATTGAGATATCTCAAAGTGGTACATAATTATACAAAATAGACAGCTCTCATCCTTAAATATTCCTCACAACTGGGCAGTAAGAAGTTTTCTAGTGCTTGGAATTACTCTGTGAAATTTTAAATCCACCTCCAAAGAACTTGCTAACTTGTTGTTGCGGGGGACGATCCACAACACTTTCTTCTCGGATTAACTCCATCTTTGGTATTTCTGCGATACTTTCTACTTTACCCTTTTCCAAGGCATAAACCTTTTCCTTCAGGTCCTTGACTTCACACTTTGCTGCTTGTATGTCCAGCTTATACTCATTCAGTTGGGTCTCTCGCATACCAAGTTCTGTCCAAAAAATAAATAAAAATCAGGAATTATTGATACGCTTCACCCCAATTGTAATAAGGTCAGTGCGGTTCTTAAATATACTGTGATTAGTTTTACGGGATTTTTGTATAAGTCACAATAAAGAGTTACATGTTTTATGTTCAATTTTTCCTAGGTACAGCTATTGATAAACTTCATTTAAACTGTATTCAGAGTTTAATTCTGAATTGATTTAACCTCAATTTGGATAACCGATAATGAGTGAATAAACTTTACTTTAATAATAATAAAATTATTGTGAAAATAACTATTTTGGTGATTGTCACTCCAGCACTCAAAAATAGACAGGACATATTTATTTATGTTCTTGCTACGTAATTACTTTATTAATTTACATTTAAGAATCATGCATTTTTAGATGAGACCTTTGGAAAGAAGTTGAGAATCTACACAGTCTAATTAATGTGACCTGCGGAGTGAAGGGAATGTGAAGTATAAGGGATTTATAAACCTTTGTCATTAAAATCCTAAGACAGGAAGCGGAAATTGCATCCTCTATGTCTATATGTACATAGACTATGGTGCAATATCATTTTTCAACACCCAAGAATTGTACAATGATGACATGTAAATCATCTTAAATCGAAATAGGTACGTCAATATTTTGTTCATACGTGGATTGTTGTGTCGGACCTCCACAATGTTTGGTTGTTCTTATAAAAGACCTGTTTATTTGATGTCGAAGTGAAATGGATGATAAACAGATTTCTATCATCACGCATACCAGTCGTTGCAATCTAGAGTTTTGTCTAAAGTAGAAGTTTTTGATGAATATTGTATAAAATAAGTACTTACTAATATTATTCAGAATATTTTGAGTTTGTCCAAAGTTTTCAGAACACAGTGCTGGATTATGTCCCCAGGGACATCATTAATCAAGTTATATTATAGATGTCTCGTAGAGATGAAATTATATTATTCAGTAATAAATAGTTTGCTTTTAATATTCGTGATGATATTCGGCGAATACGAATATGTATTCGGTAAATATCTACTATTCGGCGAATACAAATAATTCGTATTCGTATTCGTTGCATCTCTAACCTAAAGTAATTGCCATGTCAATTAATAATGTCACATTGGATGATTAAATTATCTGTCCTATATAAGAGGGAATGTTTCAATACATGATTTCATACTGATTATGTTTGTACAGTCGAATTCGAGAAAATATTAAGTAACTAAGAAAGTGAAGATCATTTGTGATTATTTTATAAATTAATCAAAAACTTTGAAATTCACATTAATTTATGTATCAGTTTTTTCAAAATCTAGATAATTAGATTTTTACCTGCGACTAAGCCTTTGATTCCCTCATTTTGAGTAAAATTAGCTTTTTTCAGTTTGATCACCTCAGCCTAAAATAAAAAAAGTTTAATACATAGATTAATTTATTGATCATTTAAATTTAAGTGTGTTAATAAATTATAAGAACAAACATATTCTATTCATTACAAATCACTATAAACATCTAAACTTATTCATCTAACATGTTTATGATTAAAATGGCAACATATATTTTTATTTTCTTTGCTATAGGTATAAGTATAGCGGGATTAAGTTATAGCGATCTTGGAAGTAACATTGATTCGGATGTAAGAGCACATTCGTCATAGTCTTAAGATATTGAGTAGTCTAATATATTGAATAGTCATCCATAGTCTTAGATATTTGAATTAAATTTTTGCATTGGATAAAATAATAGATCCCCTCATTTATAACTTCATAACTTATAGTAAATAAATACATACATATATATATATGTAAATAAATACATACAAATATCAATGTCACATTTCTATGGATGTTATGTCTTAAATTTTCCAACATATCTGGTGGTCACTTATTGCTTAGATCTCACAAGAACCTTTGCACCGAGAGTAGGAATACACTGATTAATTTAATTTAATTTACCTAATCATAGTCAGTTTCGTAATTCTATTGCACCAATATACATTTTTACATTTTTTCACTCTTACATATTTAAAATGGCTAGTAAAATAAATGGTTTTGGTATTTTATCTTATAAAATGCTCTACATTGGTCAAAATTTCACTAGGTCAAAACATCAAGAATGTCTCTGTCCCTTTGACAACTCTATAACTGAATTTCACTCACTAACAAAATAAACAGATTGAGAATGCAAAAATGAACAAAAAAATTTGGCAAGCAATAAATGAAATAACCGATAAAAAAAAACTGAAAATAAATGTAAAATAAATAAATTAAGTAAATAATATCATCAACGCTGAGGTAGAAGTTACTAAATGTGCTAACATTTTTAATAATTACTTTTCAAATGTAGGAAAAACCTAGCAAAAAAAATTTCATCAAATTATGATGCCGCAAACATACTTCACCAAACCATATAGACGTACCACTATAACTTGGCGTGCGAGGGAGGGCGTCCCTATCGCCTAACAGAAGTTGTCAGGGTGTAAATTTATTACACAATACATAATGTACAGAATGTCCGGTGATCGATGTCGTATTAAATACAGAAATTTGGTCGGGCAGCACTAAAAAAACCGTACAGTAATGGCGGCCGTTCTATCTGTCAAACTGTTAGACGGTAATATCGGTCCATTATTCGCTTTTTCAGCTTCGCAAAACTTTAATACTTCATTGGCAATTGTTCTTGCACCATCCCGGACTGTTTAGGATGTTTTGGACATAATAATTCAGTGTATATTGGTAATCAAGATGTTACAGCTCCCGACCAAACACAAAATTGAACTAAATGACAGGGTGAGGGGTTACCACCGGGTGCGGGCGGGGCGGTTTTTAGGTTTTATGAACTCTTTTCTCAATTCTAAACAATATCTGAAAATGACATAAAAATATAAAAAATAATCTTAAAAATTATACATCCCCTGGCTTCGACCAAATCACAACAAAAATACTTAAAGACAATATATTAACCCTTACCAAACCTATCAAACATATCATAAATAATAGCCTCCAAAATGGTGTTTTCCCATAACAAACTACATAATAAATTAAAAAATATCAGTTTTGATGGTAATGTTCTTTCCTGGCTAAAAAGCTATTTAACATACCGAAAACAAAAAGTAAAAATAAATGGACACACTAGCACATCAGAAACCACTGATTTTGGCATACCACAAGGAACAACCATTGTTATTTATTTTATACTCCAATGACATATTTGAACTGAAATTACATGGCCAAATAGTTTCTTATGCAGACGATACGGTTCTAATAATTAATGAAAAAACGAGGACTGAGGCTGTAAAAATGTAAATATGTACTTAAAAAAAATGGACAGATGAAAATCTGCTATCAATGAATACTGATAAAACATATTTTCTCTGCTATGCTAATCAACAAAAAAATAAAACTCAGAAATTAATATTAAAATTCTTAACAGTATTTGTATTCAAAGAGATTTTAATGACAATTGTCCTTCAATTGAAGAAAAAAATAATATTAAATACCTTGGAATCATAATAGACACAAAAACTGTACAACAAAATTAAAAAAAACCTGTATATTTTTGAGACTTAGAAATATCCTATCAACGAAAAATCTTAAAATAATATATTAACGCTTTTGTTAAATCCCAATTACAGTATGGTATTATTGGATGGGGATGGGCATATAAAACCACTATATCAAAATTAGAAACTACCCAAAAAATAATTCTAAAGAAAATAATGACTACGCAAGTGCCCATTAAGAATTTAAACTACCAAAAATAATAGATATTTAATTGTGTTTAATTATTTATTTTATTATTTATAATATTATATAATATATATTAATAAAAATTAAAAATAAATAAAAAATATACAATAAAATTCAATAATCCAAATTTTTAAAATTAAAAATACATTAATTACAAGCTATTTTCGATCTACAAGATTTAGAGATACACTTAACATATCAAAATTTAATTTTACCACTACCCGAAATCATTCAAGTTTTTCTCGGTATTAAATTCTTTAAAAATGTCCCCCAAATGATCAGAGAAATAACAGATCAGTAAAATATATAATTGACACCAAAAAACACATATACCTACCTACAAACACCTACTAGACGTATAATATAATCATGAAACTGTTTTTTTAAATGCATATTTATACCTTCTTCCTGTACTCCTTTATACACAAGTCTTCTGAATCTCATAGACAGTTAAATAAATATTTCCCATATTTGAAATGTTAAATGATACCTACATATAAATTGTAAAAAGAACAAAAAAAACTATATTTATATATTTTTTAATAATTGTATAAAGCGAATTGTTTTTTCATACTTTCAAATCAGGATCGGGTCCTTTTGGCATATTTTCTCTCAGTGTTTTACACATCTTTTCATATTCTGCAAATTTTTGAGACTTAACCAGTAATTTCCTGCAAGAAACAATTATCACTTAACATAATGATTGAAATATTTTTTAGCATTTAGCATTGTCTCAGCCAATATTATATAACTTTGCACACTGTCAATTTTGACGCTTGACAGATGTCTTATCTGTTTTGTGTCCTACTAAATATAACAACCTTGTTATCCTGAGAATAAAAGGGTGATTTTCATGTACCTCTTTATGTTCAAGCTACAATGGGATCAAATCAAAACACGTTTTCGGATCCATAGTTGTGATTTATGTTGCTGAGGAACTTTGTAATGGCTTACAGGTAAAGATGAAAAATAAATCTTTTGTAGTAGAAAGCATGCTGAAAATAATACATACTTCTGCATTATTTTAACCTTATCTAGGAGTTCAAGTGTCTTGGGGTCAGTCCCTTGCAATTTTCTCCATCTGTGTATATTTAGAGGTGTTGCCAGTGATTCCTCCAAGGCTCTTACGCGTTGTCTCTCACGATTCAAATCTCTTTCTAAATTAAACACCTACAAATGAACATCAAGGATGGACTGTTTAGTATTTAGATACGCTTCGGTGGGGTATTAAGGCTAGCATTTATAACAATGTAGGAGGAATGTGAGTCAGTATCTACACAGATCACATAAGTGAAATAAAATGTGATGACACACATACAATTCTTCAAATAGATGAGTAAATCTAAGATAACTTTTTAGAAGGATATTCAGTAAAAGTGTTAGTATAACAGCTGGATGCATTTATTACACATTATGTCAAGTTATTAAATAAAATTAAATAATAGGCTAAGATGATTTGTGTATAAAGCCATTAGCAAAGCAATTGGTTTACCTCAAGGCGCATGTCAGTCATGTTTTGAATACCCTTTGCAAGAATGTTCTTCTCCCGGCGTAGTCTATTTATTTCTAACCTCAAGAGCCTGATATCTTCCAAGCGTTGCGCATATTGTTTTTCTCCTGGTTTTTGAAAAATATGATGATACAAGTGTTTAGTAAGTTTTCAACAAAAGCATTATATTTATCTTCAATATAAAGTTAAAAATTAGTGAAAAGGGATAAAAGTTGATTAACACTTGCGTCATAGGGTGTTAATGCCGCCAGAAATGGATGGCGGTCACAAAAGATGTGGCATGACCAGATCAACCAGATACCGGAGGACGGTCCTGTAAGGAGCCCAAACTGTCGTCGAGATTGCATGCAAAGATGTATGAATGTTGATGGGGCGAGAGTTGTATGTCGGGACAGAAGAGTATTACTCCATCCTCTCTGCCTATCCTCATGGGTAAAGGCCTAATATAAGTTAAAAGTTGTTGCACATATATTTATTTAAAATTCAAAGAAACCTTGACCTTAATATTGGACATGATGTTAAAAATATACCAAACTGGAATATGCTTTTCAAATATGGAGTCCATATTTTGCGGAGGATATAGATACGATATAAGAAGGATCTAATAATAGGAGGATACAGAGACGACACAAAAGTACCAAGAGCTTTGAAAAACCTTCACTATGAAGATAGCCTTAAATTACAACACTAAAAGAAACAAGAAAAGGGATAACTTGATTGAGACTTTCAAAATTCTATCTGGACATTATAGTTGCCCTGGTATTCAAGAAATCTACACCACCACCATAAATTTAAATCTCTATGGAAACTAAAAAAAATGAACAAAACACCTTATGCGTCCAATCCTAGGACATACCGCTACATCTGTAAACAAACGGGAACAAAGGAAGTCATGTTAGGGAGACAGGCGATGCCATGAAGCGAGTCGGGTTTCTACCATCTGTATCTGGCGGACCTGCGCTGCGCGACAACAATACTTGCTTTACTTTTTATTTGTGGATTTTTATTTCCTCCTGGAGCTTAACTTCGGTGAGGAATAAATAACAAACACTTTCATTCCTTCTAAACCTTCCCTAAATTTTTTTGTGAAAAAGTAAAAATACATATATGATTTTTCTTAATTTTTACTCTTACTGCTGACCAAACAACCAGCTCTAAGAGAAGACAAAATGTAGCAGGTGTAACATGACCATTAATTTTTTTTAAATGTTCTTGTCAGTAGTGCTTATCTAGTTTTTCCCACAGTGAGTGTGTGTATAATAGTTAGTGATGCAACCAATACGAATACGAATATTCGTATTCGCAGAATATCATCATGAATATCTTCACGAATATTCGTATTCGCCGAATATCATCACGAATATTAAAAACAAACTATTTATAACTGAATGCAACGCAAATTACGGTTTGGCTATGCACAGTGTATCCGAACACACCTCTATTATCGGGATTCCCCTTATGTTGAATGAATGGATTTGTTGAGTTCTCAAATTCTCTTTTCTATGGAACTCAAGCTGTCAATTGTTACTTGTTTCTTGGTTCACAGCATAACACGAGTTCTTTCATCTAGTTTTTTTGGGTTTTTAAAAAGGTTAGGTGCGCATTGCATGTAGTTTTTGTTTTGTAATACATATTGTTCGTTCCATTTTATTTCCTTTGTGTAAAAGTGTTAATTCTTATAAAATTATTTCAAATTAAATCTAATAACATGACCTCTCATATCCGTGAAAAATGTGATATTTGGAAACATTTCGATAAGAAATCTGGTATATTATTTTCGACTGCTGGGAATGTACAAACGGATAAAAGAAATCGCCTAATATCTGAGAAGTTACAAATGCTGTGAACAAAAATTTTAATTATTAAATCTCTTGGTAAAAAAGAACAGTGGTGTATTATTTATTACCTTGTTGAGTTATTCGTATTCGCCGAATAGTAGGTTTGATATTCGTATTCGTATTCGTGAAAGTAGTATTCGTTGCATCACTAATAATAGTATGTCGAGAGCAATAGATATACAACGGAATAACTACTCGGAATTCGAATAAAAAATTACAGCAGAACCTCGTTAAGTCAAGTTACAAAAAAGAAAAACCGCAATGCTATTGAGAAATTCATAAAAAATCGCAAAAAACCCTTTGAAAAATTTTGTGAAAAATGTCTGTATTTTTGCATATTTTAAGAAATCATTTCAAAAATGCAATATTTATTATGCTACTATAAAGATCGCCACCTTTCTATTTCTAATTTATGATATTGTCATATTTGTCATTTTTACTTGAGAAATAATCGAATTATTTTTTCAATTTTGTCAAATTTCAAAAATTTTTTTAATTATGTGAACTTAAAATTCATTGTAAATTATTTCGAATTACGAATTATCAGGGTTTTAGGATTACCGGATATAATCTACCATGAAAAAACATTTCGAGACTTGTGGGTTTGAAAAATTTCGAATTGTGACAAATTTCAAATTATCGGAGTTCAAATTAACGGAGTTTTACTGCATTTAACATTAGTGTCGCTAATCAGCCAAATAATTCAATGTGCTACATAATAAATTGCTTTATGGCAGCCATTTGATAGTTATTATCCCACCTGTGGAAAGAGTCATTAGGAGCATTTTGATTTTTTCATCCTGAAGGACAAGCTCATCATTCTTTTTAACTAGTTGCGTCCCGATGATATCTCTCTCGGCCAGTATGCTCTCGTACTTCTTATCCATTTTGAAATGCGTATGTTGAAATTAGTTTCCTTCAATATATAAATAAGCTTAAATACACCATAGTATTCTTGTTCTTGTTTTAAATATACATATTTTTTAATTGATGAGTTTTAATTATGGCATATGAAATTTTTTACAAAAATGATATGTGAAAATTAATTAGAGCACTTACGTTTTAGATAAATGAAACAAAAATGACTAGTACTCAAAATATATTGTAATAGAAATTCTTTAATGTAAAGGGTAGTAGTAACAAAAGAATTTAATATGCTACATAATAAATTGCTCTTGACAGCAATCTGCTATTTCAGTTGCCTTAGAAACAACAATAGATAATATTGTTTGATCTATAATATATAAAATTTACTTTGATGCTTACCTACAGTCATCATGTTCTTGTTATATTTATTCTATAACTGGCCATACACCTGTGAGAAATCACAGTAGAAAATATTTAATAACGACCCCTGTGTGACTGCGCAACGTGAGTCGCGCGCTGATTGCTTATATTTAGATATTAAAATATGCCTAGGTAAGGTAATGGCGTCTATATTGGACGCGGACCAGCCATGGAGATTTTTTTAATTTACCTCCAAAATTAAGCAAACGCGAAGTATTTTTTTTCAAATGACTACACCGATCAGTTGTGCTAATATTTTAGCTGTCACACATAGATAACTCGTTTTTTTCTTTCCGTTTTGCTTTAAAAGAAGCATTTTGTTAATAATGAATACTTTTGTCTTTTACTTGATTATTCATATTTCCATAACTAGCTGTTCATAATTGGGGGTCCTACACTGGAGTATTTACTGTCCATTGATGGCTGTTTATAATTAGATAATGTCCATAATTGGGGGTCCAACACTGGATTACTACTGTCCATTGATGGTGTCTGAGTAGGAGTGTTGGTTTTTTATAATATTCTTAGTATTAAACTGAAATTAAACATTGAATACTGATTGAGAAAAGGACTTTTTATTTACCTCCAAAACTCAAAAAATGTATATTGAAAAATGAACAAATTACAAAGCAAAAACTAAAAAATTTCGCTTATACTGTCCATGACTGGTGAATTTACCTTACCCTAAGGGTATCCAACATACCGACATTATCGCAAGATCTGAATCATCCCTTCGAGAAGCATTTTCGGCATTGGAATCATCAGCCAGAAGGGTAGGACTTTGAATCAATGAGGCAAAAACAAAGTGTATGCCAGTTACAATGATACTCAGAATCAGCCAGTCTTCAATAATCATCTGTATCTACACATTTGAAACAGTGGAACAATTCATATACCTTGGTTCCATCGTTACTAACGATAATGACACTAGTGTAGAGATTTAGGAAAAGAATCTTTGCAACAAATCGGAGTTACTTTGGTCTCATTGGACAATTGAGATCACACCTACTGTTGAGAAAAACTAAAGCCACGCTCTATAAGACATTAATTAGACCAGTCTTAACATATGCCTCGGAGACCTGGACATAAACTAAGCACGACGAAAACAGACTAGACTAAACAGACATTTGAAAGAAAAATCTTACATCGACTATATGGACTTATTAATGACGGTCAAACATGGCGTAAAAGATGCAACACCGAGCTCTATGATCTTTACCAGGACGTCGGTGTAGTCAAGTACATTAAGATTAACAGACTGCGCTGGCTGGGACATCTACACCGTATGGGAATGTTAGGATTTGTTAATGCTTTGAGAATGTTAGGATTTGTTCTGCGTACTGCCAGGGTTTTCGAGAATACCCGCGTACTGAGAACTCTTTACAACTCCTTGGTGCGGAGTAGACTCGAGAGTGGCTCGATGATCTGGGGGCCACATGAGAGCAAGTACTCTCTTATGATGGAGAAATTCCAAAAGAAGTTTCTGAGATATCTCTACATGAGAGAGTATGGGCATTATCCTTGGCTTTACCCAACCGAGTTTCTCCAGGGTATGCTTGGCTACAATAGTGTAGAGACTAGAAGGAATGTGTATTTGATTACACATTTTTATCGATTGTTGCGCTGATTGTTCTATGATCGACAATACTGAAATTATGCAGAGCATTGGTTTGTATGTTCCTGATCCTTAGACCTCGTCAGCATAGATTGTTTCACATTCCAATATACAGGACCAACCTGCAGATGGTTATGCCCGTTGGAAAAGCTACAGCTATGCTGAACAAGATTGCTTTGGATATTGATATATTCCATGTGTCTGAGGGGGTTTTCCGAAGCAGGATTCTCCTACACCTTTGACCAGATTGTACAGGTCATCTTTAATTGTTTAATAATAAATATTATTATTTTAATATACAATATATATATGTGTGTGTATATATATATGTATATGTAGCATCTATATATAATATATATATTTTTTTTTTTTTTTTTTTTTTTTTTTTTTTTAAAAAAATAGAGATGTGAACACGGAATACGTGTCACATCAATATTCTTACTATTTTCAAACTAAGCTAAGCGCTTGTACTATGAAAATAGGACTAACTTGCTAGTCTGGAGTGAGGATCGAACCCGCAACCTTTGGATCACGAGGCCAGTGTCCTAACCCCAAGACCAACAAGCTAACAATATATATATATATCTAGATTATATATATATATACATATATATATATTATATACATATATATATATTATATATATATATTAATATATCTATCCTCTCGTCTCTCCCTCTCTCTTCTCGTCTCTCTCTCATCTCTCTGCTCTCCTCTCTCTCTCTGTCTCCTGTTCTTATTTCGCTCGCCCTCTCCTCCTCTGTCTGCCTTGCCCTCCCCGTTTGTCCTCCTCCCCTCTTCCCCCTCCCTCCCCCTTGCCTGGTTAAAATTGAATGAATTGAATGGCTGATCTGGAGCCCCCAAAAAGGGTGTTATTTAATGACCCAATGGGTAGAAGAAGTGTCGAAAGACCAAAACTGCGGTGATTTTTCAGTTTGTTGCATGAATACAAAAAATAAATTGATTACATAGCTAGGAGATATTGAACAAAGATTTATGAAACAAATAATTGTATGACTCAGCAATGGATAGGTACGGACAATGTGCACATCAAAGAGTAGGTACCTAGTCAATTAGATCTTTTTTCATGGGACTAAAAAGTCTCTTTTCCTATCTGTAAGATGATTATTATGCATATTGTATTGCATATTATGTTATTTTCAGGTTTAAATAGTCATTTTATATCTAATTGTTATTTCCCAAGATTGTTTTTCTAATAATTCAGAAATAAAACAAATGGTATTTAATTTTAATATTTATTTGCGTACATAATATAGTAGATCTAAATAAATAAATGTAATAATACTTAAATAAATAGATTTATAAATATTTACAAAATAATAAATTTTTGTTGGTCATTATGAAATTGAAAATAATGCCAGATTTTTTTTAAGGACAATAAGGTACTGCCTGGGTAAAATTTATGAGTAAACTATGCTTATGCATATATAAAAATTTGCGTTTAAAAACTCAATGATGAGAATAAGATTTAAGGGAAGTGCGAAATAATTATATTATTTTGTGCAAACTACATTACAATTTGTGTGATTAATATTTCTTAAATAGATAATCAAAAATATTTGATGAATTCTGATCCACTCACTCAACTAGCAAAAACTTACATAAAATCACAGTTCAACACAATCATTTCATCAACAAATCAATTCATTTAATATGTAATTTTTTATTTGTCTTTAAATTTTAACACATCTCTCGCAATGTTTTATTTTTTAATTCGACACTGCATTGATGAAGTGTTTTCAAATGATACTCGGTGAAAGATTTTATTTATAAATAAACAAAGTTGAAACATCCAGATACTGGTTCTTTTTTTAAAAATAAATTTAATGGCTTGTTACCCAATACTGGTTCTTATTATCAAATAATACATTTTAGGCATTAGATTCAATTTTAAAACAAAATAGTATATACAAATGATATTAGATCTAAATAAATAATCTAACTGTACAATAACCAAAATGATTTCTTTGTTTACAATTACAAGTCAAATTGGATAATATTTTATTTGACAGCCTTCCAACTAACAATTGCTCTCTGCGTATCGGGGGCCATGGCGAAAGGCATTGTTCCTGCAGATGTAACGAATTCATTCACTTGATAATCTAACATTATCTCATATCCCATGAATTCACCGAGTTGCTGAAAAAAATTTATTTTAATTAATATCCCTTCGAAATTGCATAAAATTGAACATGAATTTGTAGAATTCTGTGAATATGATAGAGATGGGTCGTTCATGAACGAACTGTTATTTTAGAATATTAATGAACAAACAAATGGTATAGTTCACTTCAGTGAATGACTGTTCATTAGTTCAGTAGTTGGAAATTAAATCAAATCCTAAATCCCAAAATCAATGAAATCTTTGGCAGCTTTATTTCCTCTCTCTGAAAATTAATGAAAAACTCTGAAAGCACGCCCCCCCCCCCTCAGATAGTGAAAACTTTATGGCGTTAATGTGGATAAAACTTTAAAAATATTGTTAAAATTCGACATTATAATTTTTTTTAAATTATTAAAATTTATTATAAATACATTTTTTTTACAATAAAGATAGAGACAGTTACTTATAATGGATATTTCTCTTCTACATGAGTGACATTACTCGTGTGCTCTCTCCCCCCCTCTCCCCCTCCCTCCTCACCCCTTACCTAACAGAATTTTTTTTTGGGAAGTTGATGTAGGAAAATGGCCATTTCAAATCTCAACCCCCCAGAAATTATTTTTGACAGATTTGATATAAATAAAAAACGCCATTCGTTATTTAAAATCAATTATTCAAATGAACCACTAAACGATTCAAAGTGAACAGCTCACTTGACTGAATGGCTCTATGAATGATAGTTCGGTTAACTGAACTAAAATCCCATCTCTAGAATATGTTATCATATACGTATAGCACAAAAATGATTCTACCAATTTTTTTGAAGTCAGCTGCGAGCTGAATTCTGTGAGAATGTTATCAAACACAAATGTATACCTGTGTCAATGGGCTGGTGTTGGTGGTGAAAATTCCAGCAAATCCTTTCTCAGTAGCAAGTCTCAATAATTCTTCCTCCATGGCCTTTATTACGGACACATTCTCCTGCGCAGAGAGGGATGGATGGGTGGCCATCATGAAGGAGTGCAGGATCTGACCAACACCTGATGGGAGGCGCTCTTCTCTGTAAAATGAATGCAAACATTAATCATTTGTCACCAAAATTGATATAATGAAACGAGAATTATCTGGAAGGTTGTTTTGTTGATTAGCAGACGCACTGAGAGCTTAGTTTCTTTGCTAACTTAAGCTTTGGCAACTGATGTTTCTTTGCATGAATTTATTTGAATTTGAACCCAAATGTTTTTTAAACAAGCTTCATTATATTTTTAGGAAATGCTTATCAGCCAAAAAAATCTTTGAGTAAGGTTTTATTTTGATGTTATTTTGTTTTTGTCAAAGTCAAATGCCACATTGAGCAGGCTTGTGCAACCTTTATCCGCAAGAAAAGATGTTCTGCAGTTATTGCAACCTTGGAACGCGTACGCTTACCGAAGAATCGATTATAGAATTGATCAACTTAAAGCATTCGAGATGTGGATCTACAGAAGATTACTCAAAACAAGCCGGATGGACAGAGTTATGAATAAAGATGTTATGGTTTGGATGTTTAAAGAATAATAAGTACATAATTAGAACAATAAAAAATCTGAAAATTCAATATCGCAGTAGTACTGATGCAATGAATACTACTTTCATGAATACGAATACAAATATCAAACCTACTATTCGGCGAATACGAATACGAATAATCCAACAAGGTAATAAATAATATACCACCTTTTTTACTAAGAGATTCAATAATTAAAATTTACCACCGGCAAATCTTTGTTAAAAAAGCACAACATTTGTAACTTCTCAGGCGTTAGACGATTTTTTTTATCCGTTTGTACATTCCCAGTGAAGAAAAAAAATCACTTTTTCACGCTTACGAGAGCTCACGTTATTACATTTAATTTGAAATTATTTTATAAGATTTAACACTTTTACACACAACAGAAATAAAATGGAACGAACAATACATATTACAAAACAAAAACTACATGAAATGACCACCTAACCTTATTAATTACCCAACGAAACTGGTGAAAGAACTCATGTTATGCTGTGAAACAAGTAACAATTGACAACTTGAGAACTCAACAAATCCGTTCATTAAATGTTAGGGGAATCCCTGATAATAGAGTGCGTAATGCGTAGGTGTATTTGGTACACGGTGCACAACCAAACCGTAGTTTGCGTTGCATTCAATTATACATAGTTTGTTTTTAATATTCGTGATGATATTTGGCGAATACGAATATTTGGTAAATATCTACTATTCAGCGAATACAAATATCATGGCTGAAAAACCTGAGATTATTGTTTAGTGGTTTAGCCAGTCTACTGTAGATTCCATATTTCAGTAAATAAAGCGATGAAAGCCGAGATGATAACCAACATCTGTTGAACAGATAGGGCACAAGAAAAAGGAGAAGAAAAAAAATAAATATTCAAATAATCAATCTGCTTACCTAACTGGTCCTTCTACAAATTCCAAGAATTCGAATATGGTAACTAGTTCATTGTTAAGTTCCGGTGCAGGTTCATCACGAGCATCAAAGTTCAGCGATACACCCACAGTCAGACCGTCTGATTCTCTTTTGACCATGAAGCTGAGGTCTTTCTGCAGGAGGTCTTCCCATGCGGCTTCAATCATCTCACTATAGTGTTCCCTTTTAATGGCGGGTTTCAGCCACATCTCCAAGTCAGCTTTTTCATAAAAGCTCGACACAATCATGCTAGAAATTACAAAGTGATTACTAATTTCTCCACGTGCTTTGAGACATGATTGATGTTATGTAATTTACAAGCTTACATTATGACGAATTATCTTAGATTAGGTTATTGATGGAAAATGTCATTGGTTTTGAAATAAATTTTGTTTGATTACATATATATTTAGATTTTAAGAGACATTGACTATTATATCACTAAATTATACAAAAAATAAAAGTAAATTTGGAAAACATTGTGTATTTCTAGAGTATAAAAATAATTTTTATATGTATTTTTATACAATAGAAATAATGAAAAAATAACATAACTCAAAATCAAATCAAAATAATGTGAAATTCCATAAGCATTAAAAAATCTACCGCATCTAACTTAATGTCATTTACATCATTGAGATTCTTTCTTCATAGATATTAAAATATTCATTGAACTTTAGCCCTAATTACAAAGATGCAGGGGTATGGAAATTCTATTAAATGGCTGTTCAATATGGCTTGACATGTAATGTAATTTTAAACTCACTACTCAGCGTCTTGTCTATGATTGTTCTGAAGAGGGGTCATGGAGTATTCTTCAATCTGTTTATGGTTCTTGATCATTTCAGGGTCAGAAGTAATTTTGTCCAGAATTTCTCCAAGATTTTCTGCCATTATGAAATCTGTTATTCCTGAAAAGAAATCATTTGTCCAGTATGCAGTTTCAAAACATATTAGAAAAGTTTCAAAATCTAAAGGACTTTTTAATTGGTAAATAAAAATTGATTTTTTACCCTTACCAATTTCATATCCTTGTTCTCTAAGTTTTGTGATTGTGTAGATAGAATTAAGACTGTTTCCTCCCAGATCGTAGTAATTGGAAGATATGGATACATCAGTTCTTGTTGATCTTCCAATGACCGATCCTATTGTTTTGAAGAGAATTTCGGCAGCTTCCATTTTACCAGCAGGAATTCCGGTGTAGTCAATGTCCAGTGCAATTGATGTATCATCTGTAAAATAATGTGTCTAGTAAATATGCACATTAAGCATAGGTAGATCTAGATATTTAAAAATTCTAGTAATATTAAAAAATTCAATTGATATAAATTGATAAGCTGTGCATGGCTGAATTCATATAAACTTTGATAAGTATTTCATTCTTACCATTGTTATTTGTATTTTCATACATTTTGAGAAGACTTTGTCTGTCATTCTTCCCATTAACAAGAAGAGGGATGCTGTCTAAAATAATAACCTAAAACAAAATGAAAAGATCAAATCATAATTAGATATGTATAACTTTGGCTAATGTACATATATACGAGTAGCTATTTCATATACCTACCACAATAATTATAAAATAAATTAAAATGCTTGGCAATGCAGTGCCACTCTGTGGTATGCAAAATATCTACTAATTAACCAACAATCTGAACATGTAATGTGAATTATTTATCATACAGACCTGTGGAACCATGTAAGCGGCCAGTTTATCTTGAAGTTTGCTCTCGATATTAAGTCCTGTCAGTTTAGATTCAGATGTGCATGTCACAAAGGCCAGCAGAGCTTGGTCCATTTCGCCAGGTTTGTAGCAAAGAACCACACCTAAATACACATAAATAAATATTATTATATACAGTCACTTCTCACCTAACTAATGGTTATTCTCATTTAATGACTGCTCGCACTTACAATCATAGTCATATGCCTACTAACACTACTGAGAGTAATCAAATCTCTTTACTAAGTAGAAAGGGAAAAGTGTTATTTTTTTATTTATCGAGTTAGTTCATATAGTTATTTATCATTACTATAATTTGAGACTTTCACAGAAGACAAAACTTTTTTTTTCAACCCAGTCCGTACCCAAGTCGTGCATTCAAGAAGCTCTCCGACGAATAGGTATATACGTCTTGCACCTGGAACAGGTTAAACACATTCATACTTCCTTCATTTTTAACTCTTTCAGGCATCTCATTATAATTTTCATTACTCTAGGCATTAAACAGTTCTGTGACTGTTTTTTTCTTATGTGGTAATATTATTTTATTCACATTTCTTGTCTCATATTTATTAAAGATAGTCTCATCTCTAAAATATTTTGGCATTCGGTTATTGAAAATGTTGACTATAAAAATGAACACCATTACAGTCTTCTTTTGAGTAGAATCGAAATAATCTCTTCATTCATTTGATTTATTTATGTATACCTATATTATACATATTTTGCCTTTTCTTAAAATGCATCTCATAGCTTTGTTTTGAATAATTTCTCGCTTGATCAGATTTTTTCTTTAATATTTTCATCATCGAGCTTCAAATTTTGCTGTATACATATTGGATATGAATAAGAAAATTTTATATAGTTTTAATACACATGTTATAAGGCATATTGCGTATTTATGTGCTAATTATGTACATACACATTTTAATGAAATTGTTTCCGACAAGTATCTTCTGTATAGTTTAGATATACTTTATCAGCAGTAGGTGCAAAAGCATAATCTGGTAGGGATCCACATTGTTTTCCACTGCCCACTCTAAACAAGTGTTGAAACTTGAAATAGCATCTTTACAATTAACTGTGTTAGGTATCTGTCCTTCTAGTGATGATCAAACTGTTATTTTAAATGGATTTGTAACTGATTGTACCGATGATTGGTAACTAAGATATAACTGTTATCTGGTGCCGATAGTTGCCTGTTGAATTGTGAAAAATCAGTTGCCAATCATCGATGCTATCAAATCCAAAAAACGGTTAATTTGTCACTAATTAAAATACCACCACTACCTTTTTTTATAATGATTTCATTTTCTTTCAGTGCTCTCAACAATTTCATCATCAGTCATTATCTTAGAACATTCTTCCACATAGTTTCCGCTACCCATACCTAAACCTCGGAGTCAATCTTAGATTTTACAGCTGAATTTGCAGAACATTTGAGAGTGACATTTTCTGGGTTCTTTTAACGTAGTAATGCTACATTGTGGAAAATGTTTTTTTTTACCATTCAAATCGGCTATTGTGGATTTACCGATGTTATGTTCCTTCGCTAACTTCGTAGAACTCTCTCCGTTTTAAAATTAAGTCTATTTAAAATTACACTTTTTTCTTCAATGGTTAACTTATGTTATGTTCTCTTTTAATAGCAGCCATATTTGTATTTCATTAATTTAGGCAGTAAACACAGGAGCCACCAAACTTAGATGGCGTGTGGTAAGTGAAAGAAAGTCACTTTTCGGAGATTGACTAATAGTTGCTACGTATGACTCCCTACACCCATCCCGCCTACATCATCCGATGGTTTGGATTACTAGAGATTCGATTTATAGTGGGTTCAGATTACAGAGACATACATACCTTTATCTATTCCATCAATGGAAACAACAGCCTTTTCTACTTCTGTGAGATCAACTCTGTGTCCACGGATCTTTATTTGTGAATCAGTTCTGCCTTCAAACACCATCGTTCCTTTTGTGATTCTAGCAAAATCTCCTGTGCGGTAGAGTCTTGAATATTCTGTTAGGGATGAATTTATAAATAACTATTAATTAATTGGTAAAGATAAAGTACCTATCATATAAATGCTAACTACCATAAATGAAACCAAAATAGAATATCTTAGGTTTAAACATGTTTTAAGAAATAAAATGGGATGTTAAAATATTTTATATGTCACAGAAATACAGTTCTCTGTTGTTACAGAGGCTTGGATTGAACATGAAAGGTACCTACCATTCATTGATCCGCTCAAGTTATTTTTACAGAGTATTTTTAATAATTTTGTATAAACACAGCTAATTAAGTATAATCATTAATAAAAAATAACCAAGAAAACTTTTATGAACCACTTTAATTATGTTTAATATTGACCAATTTTGACACGATTAATTGGTATTGAAATTGGTCAATATTAAATATTTACTTTTATTATTAAAGATAATTAATATTAAAATATTAATTATTTTGATGAAGATAGACCAGTCGATGTAAATAAGAATGTGGCTTATACAAAAGTTGTTAGGATATTGAAATTAATAATTATGTCCAACCACAATGTTTATGCTATAAAAATCAAAAATATAATATTTAGTTCAATAAAATACAGTGGATCAATTTAATTTGAATTATGTCATAATAAATTTTATTACTTGCTTTCACTCATTAATATTCATTGTTTCTTTTAAAGTGAATTGTATCTTATTTCAAAATCCTGGCTTTAAAATAATTCCATGTTTGTAACATGATTGAAAACCATTATTAGCACTATAAGTGAAAAAAAATATTTTTAAAATTATTTTCAATTATTGTGGAAATAGATACAACAAGATAATAGAGAATTTAGTGAGTTTTTACCTTGACTTTGAGCGAGAGGGTTGGTGATAAATCTGTCAGCAGATCTTCCATTAACATATCCAGCTGCCAGATTGCAGCCAGATACCCATAGTTCCCCTGCTTCTCCCAACACAACAGGACGGAGATCAGCATCCAACAAGTATACTATTGTGTTAAAAACGGGGTTGCCTGAAAAAATATTTCATAACACATATAAAATAGATATGCTTGAAGTAAAAAGCTCAACAAAGCCTTTTTAAATCACAGGCATTACTTAGGTAGGGTATTGAGCAGGTACATATACTGAATACACAATATTCTGAAAACAAATTTTTCATGTTTTTTCTACTAGCATTTTAATGAGAGATATACTAAGAAAATTTGAGTAAGTAATTGATTTTAATAGTCATTCATCCAGGTTCGCTGTACACCAATCTCTGAAGAAACCATTCCTTAAATGGTGATATATTTGAATAACTCTCAAGCTTTTGCTACACAAAAACATTAATTTCAAATGTGAAGGAAATAAATTGAAATAAAAAGATCTCACCTATTGGCACATGGTCCATGTCGTCAAGTTCTTCTGCACTGCTGACACTGTAGTAAGTAACATCAGCCATTATTTCCGTGCTTCCATAAAAATTGCACAGCTGTCGACCAGAACCAAAGTGCTTGAAGAAATCCCTGGCGAGGGAAGCGGACAGAGACTCTCCAGAACTGATCCACAAGCGAAGGGTAGAGAGTAATTCTGTCTCTGGTTTTTGAAGGGAAAGATACAGCAGCATTGAGCGTAGAAGAGATGGCACCAGTGATAGGCGTTCAATCTAAAATAATGAATTAAAGTTATTTAATTGTAAAACAGAGCCAATTGCATGATTAACAATAGTTTGTTATTTTATTTATATTATTTTATTTTAATTTATTGGTTTTCTTACAGCCATATAATTAATAAACCTTGAAAAAAACAGTAATTGATGTACAGAGTCTTGGGCCAATTACAAGAAAACACATATATACAAGAATATTATACCAGGATCGATTAAAAAAAAAGAAAAAACAACATGTCAAATAGTGAGTTTGTGTGAGTGTGTGTATTTATGTGTTTTTATGTGTCCATGTGTGTATGTGTTTTTATGTGTTCGTTGGTGTATTTACCTGTGTGGGAAGAAAAATGTCATTGCGCGAGTTTATTTATTTATTTATTTATTTATTCATACGCCAATCGGCTATATACATTGATTTTACAAAAATAATAGACTTAAATGAATGGATTAGGAAAATTGCACATATATAAAAAAACAATACTAGCATAGTAACAACATGGTATAATCATATAGGGTTGAGGGTAATTTTAATACTGTGATAACAATCTTTTTGCCGCTGATGAGAATGAGACGTATGATTCATCGAAGAAGTTGATATCAACACAGTGGCTATTCACCAGATTGGCAATCCTATTTCTTGGGCCATTGTACACGTAACTTTTTGTGGATTTAGTGGTTTCTAACAATCTACGCACTCTTAGATCCGGCCTAGCAGTGATAATGCCAAATTGTTCCAGGATCTCGGGCGAGTCTATCTGTCCGTTGACAGATTTGTAGAAGAAGGTCAGATCAGACAATTGTCTTCGAATGATTAGTTTGCTGATTCTAAATCTGTTATATACGGTCTCAATATCTCCTGGTGATCGTGTACGATAGGCGATGCATTTACATAGTTTGCATTGTATTCTTTCGAGCTGATTGATTAGTTTATTGGTATACGGCGACCAAATGACAGAACAGTATTCTAAAATCGGTCTCACAAGACTGTCGAATAGTCGTACCAGCGTGTAGACATTGCTGAAGTCCTTCCCAGCTCTAATGATGTAACCAAGAGTCTTGAAAGCTTGTGACGCAACTTTCTCCACGTGGCTTGAGAAATTCAGTTTATGGTCCACAATAACGCCAAGGTCCTTTGCCGAGGTGACTATCGGGAGATGATGTCCATCAATGAGATAATTAGCCTGATATTGATTTCGTGATCTAGAGAATGACATTACTGAGCATTTACCGATATTTAACATTAGTTTGTTTTTAGTACACCACCTGTGGAGTTCATTGAGATCGTGCTGAAGAATTTCTAAGTCTTGGTCATTCATGATTCTTCTGAAAATTTTCATGTCATCTGCATATAGTAGGTAATCGGATAGTAAATTGTCTGCGATGTCATTGATGAAAATATTAAAGAGAATCGGACCAAGATGTGACCCTTGAGGGACACCAGAGCATACTTCATACTCTTCAGAGATAAATCCATTAACTCTGACTTGTAGGAATCTGCCAGTTAGATACGAATGGAACCACTCTAATGCTGTGCCTCTCACACCATACAGACCGAGCTTGTCAATCAGGATTCCGTGGTCTACCATGTCGAAAGCCTTACTGAAATCTGTGTAGATAGCATGTACATCCACCCCCTGGTTCAGAGCATTGAGTATGTAGTTAATGTATAGATACAGATTCGTTGTTGTAGATCTGCCACCGAAGAAGCCATGCTGCTTTGTAGTAATTATATTTTTGAATGCAAATGTAAGTTGAGGAAGAATTAGTTTCTCGAAAAGCTTTGACATGGCAACTTGTATACATATCGGGCGGTAGTTAGTTACCTCAGACCTAGTACCAGATTTGTGAATTGGGCTTATGAACGAGAGTTTCCATGCCGAGGGAAAGACTCCAAGCTGTAGTGATTTGCTGAATATATGCGTTATGGGCTCGCAGAGACCGGCTGCACAATTCCTTAGGAAGAGATTCGGTATACCGTCGGGCCCAGATCCTTTGCTGACCTTCAGGCTCGTTAGCTGTTTAAAGACGTTATCAAAGGTGACGCTAAATTCCGATAAGTTAGCATCTTTGACGCTTCGAGTACTAGTATTATGGTCCGCTGGGGCAGCGTTGTTAATAGTATAGATACTCCTGAAGTATGATGCAAAGAGGTTACTTATTTCACCACCATTAACAGCTGTTATTGTATAGAATATTGATGACTGTCTATGGAAAAACATATTTTTTCTACTTTTGCCTGTCTTAATGCACATTATAATTTTATTATTGTTGTATTCTTTGGGATATTTATGAGGATTACAAAGAATACCAGATCAATATCCTTAATAATTATTAAATAGTTTTAAAAATAAGATTTTTAGGATTAAGTTGTACCCCATTCTGGAACAGAAATGTTAATAATAATAATTATTGATTTTATAAGTATGATTAATGATGTTGTTATTCAAAAGTTATTAATAACCTTGTAATTAGTCAGCATTTTGACCAGTCTTTCGGGATCTCTGGTGATGTTTTTAGGAACCACCAGTATACTGAGTCCATGTAATAGCGGTGCCCAAATCTCACAGATGGAGTCTACGAACGTGAGTGCTGTCTTGAACACGCAGACCTTCTCTGTAGCGGAGAATGGGAAGGTAACATACTGCCACTGCAAGCGGTTCTGGATGATGTCATGTGGCAGCCTTACACCTAAAATTGTAGTGTATAATTTGGTATCAAGTATTATTATACAAAATAGGTACTTAAATGAAGAAATGCTTAATGTACTCAATCGGAAGAGTGCAAACTATAAAAGGTGGCTGTTGTGAACATGTATTTATTTATTTAACGCCCTTATGGGCTTTTACAAATATACAGAATAATTTTTTAAAAAATAACATAAGACAGTTAAAATAATAATACAGTTAAAAGTTACAATAATAATAGTTAAAAGGTAAAAATAATAATAATAATACAGAAAAACATAAGATAGATAAAATAATAATAAAGTTAAAGGTACAAATAATAATAGTTAAAGGTAAAATAGAAAAATTTATTGTCCATTTCCATTTCGTTGAGATGTAAACAATTGTATAGATAAAGTGAACATGTATTATAGATAAAGTATATAAGTGTATAACCCTAGTTTGTTAATTGTTTACCATTACTTTAATGACTTAAATCATTTATTCGTAACATTACAAGATTTATTTTACCAATATAATTAATCATTATATGCTCACACCATCTCATTTTTGTAAAATTTCAGATTCTTAAAAATTATTCTAATTATGTTTGATGTGAACTAGATTTTTTAAATGGTTACCTTTTGGAATGCCTGTACTGCCAGAAGTATACAGGACCAAAGCGAGATTTTCTGTGGTCTGTTTCAGGCAATATTTTTCCGGAACATTCTGGGATGACTCTTCGGCTGTCTCTTTAGAGAGCGCTGCATACGATACGGCCTCTGTACCAGCGTAGGCATCTGTATCAGCTGTTGATTAAAAAATTATAAATGTTCATATTTAATGGCAATTGACCTATATTAATGCACATATGAGAAGTAGGTGCATACCTAAATGGGATACAAAAAGCTCTATTGATTTATTTGAAAAAATAAAACTTTCAATATTATAGAACCAATATTCTCTTTCCATAAGAATGTTTAAAAAAATGTAAACTGGAAAAATACTCTTATAATATAATTCACAAACTGTAAAAAGTTTTTAAATTTCAGCCAGAGATGTCACTGTACTTTATGATATTTCAATTATTGATAAGTTTTCATACTAATTATTACAATAATTAATTAGAATACTACAGGCTAGTATTTTATGAATTTAATTATTCTGTAATATTAATTATTCAAAATTTTTGCTTTCCAAGGCAAACAAAATTTAAAATTTCATAGACTGCCCTTTAATAATAATATCATGTCATTAACAATAATTTAAAAATAATTGTTAATATGTTAAAAGTTAATGAAAATTGTTGCTTGGGTAATGAACCCAATGGCTACGGACAAATATGCCTTTGTAGTTTATAAATTTTGCCATATTTGTGCTAGAAATAAAAAAAAGAGATTGATAGTGATTAGGATAATATACCGGTGTCATCATGGATGACGAGGATGGGTTTAGCTTCCTTCAGGATATGTTTAACCCTCTGTTCGGGGAAGGTGGGGTCCAGGGGAAGATAGGCGGCCCCCGACTTCCATATTGCCAGTAGGGTTATCAACAATCTGTAATGTAATTAGATTATTACTTTCTTTTGTGCATTTCATCACCTATTATGGAATCAGAATATTTTAGTACTTTTCTATATTATATTTGTTATTTTTAATTATATTTTTTTATTATTTGTAATTAGAAAGGTAATTTTTCAACCAGAACATACAGTATCATGGAAAAATTGCTAAAATGATTAGATTATTGAGATGAGCTCCTTTGGTCCAGTGGGAATGACACTGGCTTCTCATACTGAGAGTTCTGGGTTCCTAGTGAGGTCACAGAACATCTAGTACTTGATTAACTCAAGTCTGGAATATTTTTTTGATGTACTTTGCTAAAGTCATTGGGGCCCATGGTCTGTTGTAGCTTAACAAAAAAAAAGTTGCCAAGTTAAATACATACTGATATGTATTGGTCGTAGAATTGAAATTTTAAAGATTTAATCAATTTGCGGAGATTGTTAAGTTAAATTTAGAATGATTCTTATGTTGCATGCAATTCACAACAAAATAAAATGTCATTGAAATCTGTTTAGATCTGTTTTATTTTCGATTCCCCTGAAAAGTATTTAGTAGTAGTAGTGTGTCCTATTTGACGCTTCAAAAATTATAATTTTAATGTTCTGTAGTGTGTTTCAGACTCCTTTCCTTCTTAAAATGTTCCATTCTTTCGATCACACCATGCTTGACTTATCTGATATGTGCATATGCACAATATATATATACAATGATATAATAAACTTTATATATATATACAATGATATAATAAACTGTAGATACATTACAAGCGTGAAATCTTGGCAACTCAAAATGAAGGTAATTGTCTTCTTTGCATTCGTTATCTAACGGATGCTACGTCAAAAAAAAAGTCCCGGGGAAAAAGAAACACAGTATCATACACTGTTGTAAGAATGAGTATGTTATTTTAGTCACCGTAACTTCAAATTACCTGATTTTTCTGTCTACACGCAGAGCGTTTGTGAAATAAGCGTGCCACGAATTGTTGTCTCTTTCAATGCAATATTTGCCACATAGCTAGTATGGGAATAACGTGTCTATATTATAATACGTCAATTTTTATATCCTTCTTTTGTGTGAGACTATTCCGATTGATTACTCTTGACATAAACATTGCATCAAGACGTGGTTAAGATATGATTAAAAATCAACCCTTTCAGGTGTGACTAACCTGTCAGAAGGCTGCATGCACACTGCCACGATATAGTCTCCATCACTATTTGGCTGCAGTGTGTGTTTGGTTGCTCTTTGCAATATGCCCCGTGCTAGTTTGTTGGCCAATGCATTGACTTGCGTGTAACTTGTCTCATTCACCTGACCATTTTCTATCAAATACAATTAATGACAAAATTAGCTCAAGAAGGAAACAAGTCAATCAATGGCGTAATATATGTTCGAATTTTCCAGTAGATTCAATAATTATTTAATTTTTTTTTTAATGTTTACTTATGTAGGTATGTGCGTTAGAAGTTATTTTTTATTAAATAGATTAATGCATTTTTTTTTTACAATAAAGCTAGTGATAGTTTTTACAATGTTATTTTTATTCTATATGAGTAATATAACTCGTGAGTAGGAGAGGAGTATCATTATATTTTAAATATATTAAATAGTAAGTAGTACATACTATGTACCTATATATAAGAAGAAAGAAGAAAAAAACTAATATGCAATTATCATAATGCAATTATGTGAGACAACAGTAACATAAACTAAAAATAAGCAAAAAATTTAAAAATGAATATAATAAAGAGAAAAATAGTGGAAAAATCTAATTAAATATAATAACAGTATGCAATATAAATAATAAAATTTAAAACTATCTATTATTAAAGAAATATCCTAAAGAATTATATAATAAAATGTATACGCAATTAAGTAATAAATGAGTAGATTACATATATAATAAAATAAAATTTAATTAACTCTGAGGATATTTTTAAATATTTTTCTTAAAGGCCTGATAATTTTTTTCAATCCCCATTTAAATAGGTAATTCGTTAAACCATTTCACACCTCTAAATGCATATTTATGCTGAGCTATTGTGGCGTGTATTACAGGGATATGCAATTTACTGAGTGTTATATTTCTGCTACTTAATACTATTTGGGTCAGTTAGTTATTACTGTGAAAATTTTTATAAAGTTGAAGAATGCAATTTTGTTCATAAATATTTTGTAATGTGGGGATTTGAAATTTATTAAAATTGTCCATAGCCGGATAATCATTAGGTTTTTAAAGAATGATCTTTGTAATCAATTTCTGGGCAACTTCTAAAGATTTCATTGTAGTTTTGAATGCACTACCCCATGAGATAATACCATATTGTAAAACTGACTGGACTAAAGGATGATATAGTGTTTTTAACAATTTTATTCCTAAAATATTTCTTATTTATTTATATACTTTTATATATATATTTATATGCTTATTTATATATATTATTTATATACTCCTTCGGCATACATAAAAATCACGCACTGTGTTATATCTTGTATTGGAACATAAACCAGAATTTTTATCAATGGCAGTTCTCCATTAACAGATAAAAAATCTAAAATACCTACACATTAAATACCCATGTATTTTAATACAAGCAAAATGCAACACGGGAATTTTGCTTGTATAAAAAGTGAAAATAAAATAGTTAATACATAATCCAATCACCGGAATAAGAAATTATAAATTTGATCACAATTAAGTTATGAAACTACAAAATAAACAACAATAATAGCGCCTAGAGCATAAGCAATTTTCATAACACCATTTTCAACAACTTGATGTCATCATTCACTTATTAAAATTGCTATTAGATACCAGTCGGAAAACTGCCATCGTAGCTTTTGACAGTTGAGTCGTGACGTAATGGTATGAAAATATTCCTTTGGGGGGGTGGGGGGGTACAAATATCAAGGAAAGGACTTGTGGGTAAGTCGAGAGATAAATACACCAGTCCACATTATTTCCTTGTTGTCGAATACAAAAGAAAGTGCTGTCTTCTGTGAGCATACTTTGTCTCGAATTCACAAGGTATTGACAAGACAGAAGTGGTTTTCCAATAAGTTTGTAAGTGGCGCCATCTCTGGACATATTTTGTCTCTGGTTAAGTTGTCTAGAGACCACAGGTAGCCTTTTAGTGCCATTTTTGGGCTGGCAATAAAATAAGCAGGATTAACAATCCTTTTTTATAATATTTGTAATAATTATGTAAGTTGTGATGGTATTTTAACTGGTAAAAATTTTGAAATTTGTATCTTATTGCGTTTAATATTATTATTTTTAGGTCCATGTGAAAAAAAAACCTGGAATTCGGACAAATTCTTTTATAAATATGTCGATATTTCCACGGTTCAGTGATCATATAGTTGGGTGTTTATTTATAATTGCAAAAAAATAGCCATCTGGCCTCACCTTGAAAGACGATAGCTGTACTGTCCTGGAAGTGTGAGGACCTCAATCGCTCTTCAAACTCTTGGTGCAACTTCTTTCTGTAAATTTGTCTTCTTTCCCCTTTAATTACGGACAGCTCTGGCAAGGAACCCATCTGAAATCATTAAATAAATATTTTTATTAATTATAAGATCTTTGTTTATTTAAAAAAATAAGTGTTTTAAGATTTTTTCCAGTAAGTTTCTATCGTATGGTCCTTTTAGCTAGTTTAATTATTTTTGGTCTGGCAGTAAAACACTCTCCTAGTGGTTGAGGGTTTGAGAGAAGTTCCGGGAGACCACCAAGTTAGTCGGGCGTTTAAAGCATTTAGCTTATTTTCTAATAATCAGTTGATTCAACATGTTTTCCATATAAAAATGTATACAAATATTTATTTATTGCTCAGCCTGCATATTTAAATCGTACCGTAATAATCTTTGTCATCTTCATTGAAAAATGCAAGTTATAAGATATAAACACAACAGTCTTTAATTAAGAGAATAATAGTATTTATGACTAGGATTCGTTTAGTTTGCAAATGACTCATCTTTAACTCATAATATCGCCACACAAATCCTGTAAAATAAGCGCCATAGCAAAAAAAATATCGAAGACTCGGCATACATTTTATTATAAAAGAATTGTAGTAATCCTTTTGCTGAATGATGAATTTTGAGACAGATATGAGCCATTGAGAGAAGTGAACTATACCGTTCGAACTAGGGAATGCAATCCCGAGTCGGGATTGCCCTTTCCGGATCCCTCGAGATTAGAATTTCCAATCCCGCAGGATCCCTAGGGATCGGGATCCCGAATACTTTTGTGTTTTTTTTGTTTATAGAGCTGAATAGCAATTAACGATAACGCCTTGTATTTTTATATCAGCATATTTAATAAAATATTCATTATTAAACATCGCTTTCAAGTTTTTATAGGCGTTTTTACAAGCATCAATCAGTCAATGTAGTAGAGTCAGTAGTAGTTTTTATAACTATGTTAAGTTGATAGAATACAGCATATTATTCAAAGCTATTTTCATTTTTTGAACGTGACATGAACATAAGTTTTAAGCACACACTAAAAGCTCTATAGACATATACACAAGTAAACATAAAAAACATAAAAAATTTTGATCAATTCCGATAATCTCGTCCGATTTTTCGGTTCGGGGTTGATCTCGTAAAATGCCTCGAGATCTCGCGGGATCGGTATTACATTCCCTAGTTCGAACGAATGAGTTTTTTATACCTATTTTTTTGGTGATACAGATCCATTGATAAATATCCTCTGACTGAATGGCTTTTACGGGTCTCGGCTCTTAAAGGACCACGATGCTCTCTCATTGATTGATGATTTTCCTGGGGTAGCCAGTTTCTGATTGTGTTATATTTTGGAAACGATAAATACAGGTTAATTACTCTGATAAAACAGTAATTAGTGAGTTTTTTTAATGAAACAACACATTATTGTGCATCACGTCCGTTAAATCGATTTCATAAAGCTTTTTGATACATCCAACGCGATTTTGATTTTCACGATTCATTAATCACGTTCAGCCAGTGGGAAACTGTTGAAATCAGGCGGAAACAAGAACTAATTTTCTGACCACAATCATCGGAACCATCGCAGACGTCATGTATGTTAACACGGAGCACTCTACTGTACATCATTATTAACTCTATCTATCTCCATTCCAATCTATAAAACGTGAAATATCCGTCCGTTCTGGAAGATGCTACGCTCGATAGCAATCCTATTCAGTCACGCAAGATTCCGGATATGTTTTCGTTGATCATCGTCGCTTTTGCTTCCTATTGCAGTAACGTATCATATTGACTACTTTTATGCCTCCAGAATCATGTCGTGGCGAGCTGGACACAGAATGACATCTGTGGGTACATCCAAACTATGTAATACCGTGATGTTTATACTATGGCCGGCAGAGACTTCCTCGGCGGCGCACGCGTCACGCGTATTTTATATTCTCATATATCTACATATAGCTAGCACTTTGTTCCAAAGATGAAGATAACATAGTTAACAGAGACAAAATTTTTCAGCCCTTCAGAGCACTGAACTAATAATATTGTTTATTATTATTATAAATTGTTAATTGTCTATAATGTTTATATTAATTTAGAAACAAAGGATTTAGAGTATTAATAGTAAGAGGGGGTGGAAGATGCAGAACTTTTTTTTATCTGAATTCTTTGTCCTGAAAAATTCTTCCTAAATAAATGTGTCAATTCTCATGTAAAAGTGTTTAAATAAAGTAAAACCTTATTAAATACCAACACGTGTGTGGATGGAAAGAAGATGAGACGCTTGTCTAGATTGTCTACTAACCGCGAGTTTAAGGTTTCGATCTTTTTCCCGGATAACATAAAAAATACAGCATACAAAGTACTTACACGCACCCAATTTTTCTCATTTAACTACAATTTTTATTTATATTTTCCAATATTAGGCGGCATAGTAAAATGTCCTTAAGGCGGTAATTTGCCTAGGGACATCAAATCACGATCGCCATAATAAATGGAAGTCTTAATTTTTATTCTTGAAATGTTTGAAATCAAATGAATGTTCTTTTATTGCTATCGTTTAGCCAAGTTTATATCCGCGCGTAATTAAAATAACTATTGACGGAAGTGAAAATTCCTCGCGGATGTTGTCGCTAAATCCCGGCCAAATTATTGCATAAATTATTTATGGTCAATGTGATACTGTGACAGGGCCGGCTTAGTACAATGTGTAAAATGCTTATTATTTTGTTTATTTAAATTTCGATGTTTTATTTATTTTCTTACATATTTTTAGATTATTTCAGTCTCTTCGTAATATAAACGATCTCCATTCTCTAGAGAAAAAAAGAGAAAACAAACTCAAGTAATAAAGACAAAATATAAATATACAATAATAATAATTGATTACTAATTATTCAATTTATACATTGCTATGTCTCCAAAACGATTACACCGAAACGATATTTTAATGTTTAATTTAATACATCAACCTCCAATGCCGTGCACACTAGAAATCTGATACTAGCAGTACGAACTATATATAATTCTACATTGTTGTATCTTCGAAACGGATACTCTTATTGAAAAATATATCGGATCCCGTTTTGTAGAAAATTTTATAAACTACAATATAGTAATATACAGTTTTGTCATCATACTTACCGTTAATGAGATATTCATAAAGAAGTATTTTGTGATAATTGGCTCCGCGTATAAAGTTTTGTACGCCTGGGGGCTTTTGAGATTTTATATAGAACAATTATATCAAGGTCCAGCTTTCCGGATTTTTTTTTCTGAGGTTGGCCTTTTGTTCATCTAATTTGACTGGACTACAGAGTGAAAAACATAAGGTCGGGGCCATAACGGAGAATAATAATAATAAACAAGTAGCATAACGGTGTGTAATGTTTTATAAGAAAGAATAACATACTACATGATTAATTCAGAAATAAATTACGACACGGAGTTAGATATTTTAATACACCATCATCGATACAATTTTTTAATTTAATAAGCAACTCGTTATTTTCCATCCATTTTTTATGATATTATCGGCGATCAAAATTTAAGTCTAGACAATTTTTTATTTAGTATCGAGAAATCTGAATGATGCAACATAAAAACCTGCGAATCCGTGCGTACAAAAAAAAATATACCCGGCTGAAGGACAAATAACTTGACCGGAGAGCCTTGAGAAACACTCGTAAGCCGTATATTATTATCGCGGAATGAAATAAAAAATAAGTGGTAGGTATTAATTAAGGAATGAAAATATTTTTTTCGAGTCCTCAAATTAAGGGGTTACACCACCTTGGGGGTATAAAATTTAAATAAGGCGATCGTCTTGCAAAGTGAGCAAATTTCACAATTTTTCTCATATCTTCTCTTGCGTTTTTCATTACATTTTTGTATGAAAAGATATCATATAATAACTTATTCATCAGATTTCACACATTTTAAATACGGATAACTTATTAAAATAACATGAACTAAATTATTTAATCATTTAATAAATAACCTAACCTACGATGTTTTAAAAAAGAAGAAAATTACTCTTCTTTGTGGGCCTTTTATAACTGAACGGCCTCGTGAGATGCCTTTTTTTCAATAATATTACAAAGTAAACAATTATTATTTGCGAAGATTTGACGCGTTTTAGATATTGGATTCTTTCTACATAATGTTTAAATGTACGAAAAAGATTAGTTTACATCCAACCCACAGGATATATTTCATCAAATATGAGTCACATTTAATGCCAGCTTTTTTTATATTTTGTGACTTGGATTTATTCTATAATTTTTTTAATAGAATATTTAATTACAAGCGTGCTTGTTTAATCAGTTATTAATTCTGTATTAAATTTTCTCTTGTATAAAAATCTTGTCTGTCTTGGGTAAAAAAGTATTTAATTATCTTGGGTGCCTATTTAATTAATATTTAAGAATGATAAAACAAATTGTGAACATTTTTTGAGACTTTTTAACGGTGATGTCCGTGATGAGGATTAGAAAAATATTGAATTTACAAAAACTATATCACTTAGAGCTTGGATGTTTTCAGCACTTAAATATATCGTTGTGAGCTGTCCTAACACGTATAAAGCTTATTTTTAGCAATTTGTGGTTTGGACGCTTTCTGCACAACTAGGTCCAATTGTTGGCAATGGAGATGATATGTGGGGTATAAAAGCAAAAGCAGCAGTATTAAAAATTTTTTATTTTGAATGCCGTCACCGAGGTTAAAATGATTTAAGATTTCTAGATTTTATGTAAGTACCTATGTATCTATCTCTTCCAAAATCATGTTTCCTATAAATTTAAAGTCTATGTTCCATATGAAAACTCGAATTCAGAACATTACAAATTAGTAATCTTCCATGATTGCGTTAAATTTTTTTTTTATATTGGTGTCTTTGCTTTTATACCCCGCATATGATGGCACTAATCGGGTTTGATTTTGTATATATCAAGACTATGTAGACAATTTTGTAAAATTTGTAGTTTAGGTCATTTCATTTAGCTGTTTAAGCATATAGTTAATTATATAATATCGATTACATTTCAAAACAGTAGTTTTTGTGTCGGTTTCATTCGTAGGAAACAGTAAATACACTTTTTTCCAATTTTCTCCGCAATATTTTTTTTTTTTTTTGTAAATGATCGTGTTCGGGCAAAAAATCCTTTAGTCTCTGATCGGGGACTTTAAAAAAAATTATCTATGAGCGCGCAGTTCTCTGTGTGTGACGGTTGCTGCAAGCAATATATTGTTGGCATCTCGGAACCGACGGTTGCATTGTCGCGGCAAATACAAAGTGTCAATTATATTCTGTATTGTATCAAAAACCTTCGTCAGCTTTAAAGTGGTGCAGTCAACGGATTTCGCAGCTGCATCTAGGTATGAGAGATGCCGCTATCTTGACGTTGAAGACATCTTGGTTAGCGGCATCTCTCATACCTAGAGAATTTCGAGTTCGATTTTTCTCAGTAGAGAACCCGAACCAGAGTAAAGGCAAATCATGAAATGGAATTTGTTACCAATGTTAAAGTTGCGGAATTAGTTACCAATGTCCAAGTTGCATCAATTTTGTAATTTTTTTTTTCCCTAGTGTAATAAAGGGTCCTGATTACACAAATGATGTAAAATTTTGTCGCAAGCAAGTTTAAAAGCAGTTATTTTAAGTTTAAAAATGATACATTTTTGACACTTCACGCCATAGATGCCCATACAAATTATATGTTTTTGCTGTTTTATTCGTAGAAAATCAGCCTTTTTAATTTTGAATCATTGAATAATTGTCTACAGTTCGCGTATCATATAGATAAAATGGCTGATCTGTCAAACTTACTAAGGAAATCATTACGATTTTTAAATTGGAATAACTGCTTTTAAACTTGCTTGCGACAAAATTTTTAAAATCATTTATGTAATCAGGACCCTTTATTACGCTAGGGAAAAAAAAACAAAATTGATGCAACATTAACACTGGTAACAGTGGCCCATGAAATTGCTTTAACAGTCAGTTTGGAAAATATTAGTAATCAAATGGTGAAATGATCGGCGGTCCTGTTGATAATTATTGCTCGAGTTAAATGTTTGATGGGAGTCATTTTCCATCGCCGCGGCCGATGGCCGGCTGCGGTCTGCCTTGACGGGTGATCTTATTTTCATTCCGCGGCCCAAGGAGGCATTCTCGTAAAACACTACTTTTTACAAGCTCCATGTGTAATGACTACCGCTCCGACAGCCTTGATATTTCTGATTGTTCAAAGTGATGTTTAAGTTGGCCGCTGGCGTCTGGGTACTGCGACCTTTACGCCTGTACCCATAATAATAAAGTTTTAAGAGGTATTTTGCGATACACGTACCAGACCCGTTTAAATAATTTCGGGCCCCCGGTGCAGATTTTAACCGGGGCCAAATCAAAGTTTTATTACTATTAAATTATTTTTCTATTCAGTTTCTTACTATTTAATATACTCAAAAATTCTATTTAATTTATTACTATTTAATATTTAATTCTTAATAGGTATTCAAAAAATAAGTTTATGTATACAGGGTATCTCAAAGCTAGTAGCAAAAACTTTACAGGTGAATTTCTGCCTTGATGTCGAAAATGTTAAAGCGACCATGATCTAAAATCTGTATTTTAAAAAAATATTTCTTACTTATTTTTTGCAGAAAATTGAACTATTATTACAGTAATTTATATCGATTATGAAAACTTAATTCACTTTAATACAAGTAGAATACAATAATAAAAACCTTGCAAAAATTTAGAATAGATTTTTTAAGAAGGTTTTTTTTATTTTATTTGAGTTATATTGAAGCAAATGAATTTTTCATAATAGATCGAAGTTACTGTAACGATAGTTCAACTTTTTTGCTGAAAATAAATCAGAAATATTGAAAAAAAATGCAAACTTTGATATTCCAAATCTCCATTACAATTGATATTAGGTCATGGTTGCTTGAACATTTTCGACTCATTATCAAGGCAGGAATCCACCCGTAAAGTTTTTGCTACTAATGGAATAAATTGAATTGAATTGACTAATTTTGAGGTCGGAGCTGTCAATTTGAGAATTGACAATTTTTTTACAGAAAAATTAAGTTTTTTAATTTCTTTTTATCTGACAAACTAAGGAAATTGAGTTTTTTCATAAGCGTGTTGTAATTAATTGAAGAAATGGATAGATTTAATTTAAAGTTGACAAATCTTAAGAATTTGTGCTGTACATATGTAAAATAGGGGGATCACACAATTGAGTTATATTCAGTTATATGGTCTCCCTGTTATAATGTTTTAGTCTGTTAAATACATTTGATTGATAAATTTAAATTCCGATTTTTATTAGGTACTAATTCTCCTATGTAGCCAATCCGGCACTGGTTTTTATCGAAAACTAGCTTCAGTTTTTATCGATTACCCGGCTTCAACCGGATTATTTGGATTATTGTATACGTTAATTTCACATTCCCTTATATTTCACTGAAAAGCGCTGGAAATAAATTGATGCCTGCAAGAAAGAGAAGCAGAGTCTCGATACATTCACCTCGTATTCTTTAGAAATACTACTTCTCAATTTTTGTTGTTGTTGAAAAACCGAAAAATATAGAAAAAACTAAATGGAATCTCGGCTTATTAATTTTAACAGTTAATTAGACATTTAAAAGCAAGAGAGTGGTACTCTCCATCTTGACTCTCTAATAAGTTTTCTCTAATAAGTCTAATAAACCTGCGAAGTTTTTTAAGATGCACACTCTAACTTATCGAAAAGACATAGCTGACACGGTGATGTTATTTAAAATAACACACAATCTAGTTGATAGTTGATAGTCAGGAACTTCTTCAACGAATATCTTTCCACATCCCAACTCGCAGTAACAGACATTCACCTACTTTCCATCTCCCCCTTTTTAAGAGCAATTCAAAACAAAACACTTTTATGTACAGATCCATAAATTCATTTAAAACAAACTATCACTACATTGACATTTTCAACTCAACGATAAGAGACATAAAACAATATTTACACAACCGCACCCAAATTAATTCGTACAATTTATCTTCCCTTCTACTCCCGTCCCACATTCCCCTCCACCCTCTCCACACGCTGTTAAAATTATTTTACTACGTCACACTTGTTCTAATAAATAAACATATTCTAATAAACTATGTTCTAATAAATTACTTTATTTATTGGAAAATTTGTAATTGGCATAATTTTAATATCCATTATTTTATATTTGTTAATGTGTTAATATGTTGTTAATTTTCTCTAAAATAAATAATAATAATAATAATAATAATAATGTGATATATAGAAAAGCTTACGTTAATGACACAAACCGTTCAAAAAGGGATGAAGTAGATACATCAATGGATTTATATTACAAGGAAATGGCATTGAATTGCCTAGGTCTTTTCCCATGAGATATAGTAAAGCCACACCTCAGAATCTGAAGAATTTTCTCAACCGTATTTTTATATTTAATAAAAAAGGAATAAAAAGAAATAGCTTCGTACGAACTCAATATTAAATGAACACCTATCAATGCATTTGTAATTGCATATTCATAAACAATAAATAAACATTATTTTATGATGCCAAAGCCAAGGAGGCGTAATATGCTCGCGTTATTTCATCAGATTCAAGCGCACTTGTTCAAATGTACCCACTTCCTGTATAATCAAGCAACAATATTAAAATAAAACAGCGCCGAGAGCCAAAGTGAATTAACAATTAAATTCTGAAAAACCATTTACCATTTTGGTGATAGCTGCCCCAATATTAAAAAATAGACAAAAAGTATTACAAGTACTCGTATAATTGAGTCGTTGAGTATCAAAATATATCCAAACACCATTTTTTTCATAGATTTGTATGCCAGTACATTCCTACATTTTAAATATTAGGTAGTTGACTATCATAAGAAGTATCAATCTGAAGTTTTTGCTCGTTAGAAATGAGCTTGAATTTCAAAAAATACCTATACCCAAATTCAATAGAATGAAATATGAATATCTCCATTGTTTAGTAAAAATTTCAACAACATTTAATAATATTTTTGGAAAGCAGTCGTGAATACGCAGATTCTCGACCACTTTCGTACGCATCTTATACTTGTATGTTTTTTTGTATAATAAGTCCTGCTAAGTATATAAATAAAATATGTATTCCCTCTTACACATTTGTGTAGCGCCTCCTCAGCCCGATCGGAGGCGGCTTATCTTCCCAGGCGGTAACGTGACGCCTAATCGTTACCACGTGCCGTGAACGCCGGGAATAATAAATCGCACGGAACGTGCCGACAGCAAGGACGTGCTGATGGCGACAGGAGGACTTCCCGGCGCCTACCTTTTTAGTCTGCATTGTACACCTGTCGGGAGGAATCCACCGCGCGCCTATACATACCCAATTTCTGCTCCATTTGCGCCAATTTACATTCTGTATTTTAATTGCTTCAGTGCAATTCAAATTATTTTCGTAGTGTCTCTCCGAACACCTTAGACGATGTTTCATTCCGTAACCCACGCGACGCCTTCCCCAAATATGCATGTATGTACACAAGTAAATCGTGTCTGATTTATTAGTTCAACAAATTAATGTTCACAATATTTGCAAAAATTATATATACATACATGCGAGATGCAAATACTATACAGCAAATAACAATAACAAAAAAATTGTTTGTACACAACAAAAACCTGCTCTGCTATCTGAAATATTCAGAAGAAAAAACTGTTGACTATCGATAACCACCAATCGAACAGGAAATATTTTAGGGCTTTGTATCGACACTTCATTTGCTGTCTACTAAAAAGTCGATAACGTTTCTGAACATTAAATGTCACTGTAAGGCTGGAAATATTTGTTGAAGATCTCCGGGAGTGAAGTGATTTTTAAATTAATGATAATTGTTAAACGAAGAAATGCTGCATATTTCTGACATGATAAAAATGATTTCTAACGACTCGTTATGCAGTAGTAAAAAGAGATTATGGTCCAGAATGCCGGTGATTTTATCAGTGACATCACCAGGTAAAGTACCGCGCTTAAACAAATTAAAAAATGCTGCTTTTTTTCTTTCACACTACCGAATTGGGGCTCTTCCATTTACCAATGCAGTAAACAATCACAAACTCACAAAATCAGCATACTGGAACTTGGTCGCCAATCTTTGATAGAAGACGGCACAGTAAGAAGAAGAAGGGAACCCCGACAATTGTGCGCAAGGCGCGCAGTTCAACCCCGACAACAGCGCACAAGGCGCGCAGTACAACCCCGACAACAGCGCACAAGGCGCGCAGTACAACCCCGACAACAGCGCACAAGGCGCGCAGTACAACTCCGACAACAGCGCACAAGGCGCGCAGTAAAACCCCGACAACAGCGCACAAGGCGCGCAGTACAACCCCGACAACAGCACACAAGGCGCGCAGTACAACCCCGACAACAGCGCACAAGGCGCGCAGTACAACCCCGACAACAACGCACAAGGTGCGCAGTACAACCCCGACAACAACGCACAAGGTGCGCAGTACAACCCCGACAACAGCGCGCAAGGCGCGCAGTACAACCCCGAAGTTGAAACAACCAGGGCTTAGAGTATAATATTCCAAAAAAACTATGAAAAGTACAATTTCCTTCAAAACTATGAAAAGTACATTTTTACTGTATAAAATATTACATTAAATATACAAATTATGGTGCACAGTTAAAAAAAATCGGCAATCTGCGAACATGCATCCAAAGGGAATCTCTGTCACTTCATCAGATTTGACAGGACAAAAATCTTATCAACAGAACCGCACCTTGTACCCAGATTAGTGAGGGAGTCCATTGAAATATACAAACATCCCAATTTCAATAGAGATGACAGTTACAAACTACCAAGTATTTGGCGCCCTGTTCTTACGACATTGGTTCAACCCTTGAAGGACGTCGCAGAAAAATCCGCCGGCATAACTAGTACACATTGCACACTGGCGACCTCTATTGAAGAAGAAGTCAACACTCCACAACAAAGTGCATATAATTTACGCCCTCGAAAGCAGTAATCAGTCCGCCCTCTACCTCCGCGGGTAAAGGTCGTCCTCCTGATGACGTTGAATAAGAATCCAACGAAACGTCGAGAATCGTTTCTCAGAAAAACATACGGTTCGTATAAAATATCAGCAAACAGTTACGGTTAAATTGTGCAAGAATAAAAATATATTGATATATGTATGTGTGATTCAATTCTAGCAGATTTAAGAATGTATATGCATGTGCATATACAGGGTTATTTGTAAAACATTAATAACCTCGCAGGGCTATATTCCTGTCTTGATTATGAGTCGAAAATGTTCAAGCTATTATGACCTGATATCAATAGTTAAGGAGATATGCGACATCAAAGTTTGCATTTTTTTATAAATATTTTTTACTTATTTTTTGTAAAACGTTGGACTATTAATACAGTAACTCAACGATTACGAAAAATTCATTCGTTTCAATACAAGTTAAATAAAATGATAAAAACCCCGAAAAAATTCCAATTGGAATGTTTTCCAATTGGAATTTTTTCGATTACGGTATTAAAGATAATGAATTTTTCATATTTGATATAAGTTACTGCAATGATTGTCTAGCGTTTTACAAAAAATAAGTCGGAAATATTGAAAAAAAAAAATGCCAACTTTGATGTCGCATAACTTCTAAACTATTGACAACAGCTTGAACATTTTCGGCTCATAATCAAGGCAGGAATGTAGTCCCGCGAGGTTATTAATGTTTTACAAATAACCCTGTACATTCTGGAATACCGCGACATTTGCAGAGTTGATCAACCTTTTTACCCTCCGAGAGAGCGAACCGGTTATTCTGGTTCCATCTCTGGCGCGGCGGGTCGCCGACCAGACCTACCACAACGTTTTCTCTCGTGAGCGCGTTTCCGTGCAAACAGCGAAGGAAAATGCGACTTCCCCGCGCAAATCGCGTCCAATTAAAACTCACGAGAATCGTGGCGCTTCCCTCCGGCTTACAAGATCCCTGAGAAGTTATGCGACGACGCATTTGCAAATCAGTCCCTCAAGGTCTTGTCCATTTTGATTAACGAATCGTTCACAATAACACGGGCATGCTTTTATTTTCAAGTACACTTTTGCATAATGATCAAATGCGGGTCTATTGAAATATATATTATGAAAATGAAAATATTAATAAGTTTAATTCATAATTTTACAATTATAGATTTGTTGTTTCAGAGGTATCTACCTAATCGAACTTCATAATCATACATATGGAAATACAAAACACTTATTTATTTATTTATTTATTTCAAAAAAACCTTGTTTACAATATATAGGTACTTAATAATACTTTAACAATAAAAATATAAGATAATATTACACAATTTTTTGTTGTTGTTAGATTTGTGGATTATGCCACTCTACTAGGCTACGCCTGTCTCAGAGTGGCGTTATAGAACACAATTATAATATTTTTTTGAATTCGTCAATAATATTTGTTTTCATAAGGTAATAATTATGTATCTACAAAGTATCAAGTGCAATGTTAGTGATAGGTTTTTTTTTTAATTCTAAATTTTAATTTTTATGAGACGCGTTTCGCCTTATAAGGGCATTATCAATTTCAGAATGATATTAGGGAATGATATGAGGGAGAAATCATATGATATCCTTAGAAGATGAAACGTGTCTCCCAAGAATTAAAATGTACAGCTTTTTTATTCAGTTTATACACAAATTTTAATTTTTCTATTATATTCACATTTTTTAAATAGAAACGCATACACCAAAAACATGTCTCATTATTCTACTATTTTCATTTGTATATTTCTATATCTTCATATATTTATCAATACTTCTGCTATTTTCATTGAAAATAAAACTTAATTTTCACGACCGAGGCTTGAACCCCGAACCACTATCACTAGACGCATGTTATTAGTTTGTTGTTTTAAGAACGTACATATAAATAGTTTATTCTCTCTTTCAAGTTGATTGAATATGAAATAGGAGAGTTTCATATTCAATTAACTTGAAAGAGGGAATAAATTAAAACAGAATAAATGTTTGTAATGTAATGTGTTTTTTTAATCTATTGTTTATCTAATTTTTCAGAAAAATTATTTGATTAAATATTATACATTAATACATACGTTAGGGCGAATGTTGTAGACTAATTATTATAACTAGTTTTGTGCTGGAAATTATTGCAAGTTTGTATTTAGTTTTTTTCCCCCCAATTATATTGTTTGTATAAGTGAATTATATAAAGGGTTAACAGAGCTAGTCCACAATACTTTATATGTATAATGTATAGCAACAATTTCCCAATATCAATATCAGTCAGATTCTTTAATTAATTTATTGAAGAAAGGGTGAGTGATGAACATGTGTACAACATTGGCCAAATGTACACGGTACAACAGAACTAGTCCAAAAAACCTTACAAGTAGATTTCTACCTTAATTATGACTCGAATTAATTTATTGAAGAAAGGGTGAGTGATGAACATGAGTACAACTTTGGCCAAATGTACACGGTACAATAGAATTAGTCCAAAAAACCTTACAAGTAGATTTCTACCTTAATTATGACTCGAATTAATTTATTGAAGAAAGGGTGAGTGATGAACATGAGTACAACTTTGGCCAAATGTACACGGTACAATAGAATTAGTCCAAAAAACCTTGCAAGTAGATTTCTACCTTAATTATGACTCGAATTAATTTATTGAAGAAAGGGTGAGTGATGAACATGAGTACAACTTTGGCCAAATGTACACGGTACAATAGAATTAGTCCAAAAAACCTTACAAGTAGATTTCTACCTTAATTATGACTCGAATTAATTTATTGAAGAAAGGGTGAGTGATGAACATGAGTACAACTTTGGCCAAATGTACACGGTACAATAGAATTAGTCCAAAAAACCTTACAAGTAGATTTCTACCTTAATTATGACTCGAATTAATTTATTGAAGAAAGGGTGAGTGATGAACATGAGTACAACTTTGGCCAAATGTACACGGTACAATAGAATTAGTCCAAAAAACCTTTCAAGTAGATTTCTACCTTAATTATGACTCGAATTAATTTATTGAAGAAAGGGTGAGTGATGAACATGAGTACAACTTTGGCCAAATGTACACGGTACAATAGAATTAGTCCAAAAAACCTTGCAAGTAGATTTCTACCTTAATTATGACTCGAATTAATTTATTGAAGAAAGGGTGAGTGATGAACATGAGTACAACATTGGCCAAATGTACACGGTAAAACAGAACTAGTCCAAAAAACTGTAAAGGTAGATTTCTACCTTAATTATGACTCGAAAATGTTCAAGCAATAATGTCGTAATATTAATTAATGGTTATGAAGATATGCGATTTCAAAGTTTGCTTTTTTTTTTCAGAATTTGAATATTAAAAAAAGGAAACAATAAAAACCAAGTTTTTACAATACTCCCTTTCTTATTTTATCAGGTTTCATGTCTACCAGACGCGTCGGAGTCTTTTCATACAACTTACTCACTAAAATTTTGAAAAATCCAAAATTATTTATTAATTTTATTAATTTGTTTTACGAATATTTGATAGATATTTTTGATCGTCCCCACGAGACTGCTTGCAAAGTTTCAGCTCGATTGGATCGCGGAAAAAAGGTTAAAAATTGATCCAAAGTTTTTGCGTCAAACAAACAAACAACCAGACGCTACGAGTTAAAATAAAGGGAGTAATTAAGTCACTTCAATACAAGTCAAGTAAAATGGTTTAAATAATTTATTTGACTTTTATTAGAGCGCTTGCATTTTTAATATTGGATATAAGTTACTTTAACGATAGTCAAACATTTTGCAGAAGATATGTTAGAAAAATTAAAATAAATGCAAATATTGAAGTAGTCTATCTCCACAACTATTGATATTTGGACATTTTTGCTTGAACATTTTAGAATCATAATAAAGATAGAAATGTACCTGTAAAGTAGTGCGAACTAGCTGTGTTCCACCCTGTGTGAGGTGACCAAACCAGATCCAGGCAAGGGATCACGCAAGACACATCATGAAGTACCACATTACTAAACCCAGCGCGCACACCAACGAGTCGACGCTTGAATAGCCAAGAGTCCAAATTTTGCGAAAAAATTGGGAAAAAAAACATGGCAACATTCGTGATTTCGTGACGTCATAATGCCATTGTTTTTAACCGGTGGTTGATGATCATTGAATCGACAGCGACGGAGCGTGCCAACCTTCGGTTTCACTTTCGCTATTGGCTCGCGGCCAGTTAAGATGTATGTCGCATTGTCCAATCAAAACAAGTACTTTGCATCCTAAATAGCCGGTCGTGTGGTTACTTCTCATAAAAAACGGAGATAAAAAAATACCGAACCTAGGTAATCTTCACCGAGTAGGTACTTTTGCAGTGCGAACGCCGAATTTACGATATTTCTATATAAATACTAATAATAATTTTTAAAAAAAACGAGCGAGCCCTAAGTAGTCGCGTATGATGTGTTACATTTGACGTCTCACAATTAAAATATCAATTGAGCAACGACAGTCATTTCTATGAAGTACATCTACACCCGAAAATTGATCAAATTGGTAAAAAAAAATATTTTTTTTTCACACACGTACATATAGAAATACATAGTCAAATAAAATTGCGCGCGCATCCCTGGTGTCTAGTTTCCTGTTACGCATTTCCGTCCATTTTTACGAAATCACTCCCACAAATTGCACGAAAGCGAGAGGAAAGATGTTACACACCAAAAATACACATTGTAGGTACAAT
>JADDOH010001295.1:0-109141 GCA_016648135.1 Agrypnia vestita | reverse complement strand
GAGTTATCCAAATTTCGAAAAAAAATGGTAGGTAATCGTTGGAGCAAGGTCCGGAGAGTACGGTGGAGGTCTTAGACATTCCAATTGAAGCTCCTCTAATTTGGTAGCCGTCTGTTGTGCAGTGTGTGGTCTAGCGTTATCATGAAGCAGCAGTGGCCTAGAGCGATTAACCAGCCTCGGTTGTTTAGCAGCTAGCTTTTCCATCATAGGTTGCAGTTGCTGACAATAGACATCTGCCGTAATCGTCTGGCCAGATTTAAGAAAGCTGTAGTGAACGACACCAGCACTAGTCCACCAAACGCTCACAAGTAACTTTTTTGGAGTCAATTTTCGCTTGGGGCATGGTTTGGCTGGTTCGGCAGGGGTCAGCCATTGCGATGAGCGCTTCCGATTATCGTACAGGATCCACTTTTCATCACAGGTAATGATTCGATTTAAAATCCCTTCCTTATTGTGCCGGTTGAGTAATGCAACGCAGCAGTCAACGCGCGTTTGTTGATTTGCTTCACTCAATTCGTGAGGTACCCACCTTTCAAGCTTTTTCACCTTACCAATTTGCTTCAAGTGGATTAAAACAGTTTTATCACTAACACCGCAGCCTGCAGCTAACTCGGATGTGGTTTGCGATGGATCCGCTTCCACAATAGCCTTCAATTCTTCATTATCAACTTTTGTCTCCGGCCGTCCACGGGGCTTGTTCTGCAGGTCGAAATTTCCAGAACGAAAAAGTTGGAACCAAAAACGCACTGTGTTTTCTTTTGCGGCACCGTCGCCATACACATCATTAATCCTTCGAGCCGTTTCTGCAGCACTGGTGCCACGGTGGAACTCGTACTCGTAAATAACGCGATATTTCAAGTTTTTCATTTTGTAAACTGAGTGACGCAAAGAAAAAAACAATTGAGGAAAAAACAAATGAATTATAATTTTCAAAACGCAAATACATGAGTAAATAGCTGTATAAATTTGGATTTGGAATTCTTAACCAAAGAGAAGATATTTGAGATCAAATTTGCCAGTACGGCAAAACGCCAATTTCATATGTAAGGACCTAATATAAAAACAGTTTTCAGCCCCCATAGTTCGATCTCGCGTATGTTAGGTAGTGTAAAAGATAACACACCGTTCGAGTCTCCAGGTGTATACAGAGTGCCATGCAATTGTGGAGCTTTCTACATAGGACAAACGACACTGATTCAACCCTTGAGAGAAGTCGCAATAAAATCCGCCGACGTAACTAGTACACATTGCATACTGGCGACCTCTATTGTAGAAGAAGAGAACACTCCACAACAAAGTGCATACAATTTACGCGCTAGAAAGCAGCACTTATAATCAGTCCGACCTCCACCTCCGCGGGTAAAGGTCGTCCTCCTGATGACGTTGGATAAGCATCCAACGAAACGTCGAGATTCGCTTATCGGTAATACACACGGTGCGTATAAAATATCCAAAATTACAATTAAATATACCAAAACAAATCAAGTCATCACAAAATATTTACATATGTAAAACGAATCTCAACATATTCAAATGTAGAATATAGAATAGAATATATTCGAATATGTCAAGATTCGCAAAAACATTTTTTCAAAAACATTTTTCTCATCGGAGAATCGAAAAATACGAAAGAAACAATATGATGCCTTGTATCTTATGACAATGGAAATTTGAAAGAACCATAGCTGGCAATGGAAATGACGCTACAAGTTGAAAATAGTGGTGGTGACCTAGAAATTCCAGACAATAAGCTGTGTAAATATAAAGTTTTTGCTGCTTCAGACAAACAAACTTTCCACCTTATAATTTAGATTAATTAATGATATCTTTTTGTTAGTTACTAAGTTAAAAATAATTATTGTTGTTGTGATCCAATTATTAGAAATTATGAAAAATATTTTTTAATTTCTTTTATTAATATATGTAAAGTAGACTTTTATTAATATATGTATTATACGGGGCGGTAGGAAAAAAAATTAACCTGCTAAAAAAACACTTGTGTTAAAATAAATACGCAATTGCCAGGGATTCTTGAAATTTCACAATTTGGGATGTTCACAATTTTGCAATTCTGCGTGTTCAAATCTTCATGAGTTTTATATTTTACGTAATATTATTTAGTTGATAGAAAAAGTTTTTACATTTTGTAAAGAATTTCGAAATATTTCAATAAAAAAACAGAACCTTTCATTACCCCATTTTTTTTTAAACAAAATTATCCAACTCAATAGAGAAATCAATTCTCATCTAAATAAATATATGATTGAATTTTACACAATTTTACACGATAAAAACATAATTAAAAAACCAGTGAATGTGTGTAACAAAATATTATGTGATTTAACACTATTCAAATAAATGTAATATTTTGGTATAATACAATTACCTACTACAGCTATGAAAATAATATATACTAAATAATAATTAAAACAAACAAAGCGTTAAAAGAAGGATTTATGTACACATGGACATTGACTATATTGAAATAATAAATGCATATCTGAAAAGAAAATGACGCCTGAACTTGAAACGTGATCTTGTTGCGACGCTCAATGCTAAGCCCACGCATTTAAAGGCCTTTAAAGGTCTTGCAGTCTTCACAATGCGACCACAATATAACGCAATTCAATTTACTGCTTTTTTATGAAGGCAAACTTATTATTATAGTATGTAGGCAAATGCATTATGAAAGTAAGTGACCACAGCTAGGTGAAAGAAAAAATAATGTGAAAAAAATCCACTCCTTGATACATATATATTTTAAGAATCAATAATAAGAATAATTACTTTATTTTTCTCATTAAACATTTGATTTGAAAAATCGGTTAACATAAAAAAAATATTCTGGTCTCAATAAAATGCCATGTGACTTTATATTGCTTTTTTTTAACATGAAATAAGGAAACTCTTCTTGAAAAGTTACTACAATGATACTTCAACGTTTTGTAGAAAGTAAGTCAGAAATATTGTAAAAAAAATGCAAACTTTGATATTGCACAACTCCATAACTATTGATATTAAGACATGGTTGCTTGAACACTTTCGACTCATAATCAAAGCAGGAATCCACTTGTAAAGTATTGTGGACTAGCTCTGTTACACCCTGTATATAAATAAAGCAGCAGAAACAGACAGCATCCGCAGAAGACCTGGCATGACTACATAAATCAAGTATTGGGGAATGTCTCTATTAGAAGCTTCAACAGTAGAAAGGCGTCCATGAGAAGATGTGGACAAAGCAAAAGTGGTGTTCCAGGACAGAAGAGTGTGGCGTTCTATCCTCTCTGCCTGTCCCTTTCGGAAATGGCGTGATGGTTAGTTTATTAGTTAGTTTTTATAATCAGATAACTTTTATATTTTATTCCTTAATTTTAAACTCTGTCAGTAGTGCATCAAAATAAAAACAAGCGAGGAAAAAAGAAAAAAATGGTTACTGAAACCAGTTTCATGTGCAGCATAAATTAACATAATAGAAAAAAACATGTGTGCAAAATAAATACGTCATAAAGAAACAGAGTTCACTACATTCGCACCAGTAGTAGGTAGCAATACCACGTTTTGAGCAGAACAGGTTTTCAGACGTGCTGGAGGGAAATAAACCACAAGTACCTAACTGCGCAAGATATCACCACATTCAACGAGATTATATTTTAATATGAACATTGTTTGGAATACTTTTTCTCTAAAAAAATATTATGTCGAAAAATAATTTTATGATATTTTATTACCATGACATCATCTTTCATAGAGTCAATAATGTAATAAATATCTAACAACATCACTCACCTATAATATTATATTTATAAAAATACTAATATAATGTTTATAAAAATTATAAAAATAACAAATTACATGTTTCAGACATATGTATCGTTTCATCCCTGCAAAGAATATATTTTTTTGGTCTCCTCAAATATCATCTAAATCTTATTGCAAGTTTAGATGATGTTCTTTTGTTTTGTGAAAAATAAGAATGGTATACAATTTATACATTTGAGGAGTATAAAAGCAAAGGCAGCAATATCCAAAAATGTTTTGAATGCAGTTATCGAGGATTACTAATTTAGAATATACTGGATTCAAGACTTTATATGAAATATAGTTCTATCCCTTCCATATTCATGTTCCGAAATTATTATTAAAAGCAAAGACAGCAATATCCACTTCGATATTAAAGAAAATATTCTTTACACTTTGGATGAAATGGCAGGCGTTACGGAGATAAGCGGCGTGAAAGTTTGCATTTTTATTTTCATTATTTCTGAACTACCTTGAATAAAAGTAATACATATTGAATATTAAAAATTCATTCATTTGCTACAAGGCGGTGATCAAATTATTAAAAAAAACCTTGCAAAAAAATCTGGTCATGACTGTCTAACATTTTACAAAAGATAAGTCCAAGAATACTGAAAACAAAATGCAAACTTTGATGTCGCTTGTCTCCTTAACATTTCATCCAAAGTGTGAAGAATATTTTCTATTCAAAATCAAATAAAAATACTCTTCAAAGTTTTTGCTGTAAATGGTTGATAGTGCGAAAGTGAGGTGGAAATAGCTAAATAGAGTAGCTTGTTGGTCTTGTGGTTAGGACTCTCGCCTCGTGATCCAAAGGTCCCGGGTTCGAATCTCACTCCAGACCAGCCAGTTAGTCCTATTTTCATAGCACAAGCTCTTAGCTTAGTTTGTAAATAGTAAGAATATTGATGCGACACATATTCCGTGTTCGCACCTCTATTTTAAAAATAAAAAAAAATGGTTTGTCATAGTTTCCAGGAATACAAAAGTTCCGGGTTCGTATCTAGGTGGCAACCAATTATTTTTTCTGCATATCTTTTAATTTGATTCATATAATTTGATTTGGGATGTATTTTACTGTATTGTAAAACGGGCTCATTAAAATGTGATGACACTGCCTAATCATTATTTTAATTTGATTAATTAGTTTCTGTTCTTAATAATTAATTTTAATAATGAGGTGTATACCACCACGACGCTATAAAACCTATCTGTGATAATCTTATCAACGCATAGGATATTATGTTGATAAGATTAGGGCAATATGCAAAAATGTTTACAAGTCGTACCGTACAAATAAAATGTGTTCTATTTCTCTTTGAAATCTTTAGATCAAAGTGTGAAGGAAAAAAAAAAAATTACTCAGTGGATACAGGAATTACTGAAGTGATAAATTGATCCATTTGATTCGGATATTGGCAAATGAATTATTTTCAGACAGCCACTGGAGCGTGACAATGATGTCATATTTGTTATCGTTTCTTTAGAGCAATATTTATAAACAGTGGCATGTTTTGAAATCACTTAACAAGATTTTTCAAAAGACTCTTTTAGATTTTAAGTCATTTCATGACATTTATGAAAATATACAGGTTAAAGGTAAAGAAGATAGAATAGTCTGCGATATAAATATAGATTCCTCCAAGTTTTATAATACATCAAACAAGAAAATGTAAAATAATTTAAGGTATATGAAATCGCTTTATCCAAGTATCCTAACTGAGTAACTTTCAGTTTTTTTTTTTTTCAGTTTCTGTGCCGATAAATCAGCGTTTATTAGCTCAATAACTTTTATAACAGCTTGCATCAAAACATAATTAATGTTAAGAATATTTGCAGAGTTTATGAATAAGATAGTAACAAATACAATATACAATTTTTTGTATGCAGGCCTTTATCATTATCTACCTCGCTAGGTACATAAAAATACCTGTTCTGAGGTAAGTAGCCATTCCATTCATTGAGACTCCATTTAAATATTTAATTTCATGATTACGTAATTAGAAGAATAAAAGAAAAATAAAGTAAAGTAATTTAGAGTAAAAAGTATATAAAGTAAATAAGAAATAAGAAATAAAAATAAAGTAAATAAGAAAAAAAATATAAGTAAAGTAAAGTAAATTGAGTAAAAAGTATATACATATATGAACAAACAAAAGTGTAAATATAAGAACAAAGTATAGAGTAAATGTTCAGTAAATACAGTATTATTCATTTGAGCATCTCTTCCAGCTGATTTCTCCCAATATTGAATAGCCATTCTGTCAGCAATGCACGGTCTGTCAAAATAGGTAATTCTCTGTGTAACAATGTACATAACTAACATGATGGCGAAAATAATGATGAGTTATAAAAAACAAAACAAAAACATGTTTCCCTATGTAACAATGTCCGTCATTAACTCTACCAGATGGCGCAAATTTTAAAACGGGTTACACATATCAAGATAATATAAACAGCCTTTTATCCATCCATTTCGAAATTCACAAAAAATCAAAAAACTCATGAAAAAAGCCATTAATTTTGTGAAAAACCTCTATATTTTTGCATATTTCAAGAAATCATTTCGAAAGTACGATATTTATTATGCTCATACAATGATCTCAGCATTTTTATTCCTAAAGTACCCAATATTGACTTGCCATTTGTTGTTCTCACTCACGAAAAAATCGATATATTTTTTTACTTGTAAAATTTCAAATTATATGTATATAATAATAAAATTGAACGTATTGATTTTTGGCGCAAGGGGCAAATAATTATTTTGAATTATGAATTACCAGGGTTTTCGAATTATGGGGGTTAATTTACTAAGAAATTAATATTTTGGAACATCTGGGTTATAAAATTTTGAATTATGGCTAATTTTGAATTATCATGGTTCGAATTAACAGGGTTAACTGCTATATGAACCAGAAAATTAATCCAGCAAAACTGAGCTCTCTATCTGTCATCTAAGATAAAAATATGATTGTAGTGAAGTGATTGTATCATACTGGGTGCAATAACTTTCAACAATACATGCAATATGACTGACTAATTCAATTCCTCAATAAACAATTAAATGTTTACAATGTGCATTGTGCACAGATTGCTCTGTGGAAAAATTGTACACAAAAACTAAAGCCGTATTTAAAATATCATTGTAAATATATTTCAGTCTAGAAAGAGGAGTGACTGACAAACAGCGGTTTGATAAATGGAGTAAAACCCTAATAAGGAACACTTGAACAATCTAGATTATTTTTTGCAGCTGTCCTGAATACGCCAGAGATTTACGCCTACACAACTCACTTGGAATTGTCTACTTTTCACATTCTGTGAGTCGAACGATAGAGGAAGTTAAATTTTCATTAACATCAATTGAGAAATCAAATATGGTGGAAAATATTTAACATGAAAATGTATATACACAATTTATTTAAAGTATAACGTGTGAAAATAATTCATTTTATTATTTATTAGAAATATGTATATATTGCCGAGATGAGTTTTCTAAGGGGGGTAGCAGGAGTCACAATTGTGGACAGAGTGAGTGTCGACATAATGCACACATTCGGCATGGAGCTTCGAAAGGCATGTTTTAATTTTAGTACCATATGAAAAGGTTAATGATTTTATCATAACTGTGTGGATTAATATTAAAAAAAAACAATTTTCAAGAAATTAAAAATAAGTTGTTTTCTTCTCACTATAACACTTTAATTAAAAAAAGTTTTAATTATAACATTTTCGACGCTTACTGCGTCACCTTCAGTAATAAAGTTTATTACTGAAGATGATGCAGTAAGCGTCGAAAACGTAATAATTAAAACTTTTTAAATTAAGGTGTTATAGTGAGAAGAAAACAATGTTGTTATTCTTAATTTATTAAAAATATATTACAATGAACTTCCACAAAGTTTATCATGATAATTTCTAAACATTAAAAATCAATCCTTTTTTAGATATTCGTACATGATCGCACTGTATTGATACACTAAATATATGTTGCTAGAACAGGCCGAAAACCACATGTAATTGAGACAATGCAGGGGGCTGGGTTTGAAATGAGCAATTTTTTTTATATATTTCATATCCAGTATTGTTAGTCGCATTTAAAAAAATCGGAATCTAGTAATATTTTTTCTTTAATAAGGAATAATTTTTCAGACCATGTGGTTTCATATTGACCGATTTCCACGGTACTTTTTACTAAATAACATAAAAACTTCATTTATTTCTATAACCAAAACAAGAATAAGAAAGTATTAAGAATGACAACAAATGATTCAACAAGCCAGACCTCACCCACACGGGAACCCACATAAGTGAGAGGTACATAAAAAGAGAAAGAAAATGCAAATCAGTGCCAAAGTTTGCAACTCGCCCACAACAAAACTCTGCAGTCATACACATCATTCAACCGCCTACAAAAATACAGGTTCATGCGTACGCGAGTGTATTGCATATGATAATTTCTCAAAAGAGTTTTTAGTCAGAAATATTCTATTTATACCAACCGCTCCATTCATCAAAGCAATTCACAATAAAGCCATGTATTCACTAGGGGACAAATTGTCCCTCAACAGCACGCGCGGCATAGAGTCTACGTGACGTTGCAACGTCGTGCACTGTTCCACGACGTCGCGCACAACATAGCGAAGCATTTCTACGTGCCGTGGCAACGTTGCCATGCGCACGGTACCCGAGCGTACTCACTGCAACATTCCGCGGAGCGTCAGTACCACGTGGTATGTTTACAAGTGAATACGCATGCGCTGTATCTGTCAAGATGACAATGCGGGGAAACGAAATCGTTCTTGAACTCATCGAGCTGTATCGATCGAAGATCGCATAGAATGTTCGTCCTTCTTTCTCTTTGCAGTAAATAATTTCGCATTCTCCTCTTTTTTCTCCTCTTACTTTTCGATAAACTCATTAACTTAAACAGATACGCGGCTGTCATCATAACCTCATAGGGCGATATATTTACGCGACGTCTGGAAAACAATAATTATTTGCAAAAAGGACCTTTTTTTTAATAATATACAATTTACTACAGTAAAACCTCGTTAATTTGAAATTGCGACCCAAAAAAACATTTCGAATTGCGCGTTTTCGCCAAATGAGATACCTCAGCTGTCATCCATAACCTCATCGGGTGACGTTTCCGCGACAAGATATGCGAGTCCCGGTGTGTACACGTCAAATGACCGCGTCATTGTCCCCGAAACATGAGCGTAGATGTTGATGCGACATGCCGAGCGGAATGTTTCGCGGTTTGTCCCCTAGTGAATACATGGCTTAATAGTTTATTCTTAATTTGAAATAATATGAAGTTACATACAGATATGAAGTTAATATAATAGGTATATGACGGGTGTAGAAACAAAACTGCAATACAGGGTGACATGTTATTACATGATGATTATTTGATAAATAGTAGCGTTTTTGTTCCAGTATCCCTCCTATGAAGTCATCAATATTTTTAATAATTGTTACTGTATAAAGATCTTTAAAAAAAAACATTATCGGCCGTATTCTCAAATAAGGAAAGTTGCTATTTCTGTATCTTGACAGTTATTGTATAACATTATAACACTGCCAATTTTGAAGTTTCAAGTTTGACAGGCTTGAAATTAATGAATTCAATCATTAGAAAGCTCATAAATCATTATTATGAATAACTTAACATTTGTTTATGTTTTAGAGCTTTATGATTGATTGAATTCATTAATTTCAAACCTCTCAAACTTAAAATGTCAAAATTGGCGGCATTACAATGTTAAACAATAACTGTCAGGAAACAGAAATAGGAATATTGCTTATTTCAGAATACAGCCGTATTTGAGGCCACTAATATCTATAGTTAAGTTGGCAATAATTCAATAAACATGAAATAAGATAAAAATGTGAAACTACATATACACAGAGGGATTTTTAAAGCTAGTGTTAGGTAACCAATATATGTCCTAATAAATTATGTTCCTTTAACCTGCAACGTATTTACATTTCATTTTATTGTTTAGATTTACAAATGTAACTTTTTACTATTTTTGAACAATTTTGGCATTATAACGTAATATAAAGAAAGATTTTCTAGACAGATAACAGGTTGTGTCATTGTTATATTGAATCAATCAAGACAAATATTTTTTCATTCACTTTATCTCGTATTATCTTCACCTTGAAATCAAATATGGTGTCACACAGGGATATTTACAACATTCTTTATGTATTTTAAAAAAATTACAATAAAATCACAAATTATCATCAAACTACAATAAAACAAAGGTGGCCTAATGAGGAATTATTCAGAATAGGGTGCGGGAATAAAGAAAAATTACTGCATTTAAAAACAACCATTAGTATTGCTTAAATAACTTTCCAAGCGCTCTGCATCGAAATCCAGGCTTGCACAATTTGAAGAAAATTTATATTATTTTTATTAATAGGTCACAAAATTAAAATGCCAATAATAACGTAACACAAGGGGGTACATTCAGACACTTGTGTTTTGTTTATTTCTTAAAAACAAAGTTATGCGATATTACATCATGTTTGTTTTCAATCGGAATGAGATAAAAGTAATTCAAGTAAATAGGTCAGGGGCGTGCAGTGAGAACAAGAATCATGACTTCTTCCTAAGCATATAATTTGAAAAGAGACCGAAATAAGAGATACATCTTGTAATATTCCTATCACAATATACATTATTCACATTTTAATATTTCACTAGCTTTACCCACCAAAAATGACAGAACATTGGTTTGCGTCTTTGCTAAGCTCTATTACACATTTGTAGTATATTTTTGGTGGTCCATGGAGACAGTTGTAGCAAAATACGTTAAGCGGCCGATTTGGGTTTGCTGGCCCGGGGTTTAAGCCCCATCTCCATTTAATTTTGTCTGTCTGTCCGTAATTACAAGCGAACAGACGAACGGACAGGTAAAACTAAAAGTCATGAATATTACATCATTTTGCAGCTATACAAGCATGCAAAACTTGGCACAATATTTTGAAAAAGAAAACAATTTAAATCTCTACTTTATAAAATCCTTTTCAATCCTCACTCACTCACCTGAAATCTAAATTAAATTTTCTATATAATCATGGCCTTTCACTGTGTCCAGCAGACATCTAGCCATCCCCATCCATAATACTGAAACCTTCAGCTCATCATTTTAAGTATAAACCTAGTTTAACCCTTTCTTGTCCCTATCCATCTCCTACTTGACTCCTCATCATGTGGCTAGTTTTGTCATTGTAACATTGTGTAACATTGTTGGCTGTAGGAAATTGCCAACTGGCAATAAACCTGGCATTGAAATAATATGTATACAAATAGTGAATAAATAAATATTGTGGAAAATCAGCAAAAGGGTAATTTCACATTTATAGATATCTATGAAAATATATGAAATAGATTCAGAAAAATAAATTATATTTTGTAACTCAGTATGGATAGTGTGGGATAATGTTTTCATTCATAATTTTTATAATTAAAATCTTAAAAAATACGATTCTATTAAAACGCGATGTGATCGGTCGTGACATTGTTTAGCAAGAATTATAGATAAACATACGTGATCTATGGTGTTTGTCACTGTAATTTGTTTTGTTTCTATGGTAACCGCTCATCTTCGTTTTGTTTTTACTGGTGTTTGCATGGTTTTTATACAGGTTTTGCCGTGTTTGTGACCTATTTTAATAAAATAACTATCTAAGAACACATTTAAAATAATGGAGGACAGATTTTCACAAGAAAAATCTGATAACTTACCGAAAATTGATGCTTTAATTTTGGATTCATTTTTCAGTTTTCAGAAATGAATTTCTACATTTGGGTACTATATAATATCTACAAAACTTTTCCACTGACATTATGGATACACTACACAAAAAAGCCGGCTTGTTTTGAAAAAAAATGAATGAACATTTAAATATGCGAATTTGCTGTTACGTGTTATGCGTCAGATGACATAAAAAATCATGCCTAGTCACTTGCGAAAATAAGCATTTTGGCGAGAGTTTAAAATTATGATTTTCAAAATCGTTTTTTAATGTTAATATACATATTAAAAAAATCTTTTTCACAAACGCATTTTTAAACCAAAGTTAAGTTTATTGAAAAAAAAGTGACATTACCCTTTTGTAAAGGAGTAACCCTTTAATGAACAATGACTATTGAAGTCAATTTTTCCTATATTATTTGCGCAAGGGGTAATATATATTTTAATATATTAAAGTTATATTAAGACACTGAATTCATGATGTCATAAGATATTAAATTATGCACCTGATTTTATTATGACTATCACTTTATTATGGCTACCATTATGAGGATTATGTTTACAATTATAATGAGGATTATATTTCAAATATTATGTATTTAATTTAGTTAACATTTAATTACCTATTCAGATAATATAATTGTAAAACCATTACCCGTATTGATTGTATTATTATTCATGTAATTTCCCTTAATTTCACCAAATAATTTTTGTATACACACTCACTACAATGTTGTATGTTTATCAATTAATATATATCAGCACAATCTGCGGAAAGGATCGTCCTGGTTTGGATAATAAAAATATTGAATACATTTTATACAACATAATAAGTCTGCTGTAATGTAAAATTGTCACCAATTAACAAATACGACACAGTGATAATACAGAAAACATCTAGAGATTCTTTGAAGGAATCTCATTCATTGATGCGGACAGGATATAAATAAAAGTAGGGATTTTTTAAGTTGTGGAAAATTATGTGATTTTGCGAACACATGTTTTTCAATTGTTTTTATTTTTTACAAGTCAACCAGACAGTCGGTTAGTAAAAAATATCTGCAAGAGGGTGTAATGGAGTGCAGCCGGATGAAGATTAATAAAAATAATAATTTGCGAATAGTCAGAAACAAAATATAACTAGTAACTTTAATAAAGAAATGAAAATTATGAGAAAATATTAAAATGGTCAAAAGTATACAATTTGTGTGGAAAAGTAATTAAGTACTTAAAAGTAAAGAATTTTTTTTTCAACAACTTTTTACTTCAAATCCTACCCGTTTGCACCTATGTAGTTTTATTACATATTAATAATCAATTACGATACTGAGCAAGAAGTGTTTCTGTTTACTGGTATCACTATAGAGAAAACCAAAGTGACCAAAGAAACAATAACTATGAAAGAGAAAAAGTAAACATTTTATAAAATTTTATGTATCATGTGTCACATCACCAATAACCTCACCCAACCGATGTGTCCATTTAATGGGTTAACAGATAATAATAAAAAAACAATCACCATGCAAGGTCCAGAGAATTAAAAATATAAAACAATTTGAAAAGAAAAATTATAATATTGACATACCATATTCAACGCTCTCTAAAACTGCCAAATTTTGCTCAAGTTGCTGTTTGTAATCAATGGTACCTTGATCCAACCAATTACACTCATTTCTCCATTTGATGATATCAATATCTTCTTTCCCAGAAGTGGACGAGTGCAACCTAAAACAACCATAATAACTAGTTAGCCAGGTTTGGGTATATGTACGTTTTGTAAGGCTGTCCACCGTAGGTACATGCATCAAAGTAAAAACAACACAAGAGATTTATGAAATAACAATAATTTACCAAGTTTGATCACTATCCATGTCCAGAGCATGGACATCGATGATGTCCAACTCTTTAATTGTATTATATTCTAATGAATTAATCATCGTGCTATTTCTGTTTTTGACATTTGGCACAAAAAAACTGTTATTTTTTTTCACAAGTACATATTGAAACTTTCGAACGATATTTCACGAAGTCGCGAGAGGGTCGTGAATATTATTTCAAAGTTTACAGCGACGCATAAACTAATGGCTTATTATTAATTACTTGAAAGACATTATTATAAAATCAGTCGAAAAATCACAGTTATCAACGGTTCTCTTTCTCACACCCACAGAATATAGACCAAAATACAATGGCAACTGTTATTTGCAAAGTGACATCTTGCGATTATGGGAGATATTATTATTTATTTATATATTTGTCCTTTTTTTCTTTATTTATTTATTTATTTCAATTAAATGAATATTTAGACCGTATTCTGAAAATAGCAATATTGCTATTTCTGTATCTTGACAGTTATTGTATAACATTATAATGCTGTTAATTTTAACGTTTTAAGTTTGACAGGTTTGAAATTAACGAATTCAAATAATCAGATAAGCTCTAAAACGTAAACAAACGCTAAGTTATTCACATATTATGAATAACTTATTTTACTTTCGTTTATTTACGTTTTAGAGCTTTCTGATTGATTGAATTCATTAATTTCAAATCTGTCAAACTTAAAATGTCAAAATTAACTGCATTACAATGTTATAAAATAACTGTCAAGATACAGAAATAGCAATATTACAATTTTCAGAACACGGCTGTTTGTTTCTGAAAATGAAAATAAGGTTTAACAATAAAAGATGGTACATTTAATTAAAAATGTATTATCCACTAATTCTATAATAAGAGTCAGAAAAAGAATTGGCAAAGAAAACTGACAATTATTTTTAAATTCGTCAATATTGTTACAGCATATTTTTTTAAATTTTACACAGTACCTCTCTGTAAAAGAAAAATCTCATGTTTAGAGAAGGAATATGTTTACATAATGAACATAATTTCAGATTAAAATAGATGATTTTGTTTTAAAAACAATGTTCATATTTAAAATTCATTCAATTCAAAAACATAGAATTAATATTTTTTAAAATACCAAAACTCGCAAAGAAAATAAAAATTCAATATTATATATTTTGTAATTATTAATATTTTAGAAAATAAAATGTAACATTGATCAGTAAATAATTTACACCACAAGCTACCATTTTAATAGATAAAGGAAATCAATGATTTGTGATGATTATACAAAATAAGATTACACTTCGTATTCATGTGGTAGTCAATTTTCATTGCCTGTTAATATTATTACTAATATTATTTAAGTGATGTGATAAAAAATGTAACATTCAAATAATATATTTTTTAGATTCAGAATGATTGTTTTAAGTACAAATATACATTGGAAAAATTCAACAAATATTGATTTAAAAAAAACATTGCAATAAATTCCTACCCAATTCGATGTAAAATATTTGGGAGCAATTATAAATCATAAACTAAACTTTACATTGAACACAAAATATGTAACAAAAAATAGCAAAATGAATTTCACCCTTGGAAAGAATCAGAAGAGATCAAAACAGAATTGAGCAAAAATATATTATATAACGCAATAATTGTCCCCCACATCAACTACTGCGACAGTATACTATTTCTGGGTTGAAGAAGAATTGAAAAAATAACAATACTCGAAAAGAAAGCATAAAGAATTATACTAAAAATAAATCAATACACAAGAATTAAAGTGGTGCTAGAAAATTTACCAATAATAGACAAATAATTAAATTTAATTCTATTTCTACTTATGTATAAAATTAATAATGGATACAACATCTTTGAAGTATTAAGAAAAAACAAACACAAACATGACAAACATGAAACAAGAGAAGATGAAAAGATTACATTTAAAAAAAATCACAAATTTTAATCATGCACAGTGCTATATATAAAACTACTACTACAACGAAACTATACATAAAACTACCAGGGACATTAGAGATGTAAATAATATAACAACTTTAAGAGGAAACTAAAAAAATATGTGATACTTTAGTTAGAATAAAATTTTAAATAATTATATGTAATGCTGTATATATAAAGAAATATAAAATTATTATATTTCCTATTTAAAGAATAAATTTTTAAAATAATAAAAAAAGGTTAGGAATATCATCTAAATGATCAAAAGTGTGAAGATATGATAAACAGAGTACATTCTAATGGGTTGACAGTATTTTCAACGATTCTTACATACATATACATTACACATACATAATAATTATTCTGGATACACAACAAAAAAAGTATTCTTTTCAATTGTCATTTTACACTTCAATGTTCAGAATAATTATTTTCAATTAAATAAGCGTATACAAGAACAGATATCAATAAGACATCATTTACAATGCATTGCAAATAATATAACCGGTCAGTAAGATCAAGCGGTTTGAAACTAAAAAAGTAGAACAAATGATTTAATATTTTTTATGCTTATAGTGTTAAAAAACACACATATTTTTTTTAAACGTCTAATGATTTCGATACTGTATTATATCTTCATCAGGACGATCGGACAATAACTTCCATAAGTTTAATTTGTAAGGAAAAAAGGCAAACAGTGTTAATGATCTCAAAATTATACGGCTTTCTCAAAATTCACAAAGGAAACAGCCCCATCAGATCAGCAGTATCCCAATGTAATGCAATTCCCCAACATTCAAAATAACTTCAATCATTACAAAAATATTAAATAACTCCAACGTATTTAAACCAAAGTATACAATTAAAATTTCATGTAGTCAATACCTTAAAAGATATTGAATGAAAAGTTAGTATCATTTGATATTGCAAGATCATTCATTAATGTTCCCATTCAGGAAAGCAAAACACTAATTTTAGATATACTAAAAACACCAGATTTGTCGGAAGGTCTAAATGATTTATCTCTTTTATAAAACCTTGTCTCAATCAAAATATAATAAAATAGTTATATTATGCTGTACCCATTGATAAACCTTATAAGCAAATATAAGGTTTATCGATGGGTGCATGTGAGGCAATCCAAATCCTTGCAATATTCAAAAAATTCTAAAACAAATAATTGAAAATCAATTTGATAAAGAAATTTATAACATCTAACGCCGATATCTCAAAACTGCATTTTTCACTTAATACACTAAAGTACTCATGGTTCGATATTATTATGCACATTATTTTTACATTTCTAATAATATTTTACAAAGTCCACTGTCTGTGAAGCCTCTTTGTCGATGCTTACATCTGCATGGATTTTTAAGAATGCTGCTACAGACCGGTTAGGCAGCAACGCTTTCTTTCTTCTTCTTCTTGATTTTAACCTTAAAAATAATACAATCTGTTAAATTTGACAACGCTGGAAAATGACAGATGAGTGTGTCCATTTTTAACTAAATTTTATTAACAATTAAATTAAATTAATGGGTATTAACAATTAAATTAAATTAACAAGTGTGGGAGAGTGTGTCCATCTTTAATTAAATTTTATTAACATAAACATACTTTAACTAAATTATTTATTTTGTAAAATTATTTATGAAATTACTTTTAATATTTTAGTACAGTTATTTAAATTTATTTTATTCATGTTGTAAACATTTATTAATGTATGTATTGTGTATTAAAAAAAATACAACACAAGCAATCATTGTTTAAAAAATATTTAGTTATAGATTATAGTTGTATATTCTTACCCTCATCTCCTTTGCTGGAGCTGGGTTCTGAGGATTCCATTGAGATATTCATCCGTCACACCAATATTCATCTCCTTGGACTTGAATCTGTAGACATAATAATTTTACTTATCATTTACACATGTCAGTGGGAAGTTTTGTTCTTTCTAAAACCAGCAGTGAAATAATAATAACTCTTAATTAATAATTGTATGCATGTTATACAAAGATAATGATGTAATAATAATTAACCATAATTTTTTTTTGTATTTTAATCATACGGAAAACTTGGACAAATGAGTAAACAGTATTGAGATTTTATGGGAAACATAGCCTGTAAATTTATAGGAAACAAGATTTTGGAAGGGATAAAATAATACATAAAATCTAGAATTCGGTTAATTTTAAATTAGTAATCCTCTGTGACTACATTCAAAACAATTTTTTGGATATTGCTGCCTTCGCTTTTATACCCTATGTAAATTAGTTTTCCTTTGTAAAATAACTTTTTCTAATAAACTTTCAAACACAATTATAATAAAACATTCCAAATATAATTAATATAAATATAAAATACAATCACTCACGTGTATTTTCGGTTTCAGTATGACAGTTCAAAAGGACGATAAAATATTTCGTTTTTGTAGGAGATATCCTTTGTGAAATGTCAATATTCAGTTTCATATCGAAACAAACATATTATCAGAGGATGTCAATGTCGGAGGCGGTGACGTGGTAGCGGGATTGTAAAAAAATAAACAAGCAAAATCGCCACAAAATAAAGACATATTTGATTTGAAAAATTAAAATGGCGTCGCAAATTGTGAACCACAGAATATTTGTGAACAGTGTAACCCATAGATAACATAATAGTGTAACCAATTTGAACATTTTGCGAAACCAACATTAATACCACTACAATAATTGTTAAAATAGTTGGCAAGGGTAGGTAAGTACTGACACCAAATTAGAACCGCCGAAAAATGAAATTTAAAAAAATTCCCATAAAAGAATTGATGCCATTATAACGGAATCGAAACTTTATGGATAGAGTGCGCAGGCCCTGCTCACACCTCTCGCACCACTTTTCTTTGACAAATTACCATAGCCCATAGCATTCAAAAATAGTACTTAATACAATACCATAAACTAGATAGATAAGTGGATGAATAAAAAAATCACTGATTTGTTTAATATCGATAAATTATATTGAATATTAAGAAAAATTGAAAAACTCCTGCAGATGAGAGGAGTGAAATGATAATTCTTATTGTTTATTGTTACGTAGATTAAAATTGTAAAAATCTAATAAAAATACACAGCCATTTTTCACTTTTTTCAGTTCTACTTATGTAATTAGAATTCACTTTACAATTTAAATTAAATTTAGCATTAATTATTTGCACAGAAATTTACTGTGATATTTCATTTATTCAAATTTAATATGTTATACTTGTAAATATCTCGATCCGGTAGAAAAGGTGGTGGAAGCATATCAATTTTATATTAGCTTAATATTTTGAGTTTGGTTCTGCAACAGCTATAGTATCATATATATTACTATTAGTTGTGAATATTTACCTACTACTGAAGACGAACCGTACTATGGTAAAAAAGTATTTTTTCCACTCGGATATATATGTCAGAATCTATACATCAAGTCAGAATATATAAAACTTGCATGAGACCTATAATGACATACGGTATCGAAGCAAGAGCGGACACGATGAGAACTAAACACCTCCTCAGAACTACCGAAATGAAGACTCTAAGACCCATTGCGGGCAAGACCCTCAGAGACAGAGTACCCAATGCGGAAATCCGCAGAACCTGCGACATACAAGATATTGTAAAATGGAGCAGCAGGCAAAGAAGACGTTCTGAAGGGACCATGTTGAGAGAATGAAGCAGACGAGACTTTCCAGAGCCGTGATGTGCGGGATTCCAGAGGGGCGCCGACCGCCAGGGAGACCACCAAAGAGATGGAGAGAGAGCTGGACGTCCTCGTCACAAGATCAGGACTCACCTGTCAACACAGATCAAGGATCTAACGAAAGAAGAAGAAGGATATATACTAGGGCTTAGCAAAAACGCGAACCAATGATCCGTATTTTTTTATAGATTCCAGTTTTTGTTTTTATTACCAACGGATTTATAAAGAAAAGGCGGATGCGCTCAATTTTTTTTAGATTGTTCTTAAGAATTTTAGGCGCAATTAAATATCTAAAATTAAATGTTTTGAAGTTGCAAAGACGTATTTGCCGCAACTTAACAGAGTAACATAACTCTGCTTCACAAGTAAAACATTTTTTATTTTTTCTTTTACTTTAATCGATAGATATTGAGATATACTACCAGAGACTATGCTTGTAAAATTATAGAGCGAAATTCGAAATATTTTTCTAGTTATAGCTTAGAATGCAGGCAGCAATGAGTCATGTGCTAATGTGTGATCGCCGTCAGCCATTGAGCGAGGTTGGCCGACGTTGGCGCTCTGCCGAGGTTGGCCCAATGTGTACATTTATTATTAATATTACACCCATAAAAATTAATAATTGTCTATAACCAACGATTCTAATTTTTCTTTGGATTTTGTTGACGTTTCGGTATTAGCGTTAGCGGCCTTTCTATGGTTTCTATGGCGGCATTTGGGTCTGTTTTTCGTGTCTGTCTGTTTTGATTAGTCTCTCGTCTCTTTATTATTATTTGTGTGTCGGAGGCCTCTTGTGGCCTCTGAAATCAACTCAAAAGTTACAATGCCTCCTACGATTCAGTCCGGAAATAATGATCGCGACAAGCGTCAACCGAGAGAAGGAGAACGCAGGTAAAATATATTACAAGAATAACCTTATTTATTTATTTTACTTAATAACTTTTCTAAGAATATTATTGTGTTATATTTCAGATCAGAGTTGGTTTGCCGTGTGAAATACTGCAACACATTACCCGACATACCATTCGACTTAAAGTTTATAACATATCCATTTGAATCTACGCGTTTCATTCAGTATAATCCTACATCTTTAGAAAGGAATTACAAATACGAGGTTCTTACAGAGCACGATCTGGGTGTTAATATAGACTTGATAAATCGCGATATTTACCAGACGGATGGCTACGTCCACCTTGATCCAGCCGATGAAAAATTGTTGGAAGAAGATGTGCATACGCCACAAGATTCTAAGAGATCCAAGCACCACGCTAAAAGTGTCTCCTGGTTGCGAAGGTCTGAATATATCTCCACTGAGCAGACACGATTCCAGCCTCAGAGCATGGAGAAGGTTTGTTATTTCTCCATTAGTCATTAATCCATTACATACAAGGTGAACTCACAGCCAGGAGCATTATTATAGGTCATCTTCAGTATTTAATCTCTTCATATAGTTTTTGAATGAATTTTATATCCATTCATTTATTTATAAAGTTATTTATTAAAAATATATTCTATTTAGTGGGCAGTATTTAAGAAATATCTTAAACAACTACATGGAAAGTATTGTAGAGTATCACCTATCAATATGGTTGACTTATTAGAAAAAAAACCAATACATGTTTGTTACGCGGGCACCACTTGAGTGCAAGTGCATATTATTATAAAATATTTACATTACTGTCATAATGTGTAGTGGTTCCAGTACCTACACTACAAATAATAGAGCAATGGAATGATAACTTTCTTACTTACGCATTGTCTTATCGTTTTTCTGTTTGATTTAAATATAGTTTTCAGATTTGAACTAGAACTATATGCATCCATTTAAATTTTAAATTAAAATAATGAAAAATTTCTCTATGAAATGGTTTGTAATGAGAAGTTTCTTGCATGAAAGAAAATAGAGTTATAGTTAGCTTTGGTATGATCATCTCATTCTGTTATCGTCTGTCTTCACTTTTTATATGGAGCCAGAGTAGTGTGAATGAAAGAGAAATGTATTGTTTCTCAGAGCTATCCAAAAGCTCTCACCGGTTACACTATAGTTCTACTTTGCACTGCTTGAGTAAAAGGAAGTACTTCTTAAAGGGCACTAAATAAAAATGAGATTAATGTACTTTCTTGTTGTGTATTTAAGCATACGTTGTAGAAAGCGGTAACTATTCTCGGTTGAGATTAATATAACATTTTTAATTTAACTATCTGTTATCTAAGCAGGGCACACTACTGCTGATAATATGCACTGTGAATAAGCACCTACCCGAATCTGAATTCCAAAGATATAATCAATATATTAATAGATAGAGATCAAACAAATAGTTTCAAGTCATTACTGATGTACCTAGTTATTATTATTTTAGACTTGTTATTAACTTTGTAAATAAACTAGACTAGATATTCACTAATTGGAAAAAACTAAAATACTAAACTATAGGAAAAGATGACAGTGAAAATCTGTAACACAAATTATTAAATTTCATATTTTATTTTCATTAACAGGTAGAGGCGAAGGTTGGTTACAATGTTAAGAAAAGTCTCGGTGAAGAAACTCTTTACATGGACCGTGACAGCCAGATCAAGGCTATCGAAAAAACATTTGAAGATGCCAAGATACCCATTGACAAGCACTACAGCAAGCCCGGTGTTGTGCCAGTAGAAATTATGGCAGTGTTTCCAGATTTCGATACCTGGCGTTACCCATGCGCTCAAGTCATATTCGATTCTGATCCAGCTCCCCAGGACAAGAATATTCCAGCGCAGATAGAACAGATGTCACAGGCTATGATTAGGTATGTATTGTCAACGTCTAGTAGGGGTATTATGCAGAATTGACATATAACAGGAAGTAGAGCAGACTCCGGATTAACCAGGATTAATTTCGAAAGGCATATAATAATATTTTTAAAAATGAAATTGTTCATCATGGTAGAATACGTGTTTAGAGTCGAAAACATCAGTTGCCCTTCACGTCTTTTTAGTTTGTTTATAGTGCCTTAATTGCATCCAGTTGTCACTGTCACTTCTTTACATAGTAGCGTGTAATTTATGATTGCGGCGTTGCTTTCTGTCAACTGTGAATACTGTACTTTTACAATTTTCGGTGATATTTCTCAATTCGACATAATTCGAAAATTCTCAAACCCTCAAGTCCCAAAATGTTAGTTAATTTTAGGGATGCATCAGTACGCACTTCTGCCGTTACGATACCGATACTGATATTCATAAAAAAAGTATTGACGATACCGATGCGGACAATGAAGATTTCAAGAGGTGTAAAACGTTGTGGGTTTAGATTAGAAACAGACAAAATTACTTGTATAATATTTGTTTAGAGTATTTACTTGATAAAGAAATTTTGAAAATTGTATGACGTCTCATTCATACATAACATCAATCTAGATCACACACACACACAAACGTGGCGAGAATGCCGTGTAAACAAAACCGAGACACAGCAGGTACACGAGTCTATACAGGTTATCGCATCGTCAGCATACACACGTAGCTAGACTTCAGGAGAATTCTTTGTTTGCAAAACATATAAAAACTAGCCAACGCCCTATACGGGCATGTCAGTCTCTCAGCGACCCCCGGCATAGGCCGGAGGCCCTAGTCCGTCAAGTCTTTATCATTGTCTTTATAATCGTAATTATGTATAACTTGTAATTGTTTTATCGAGCGAATAAAATCATCAAACATTTCACGAGTTTGGAGAATTCCTGTCACATGATGAGTGGTGACCCTAAAAAGCAGCCTTCTCATTCATCAATCACCACAATTGGTGACTATCGACGCTCGCCTTCATCCAACCCCCAAAATTGTAATTTAACAAAATGTTACGTTCAGATTGTTATATGAGTACCTTGTTGGTGTAGTAGTCATGACGCTTGCCTAGTGATCTGATGGTCAGTGGTTCCAGCCCCATTCCAGGACACTAGCAATTTAGTCCTATTTTCATAGCGCAGGCTTTTGGCTTAGTTTGAGAATAGTAAGAATAACACGTATTCCGTGTTCGCATCTCTATTTTTTTAAAAAAGAAAATAAGATTAGACGTTAATAATTAAAATTCACATTTATGAGATTTTTATTCAGGAAACACAACATCCTTAAATTATTCGGTGAAAGCCGATTTTGTAAATCTGCTTAGACGAGACCTGCCATTGAGAATAGCCTTTCAGAATAGAACTCATTTGGAAACTGAAATATTTTTGTGGCATTTTTTTCAAATTTGGATATAAAACATAACTACGCCAGAAAACAAAAGGATCTGCTTCTCTTGATATATTGGGTGATCTCAAATATCTCTCTAGTTTTTCTTTGAGAGAATCAGGGATAAATGCAGAATCTGGGTTTGGGAGCTGTCAGATACGCGAACTATAGACAATTATTCAATGATTTCCATAGTACGTGTAAAATTTCAAAGGAAAAGGCTGATTTGTCAAACTTACTAACGATTTTTAATTTGGAATTTCTCGTTTAAATGAGACCGCGGGATTATTTTATGAAATTTTTGGAATCAGGACACTCAATTATACCGGAAGATTAGTTAATATTTCATACAACTCCTAACCCCACATTCTGCATTACACCCGAGAATCAGAATCTTCTCCGGCCTCTTTAATAATATTTTCCCAAACGCTCCATATCCCACATCTTGTTATAGCTCAGAACCTGTGAGATTGTGGCGTTGTCGATTCTGAAATAGTTTGTGAATCCAGTAATTCTCCAAGCTACCTTTTTGCCATACTAATAGCAGATTATTTATGAAATGTTCAAAGTTTATATGTGGATATATCACGGTGGCTAAATAATATGATTCTTCATTTTCCAATTAATCAAATCTTTTATTAAGAGTCAATACCAGATCAGCTGCCATGAGTTTCGTTACATTCTCTCCTGCAATCGAGTGTGTCTTTAATGTTCTCTAGCACTTTTCGGAGACTGTTAACTAACAGAATGGTGTTGATCGCTTATGCTATGAAAATAGGACTAACTTGCTTGTCTGGAGTGAGGTTTGAACCCGCGACCTTTGGATCACGAGGCGTAAGTCCTACCGACAAGACCAACAAGCTACTCATTGTTATGTAATGTTATCTACAAAGCATGTGATAATAAAATGTGCTATTATACATACATATTTATCAAATATCAATATAATATTTTGATAATTTGTCTATTTTATGAAAATTTTAAAGCCATCACGGCCACTTATAATTGTGATTAAATACATATAGTTCCACGGTGTAATAGTTAGTGAGTTACAGTATAATTACAGTGAGTGTTGAAGTTCCCGGATTCAATTTCCAATAAGGTAAAACGAAGAAAACTTATTCAAGGTTTTTTTTTTCAATTCACCATTCAGAAGATAAAGATGGGATTGGCAAGCAGAAGAGTGTTTTATATATTATAAAACTATAATAAGGAATTCGCAAAGTGGACCTGTGTGATTTGGCAACACAATTAATATATGTAGTCCTGTCGCTATGTAATGTAAAAATGGAAGTACATTAATCGAATACTGAAATGTTTCGTCCATAATCGTTCGCGGGGTATTATATTTCCTACAAGTTTGTCTACAGCCATTTTCAGCCTAAAGATGAAAATAGAAGAGTATTTAATAAGAATGAATTCCACCTGAGTTCAAGATGGCGGCTAACAGGATAAAGTTGGGGTCCCGAATAAGGGCCATAGTCGTAAAAAAATTAATTCCCCACATGTTTGTTTATTATAATTAATACACTTAAGCCAAACACTTTTTCAGATAGATTAACGAAGACAAGAAATATCGATCATAAAATACTACCATTCCGTCCTTTTTGACTGTTAAATTTTATTGTAAAAAATCACAGTGGGAAATTTTGCTACCCTATCGAAATATAACTGATTTTTTTATAAACGCTTGGAGTTGTTTTTTTTTCTTTTTTTTTTTTTAAATAGAGATGCGGACACTGAATATCATCCGTATTCTGAAAATAGCAATGTCTGGATCTTTAAGATCTTTATCCCAACACTTAATAGACGAAAATAAAAATTAAAAATGTCCAGAGCGGATTTTGGAATTCTACGGCTCAAATACACTGTATTAAAAGATGATATAAGAAAGATTGTTCCTTACAAACGTATTCATTTCTTCATCCACAGCGTCCTGATGAAATATTCGGCGTCACCGCGTATTCAAATCTTCCTATCTTGACATTTGACAGTTATGTCTGGATTTTTAAGATCTTTATCCCAACATTTAATAGACAATAATAAAAATTAAAAATAAACGAGACATAGCTTTACGTCGGTGTTTGTTTCTGTAAGTTTCTACATGAGATAGATATAGAGGGAGGGAGAAATATGTAAATTGTTATCTGTCAAATGTTAAGATGGGAAGATTTGAATACGCGGTAACGCCGAATATTTCATCAGGACGCTGTGGATGAAGAAATGAATACGTTTGTAAGAAACAATCTTTCTTATATCATCTTTTAATACAGTGTATTTGAGCCGTAGAATTCCAAAATCCACTCTGGACATTTTTAATTTTTATTATCGTCTATTAAGTGTTGGGATAAAGATCTTAAAGATCCAGACATTGTTATTTTCAGAATCGGGCCGTATGTGTCTTATCAATATTCTTACTATTCTCAAAATAAGCTAAACACTTGTGCTATGAGAATAGGACTAACTTGATGATGTCCTGGAATGGGGCTCGAATTATCGACCATCAAATCACTAAGCGAGCGTCATGACCAGTACACCAACAAGCTACTTTCTAAGTAAATTCCTAATCTTATAAAAAAAATATTCAAAATTCACCATGAAGGGTAACATCATTCTTTCTTTATTTCTGTGAGAGAATCCATTTTCTTTTTTGTTGACTTTTTTAGTGAAATAAATAATAAATGTGTAAAAAAGTATTTGGCAACCCTGCAACATTTTATTGTTGCAGGGTTGTCAAATAACCATTAACTCCGGTGGCATATTTGCTGTACATAAATACACATGTGTGCGATTTTCGGACACTACGCGCTCAAAGTGCGTGATTTTTGTATTTTTTTTTGCATCTGGATAATCGATAGTCTATTGTACAAGTTGGACAGTTCATCAATGATAATAACAATGTCTGTGGTGCAATAACAAGACAGTTTTTATCAGCCAACATCTTTTATCATTTAAAAAACTTCATGGCTCCCACATAAAACATCGACAGCAGCAAGGTATTAGCAGAAATGTGATATTGCCTTGTGGATTATGCACAAACCATATTGTAAATTAAATTAGTACATATATAAAAGTGTCTCTACATATTTACAATTATTGGTTAACCCATCCGCAGAGGTGTGATGGACGAGAGTGGCGAACAGTTTGTGGCGTACTTCCTGCCTACTGACGAGACCCTGGTTCAAAGAAAGAAGGACGCAGCCGAAGGCCTGCCATACGCTGATGATGAACAATACGAATATAAGATGGCCCGTGAGTACAACTGGAACGTTAAAAGCAAGGCGTCCAAGGGATACGAAGAGAACTACTTCTTGGTAATTTTTTGAAATTTTGTCAAAGACCATTTTACACTATATTTAAAAAAATATTGTAACTACACTATTTAATCTCATTAATTTTTATTTATAATACATGTAAATATAACGTTTTTTGCTTACGCATTATCTTCAGTAATATTACTGATGATGCATCAGCATTGAAAACGTTATATAGTCAATAACAATTAGCTAAAGTAAACAGTTTTATTGCTATTTTTTTTAACTTACTTGATAACTTCTTGGTATGTTTCAAAAAACAAAATGTATTTTTATTGTCTGTCCGTCCTCTATCTGTCTCTCTGTCCCCGTAACTTTGTGTAACGTCTGTAATTTCGTTTGAATTAAAAACCGGCCGGACTTGAAGCCCGGGCCAGCAAACCCGAAGGCAGCAACAATAGCAATGTTGCTACCCCTGCCTCTCAATCTCTCGACGCGAACCAATGTTCCATCATTTTTGACGGGTTGCGGCTAGTAGAGTTATAACTTTGGGCAAAGTTCTCAAAGGCGATATGTAAAAATATCTGTTTTATAGCTTATAATATATTGTTTAAAAAAAATAACCTTGGAAATAAAATCTTCAAGGTGATAAAGCGTAATGGATTTCTATGTTTGCACAAACTCAAAATATTCTGGATGCAATAAACTGATCTAAAAATGAGTTTAAAGAATTGAAATGATATGTCAAGCGTATTCTAGTGTAATGCTAATAATTCGGAAGAATCTCATTACACTTATAAAGGATATTGCTTTAAAAATTTCAACCAAAAAAAATATCTCATTAGTGACATCTGTGTTTAATTAACGGGTATGAAAAAGCTTTGGATGCCGGTCCCGCTAATGATAATTACAACATACATGTGAAACGGGTTTTAAAACTTAAATATATATATACAACTTTCAAAAATTTTATAGATGAGGTATTCTATCATGGGTGAAAATGGTGAATATTTTGTAAAGTGATCACTTAAGTCAGCCGTACGATAGGTTGTAAGCCCTATTAACACCCAAAGACCTCCATACCTACTTTCCCATAAAAAATATAATTTCGTCTCTGTGAGACATCTATAATACAGGGTTATTTGTAAAACATTAATAACCTCGCAGGACTATATTCCTGCCTTGATTATGAGTCGAAAATGTTCAAGCTATTATGACCTAATATCAATAGTTATGGAGATATGGGACATCAAAGTTTGCATTTTTTTTTCAATATTTCTGAGTTATTTTTTGTAAAACGTTGGACTATCATTACAGTAACTCATATCAATTACGAAAAATTCATTCGTTTCAATACAAGTTAAATAAAATGATAAAAACCCTGAAAAAATTCCAATTGGAATGTTTTCCAATTGGAATTCGAAGGTTTTTATTTTTTTATTTGACTTTTATTAAAGGGAATGAATTTTTCATATTCAATATAAGTTACTGTAATGATAGTCCAACAATGTACAAAAAATAAGTCAGAAATATTGAAAAAAAAATGCAAACTTTGATGTCGCATATCTCCTTAACTATTGATATATTAGGTCATAATAGCTTGAACATTTTCGACTCATAATCAAGGTAGGAATATAGTTCTGCGAGGTTATTAATGTTTTACAAATAACCCTGTATATTGATCGATTAATGATTTCTCTGGGACAAAATCCAGTACTGTGTTCTGAAAAACTCGAAATATTGTAAATATATTTTCTCTACTATTTTGTTTGTTAATTATTTTGATATATGTACACTTCACTTTTAATTTACAAATTTTTCAGTCTCAAGACACTTTATTATTAAGAATTGCTTTTCATCAGGTGGTCCGTAATGGAAATGCTTACTACAACGAGCTGGAGACTCGCGTGCGTCTGAGCAAACGTCGACAACGCGCTGGCGCCTCGGGAGCCGGAGGACCGGGCGGAACACGTTTAGTGGTGCGCCACCGGCCCTTGGCACTTAACGAGCACCGCATGCAGAGGCTGAGGGAGAAGCAGCTCGAACCACCACAAGAGGTAGGCGTTCATTTTTTTCTCATTATCTGACACACATTGCTCTTAAATAATTATTAATATGTGAAAACGTACTTAAGAAAGGTAAGGGAATAAGCGCTAGATGTATTTGTTGGGGTTTTTGGAGCTAACACAGAAAATGGGAGTGTGCAGTTGACTATAACTAAAAACCTGGATGTCGAGCTCAGGCCGTACAAGTAACAGGTGAGTAGTTCATGAACAAACAGTATTGAAGACCCAATGATTGTCACAAGGCTGACTCATATATCAGTGATAACGCATTAAAGTATTTCTCTTATAGTCTGGAGCTGTTGGCTCGTATCATTGTCATATTTGAGAGGGTAATAAAATTGTATCTTATTTGACAAATAAACTATGTGCAGGTTCAGTTTATATTTTTATATTATTTAAGTGTAGTAATCCTTTTGATGAAAATATTTTTAACTCCTTATTTGTATTAATCTTTTCACTCAATGAATGTTGAAGTAAAAACCAAAATAATCCACCGGGACATGTAAACTATATATGTATGTACAGCTACGTTATCTAAAGCTGGCACGTACACTGATTTCCCGCCAATGCAATTTTATTATACAGCATGTATAAAAAAAAATCGTTTTATATTATTTTAACCAATTAAAAATGCAATGTTTTTAAAGGCACTTAGTATAACAATCTGTGCTATTCCAGCAGCATTGAGCAATATTGAGATGTCAAATTTTTATCCCAATCTTGACAGGTGTGTATAATATTGTATCGCTGCCAATTTCGATGTTTTAAGTTTGACATGTTTGAAATTAATGAACTCAATCAATCAGAAAGCTTTATCGCGTAAACAAACTTTAAGTTATTCATAATTATGAATAATGAGCTTTCTAATTGATTGAATTCATTAATTTCAAACCTGTCAAACATAAAACGTCAAAAAAAACGGCGCAGCGTCACAATAATATATAATATCTGTCAAGATACAGGAAATAGCATCATTGCTTAGTTCAGCATTCAGAATACGGATTAATGCAGATGAATGTTTGTTTTAATTGCCACATAATCTACTTTTATCAAAGGGTTGTTATATTAAACCACCGTTTTTAAAATCTTTGAGTCAATTGGGTGGGTCATGTATAAAATAAAAAAACGATGGGATATTGTAAGAAATATAGGTAATATTTATTTTGTTACATCATTGTTTCAAATCAGAATCGCAAATCAATTCTTCTACGCCGCTTAAATCTTCATCACTAGAAGAATCTGATGATTCGCTATCGGAATGTCCTACTCTTATTACAAGTCCATCAGTGAAATTATTTAGTTTTGGTTCGAGTTCCATATATTTTTCCTCATGTTGTCGCGTCTTTCTCCAAACGTCACTAAACATGTCAAGAGTAATAGACTAGCCGGCCGCCCGGCAAATGCCGTCCTAAGTTTTATTTAATCATTTAGTTTTAAAATAATTAAAATTCTTATGCCACGTCAGTATTATTTAATTTATAAAAAACTGCGTCTTGCCAATAGTATGAAAATTTACTGGAATCGTAAGACAGAATTTACTGAGATATTAGAGAATATGTACCGATTACCGCGGCACGTATGATAATAAATTCTACAATTAATTCGATAAAAAACCGACAAGTTCAAACCAAACAGGGAATAAAACAAAACATCAGCCTGTATTTCGTATTATTTCGTAATAGTAGTAAAAACAAAACAATAACAGTCTCTGTCACGCTCATAAGCTTGACCGTGTGCGAGAGAGACAGAGAGATTTTTCGAAATCCGTATGCAGTGCGACGTCACCCCGTGCACTTGCGCGGGTGACAGGGCGGGAAATATGTGTACATGCCAGCTTTAGTCAAACGACCTGTAGTTTGAAGGAATAAGTCTTTTAGACCTGTTCTTTTTAATGATACAGATCTACTCAATGGATATCATCTAAATGAACAGGTTTTATCTAAGATTAATACGAATGATGCGTTAATCCCAAAACGGTTTCTTAGTAACAAACCTGAAGGAAAACAAAGTTTAGGCAGACACATAATGAAGTGCGAGAATATAAATAAAAAATAACCATCTCGGCATCAACAAACAGACTGATGGAGATGAATTCTTGAGGACAGGATTCTTACCGGGTTGAAGAGTTAAGGATTTTGATAAGCATATTTAATAATTCATAAAATCAATTGTTAGTACACCCAACTCTTTTTTTAGATGGTAGACAAGTTCCAATGAAAACAGTCATAAAAAGATATACAGTAAAACCCTGTTAATTCGAAATTCGCCATAAATCAAAATTTTTAAAACCCACAAGTCCCAAAATGTGAATTTCATGGGTTAACCCCGATAATTCGTAATTCAAAATGATTTTTAGCCCCTTGCGCCATAAATCAATACATTTTTAGGTTACATGATTCGAATTTTTTTTGAAATTTTACGAAATCAAAAAAAATATTTCGATTTTTCGCAAGTGAGAACAGTTATCGGATACTTTAGTAATAAAAATGTCGCGGTCTTTGTAATAGCATAATACATATTAGACTTTCGAAATGATTTCTTGAAATATGGAAAAATATAGACGTTTTTAACAAAATTAATGTTTTTTTTTTAGTTTTACGATTTTTTACGATTTCGTAATCGGAATGCGGTTTTTGATTTTTCGAAATAATTTTTATCTTCTATCGCCATAAATCAATACTGATCAATACATATTATTAGTTCACAAAATTAGATTTTTTTTTTTGAAATTGACAAATTTGAAAAAATATTTCGTTTTTTCGCAAGTGAGAACAACAAATATATCAATATAGGGTATTTTAGTAATTGAAATGTCACGGTATTCGTATTAGCGTAATAAGTATTGCGTTTTCGAAATGATTTCTTGAAAAAATTTGACTTTTTCACTAAATTTTTTTTTTTTAAAGATTTTTTTCAAGAATTTTACGATTTTTGGAGAATTTCGCAATCGCATCGCGATTTAAAATTTATTTTGTATGATGAATTTCAAATTAACGTGGTTTTACTGTATTATACATACAAAAGTGAAGACGTGTTCCCCAACTTTAAAAAACTGTGTAAGATTTTTTTTGAGAACTATTTTATTTCAAAATCTATATAAAAAAAGAGTTTTGTTTATATTTAAGAATATCAAATGATTAAATCACTTAATTGATTTGTGTTTTTAGGATGAAGAGGAGGAAATGGAACCTGAAGAAGAGGAGGAACAGATAGACACAACAGAAAAAGAAAGGTAAGATTATTGTCATAACTTTTCTATTATAATATTACTAAGTAAGGTTAAGTTCATTTGAGTCATTCAAAAATATCAGTTAAAAAATATAAAGCAATAATTTTCATATCCATTGAACCAGATGATGATTTACTTCACATATATATGTATATATATATATGACATGAAAAAATATTTTTAAAAAAACCACGCTTATATTTAAATACTAATAAATACCGAAAATAAATTTTCAGCCAAAAAAATTTACCTCACTCTCCAAATAAAAGGTGGGCGCTTACAATATTAATATAGATTACAGAATTCTGCTGTTGATGGAGGAAAAGCGCCCACGCCTTCATTTGGAGAGTGAGGCAAAAAAATTTGGCTGAAAATTTATCTTTTACATTTAAATATGTGTATTTTTTTTTAAATATCTTTCATGTAATATAATTTTCTACTTCTTAGTCTTAATATTACCCAGTGTACAAAATTATTTCGGTAGGAAACTGGCATCATCTTTTGGTGAGCTCATTAACTATTTTCCCATTATAAAAATTTAACGAATTAATTATGATGGATTAATTGATTAATTAGTGAATCTGATAATTGACTCATCGAAAATACTATGTGCAAAATTTCTGCGCAATTGAACTTTGAGAAGCGGGCGAAATATTAATTATTCCGTCCAGGCAAACAGGTAAAGCTAATATTAGGTCCTTACATATGAAATTGGGGTTTTGCCATACTGGCAAATTTGATCTCAAATATCTTCTCTTTGGTTAGGAATTCCAAATCCAAATTTATACAGCTATTTACTCATGTATTTGTGTTTTGAAAATTATAATTCATTTGTTTTTTCCTCACTTGTTTTTTTCTTTGCGTCACTCAGTTTACAAAATGAAAAACTTGAAATATCACGTTATTTACGAGTACGAGTTCCACCGTGGCACCAGTGCTGCAGAAACGGCTCGAAGGATTAATGATGTGTATGGCGACGGTGCCGCAAAAGAAAACACAGTGCGTTTTTGGTTCCAACGTTTTCGTTCTGGAAATTTCGACCTGCAGAACAAGCCCCGTGGACGGCCGGAGACCAAAGTTGATAATGAAGAATTGAAGGCTATTGTGGAAGCGGATCCATCGCAAACCACATCCGAGTTAGCTGCAGGCTGCGGTGTTAGTGATAAAACTGTTTTAATCCACTTGAAGCAAATTGGTAAGGTGAAAAAGCTTGAAAGGTGGGTACCTCACGAATTGAGAGAAGCAAATCAACAAACGCGCGTTGACTGCTGCGTTGCATTACTCAACCGGCACAATAATGAAGGGATTTTAAATCGAATCATTACCTGTGATGAAAAGTGGATCCTGTACGATAATCGGAAGCGCTCATCGCAATGGCTGAACCCTGCCGAACCAGCCAAACCATGCCCCAAGCGAAAATTGACTCCAAAAAAGTTACTTGTGAGCGTTTGGTGGACTAGTGCTGGTGTCGTTCACTACAGCTTTCTTAAATCTGGCCAGACGATTACGGCAGATGTCTATTGTCAGCAACTGCAAACCATGATGGAAAAGCTAGCTGCTAAACAACCGAGGCTGGTTAATCGCTCTAGGCCACTGCTGCTTCATGATAACTCTAGACCACACACTGCATAACAGACGGCTACCAAATTAGAGGAGCTTCAATTGGAATTTCTAAGACATCCACCGTACTCTCCGGACCTTGCTCCAACAGATTACCATTTTTTTAGAAATTTGGATAACTTCTTGCAAAGGAAAAAATTCAACTCCGATGGGGCAGTCCAAGCCGCCTTCAAAGATTTTATTGATTCCCGTCCGAATGGTTTTTTTAGTAAAGGGATCGATGAACTACCTATGAGATGGCAAAAGTGCATAGATAGCAATGGTACATACTTTGATTAAATAAATATATTATAATTAAAAAAAATCGGCTTTATGTTCCTCCCGTACTAAACGCCAATTTCATATGTAAGGACCTAATATATCTAATATCTCGTTGAATAATTTACTTTTTTAGAAAAGGAAATTACCTCCCTAATGGAGGGTAATTTCAATCTGTGCAGAAATATGATAAAATACAATAATGCCAGGTCTTATGGAAAAGAAAACAAAGTACGCAGTAAGTTTGTCCTAAGTAAAAAAATCGTAATAATTTTTCTACGGTCCAGTACAAGCTTTGCAAGAAGCCCATTCAGGATGCTTCAGTAATAATACAAGACGAAAGTGGCAAAAACGAGCCATCTCGATTCACAACTATTAAACTTTATTGCCATACCGTAATTTTATGGCACAAAATTGACGATAAAGTGAGACAGAGAGGAAAAAATTAAAGAAAACCGGCGTAAAGATCCATGCAAAGTGAGTATAAAAGATAATAACAAAATGTTTCTTAAATTACTAGTCGATGCAGTCTGAACGCACAAAAATACAAGATTTTTTGATTAACCAAATTACAGTTTTAATTTGACCAAATTTAAAGATTCATCTAAGATATAATTGTTATCTAGTATGACCATCGAAACCGTTGTTAACCTTTACGACACCGCGATATAAAATACCCGTACCGTAAGAAATTTGGGTTTGTGAGAATTTCAAATAACATAAAAGAACTTCTTCAAAAAGAGCAAAATGATTTTGCGATGACATTATTAATATAATTAATAAAAATGTACTTTGTTTTCACTACTTATTTATAGAAAAATATCAACATGTTTCAAAGCCCACGGCCCCTTCGTCAGGATTCCTCCCTGACGAATGGACCATGGGCTCTGAAACATGTTGATATTTTTCAATGTATAAGTTGGTGAAAACAAAATATATTTTTAGTAAAGATAAAATATTTGTTCTAGCTTAAACTGTGAATGTCATACTTTTACTTTACATACATGTATAGTGAGTTAAAAATAAAAATATAATTTTTAGGATTCATCAAAATATATATAATACTACAGGACTTTCACTTTATCTGTTTTCATTTAATGAGTTAGAGAGAAATATTATATTCGTATGTTTGTTATTCTTTATACTGTGAAATTACTGCGTGATCTTTTTCTATCTTACTATAAATAGTGTATTTTTTTCACACCGACATCGATATCCGAAATACATTTTTACATCGGGTTGAATTGAATATATTTATTACGTTTAGAGGTAAAACCCAGTAAGTGACATTGGAGTAGTTTTAAGATAATGAGGTTTAAACATTTAAAATGTGATGTTAAAATTATTGAAAATATTCAAATAACTTTAAATAGACAAGGAATATTCACTTACTGATTTTAACCTGTAATAGAGATGCAAAAAATATTAGGTCCTTACATATGAAATTGGCGTTTAGTATGGGAGGAACATAAAGCCGATTTTTTTTATTATAATATATTTATTTAATCAAAGTATGTACCATTGCTGTCTATGCACTTTTGCCATCTCATAGGTAGTTCATCGATCCCTTTACTAAAAAAACCATTCGGACGGGAATCAATAAAATCTTTGAAGGCGGTTTGGACTGCCCCATCGGAGTTGAATTTTTTCCTTTGCAAGAAGTTATCCAAATTTCGAAAAAAATGGTAATCTGTTGGGGCAAGGTCCGGAGAGTACGGTGGATGTCTTAGACATTCCAATTGAAGCTCCTCTAATTTGGTAGCCGTCTGTTGTGCAGTGTGTGGTCTAGCGTTATCATGAAGCAGCAGTGGCCTAGAGCGATTAACCAGCCTCGGTTGTTTAGCAGCTAGCTTTTCCATCATGGTTTGCAGTTGCTGACAATAGACATCTGCCGTAATCGTCTGGCCAGATTTAAGAAAGCTGTAGTGAACGACACCAGCACTAGTCCACCAAACGCTCACAAGTAACTTTTTTGGAGTCAATTTTCGCTTGGGGCATGGTTTGGCTGGTTCGGCAGGGTTGAGCCATTGCGATGAGCGCTTCCGATTATCGTACAGGATCCACTTTTCATCACAGGTAATGATTCGATTTAAAATCCCTTCATTATTTTGCCGGTTGAGTAATGCAACGCAGCAGTCAACGCGCGTTTGTTGATTTGCTTCACTCAATTCGTGAGGTACCCACCTTTCAAGCTTTTTTCACCTTACCAATTTGCTTCAAGTGGATTAAAACAGTTTTATCACTAACACCGCAGCCTGCAGCTAACTCGGATGTGGTTTGCGATGGATCAGCTTCCACAATAGCCTTCAATTCTTCATTATCAACTTTGGTCTCCGGCCGTCCACGGGGCTTGTTCTGCAGGTCGAAATTTCCAGAACGAAAACGTTGGAACCAAAAAAGCACTGTGTTTTTTTTTGCGGCACCGTCGCCATACACATCATTAATCCTTCGAGCCGTTTCTGCAGCACTGGTGCCACGGTGGAACTCGTACTCGTAAATAACGCGATATTTCAAGTTTTTCATTTTGTAAACTGAGTGACGCAAAGAAAAAAACAATTGAGGAAAAAACAAATGAATTATAATTTTCAAAACACAAATACATGAGTAAATAGCTGTATATATTTGGATTTGGAATTTCTAACCAAAGAGAAGATATTTGAGATCAAATTTGCCAGTACGGCAAAACGCCAATTTCATATGTAAGGACCTAATATTAATGTTTGTATTCATAACTCATTTTGGTCGATATTGTGGTTATTGAGTTTTACCTCTAAAAGGACGATATTTTTAGTAGGAGTTACAAAATTTATAAAATTCTTTAAAAAGAAGACTTCGGTGGGTCATGTGGAGAGAATAGAGAGTTGAACAACAAGCATCAAAGTTCCTGCCGAATTCAAGACAAATAAGGCTTAGGAAAAAACTAGGAAAGCCAGAACTAAGATGGAGTTCAACAATTTTCTCAAATTCTCGTCTGCCTCGGAGATCCAGAACTGGAGAGAGTTGGCACTGGACCATTATGTGTGGAGGAAGACTCTTGAGAAGGCCGAAATCAGGGGTCGTAGAAGAATGCATATCATCGTAAGAAGCTCGACAACCCTGGGTGGGCCTCGGCTGAATCCAGAAATTGGTTTGCTACTAATAATTTTAAAGTTCCATGTCTTTTTTAGGATTAACTAGATATTAATAATATATTGCGTGTGTTTACAGGAAAAACTTTAGTTTAATTAACTCGGCAGATCTGTATTGCTGAATCGCTAGGGAAAGGTTAAAAAGGTTCTGTAGTAGAATCCAAAAACGGTATAAAACACCCGATATGGAGAATGTAACGTCATGTCGTCATACATTTTATGACATCCGCATACATCGCAGGGAGCCGCCGCTCACCGCTCACGACGAATCACAGACTGGAAATATGATCAATTTAATTGATTTGATCAAAATATTAACTGGCGTATCGTGACTTGAAAGGTAAAACACACTAAGCGCATTTCAGGTGAAATGAAGCTTTTGATGCCAAACGTAATCATTTTCAATATCCTAAAAAACTATTATTTAAAAAATATGTTTTTCTTAAAAAGAATTAAAAAAATATATATATTTTATTTAATTTATTATTATTATTAACATATAGCAAACCGTAAATCCGTGAAAAATCTCGGGACTTAATAATAATCAATAACGACCCTTACGTCTAACATGAGCCGCGCGCTGATTACCGTGTGCTCGTAGCACTCGGGCGCCCGGGCCTCATTAGCGGCTAGTCATCATCAGTGTCGTTGTTATAATTCCAGCATAATTACATCGAGTTACGGACAGACAGACGTTCTAAATTAGGATAATTGATAATAATGAATCTTCTTCTTCTTCCTTAGCCTGTTTCTCTCCACTGCTGGATGTAGGCCTCTTCCATTTTCTTCCACTCATCTCTGTTTCTCCCCCTTCGCATCCAGGTTCTTCCTGCTTGCTGGACTATGTCATCAGACCACCTTTTGGGAGGGCTTCCGACGCTTCTATTTTTTGTCCAGGGCCTCCACTGTAGGATTCTGGGTGCCCATCTAGTATCCTCCTGTCGAGCCATATGTCCAGCCCACTACCATTTTAGTTTTGCAATACGGTCCATAATATCGGCAACTTTTGTTCGGCGTCTAATTTCTTCATTTCTGATTTTATCTCGTAGGCTTACGCAGAGCATCTGCTTTTCCATGGCCCGCTGTGTACATTTTAATTTTTGTATGCTTTTTTCTGTTAGTGTTGCTGTTTCTAGTCCATATGTCAACATCGGTAGGATACATGTGTCGAACATTTTTCTTTTCAGGCATATTGAGATTTCTTTGTTTTCAAACAAGTGTTTCAATTTACCAAATGCTGCCCAGGCCAGACCTATTCTTCTTGGTAGTTCTGCTGTTTGGTTTTCTTTCCCCAGCTTTATCTTATGACCAAGGTACACATATTCGTCAACTGTTTCTATTTCCCAATTGTTGAAATTGGAAAATTGGGAAATAATGAATAATGATATATAATTATTATGAATTATTTTGTATTATATTCATCCGGAAAAATGTATGTTGAAACCAGGCGCGTGCAGTCAGTATATCGAAACATGAGTTGTACGTAAATTTATATTTTGAAAAAACAAACGATATTAATTAATGATCAGAAAAAAATGATAATATACTAAAATCAGAAAATTGCGTTAAATATTTTATTTCTTAGAAATTCTCATTAAGTATAGTTTATTTCAAAGTATTAATTGCATGCTTCTGCTGCATTAATAAATTTATCAATATGAATTAATGTGAAGAGTAACTTGTTGGTCAATTGGTTATGACTCTCACCATCTGATCCAGTGGTCGGTGATTCGAGCCCCATTCCAGGACACCAGCAAGTTAGTCCTATCTTCATAGCACAAGCGTTAAAAATAGTTTACAAATTATTAGAAAATTTATGCGACACGTATTCAGTGTTTACATCTCTATTTTTTATTATAAGAAAAAAATTATATCCATTTTAAAAAATGTGTTAAAAACAGGCGCGTGCAGTCGTTGTTCTTAAACATATATTTTGAAAAAACAAAGAAAATTCATTTTATTTATATGACGGAATATTATGATAAATAATTTAATTTTTCGGAAACTCTGATTAACTACAACTTATTTTAACCCTAGAAGGCTTTTGTTACTTTTTAAACATTGTGACTAACGAGTAATTCGCGTTAGAAAATGGCGGCTTTTACCAGCGTGACGCAATCACCCCTTGAGACGTCCTGTCAGTGACTGAGTTGATACGAAGAATCAACGCTATCCACTCAATAGTTCGAAAAAGAAAGCAATAAATGTTCACCGTTAACATTAATTGCTCAATCAAGTCAATAAACATTAAAGCATTAGCCTTCTAGGGTTAAAGAACCCGAAGATTAAGCGCCGCTAATTTAAATAATGCAAATATGATGAGTTGAAAATTAATTATCAGATAAAACTCACTTAGTAAAAACATACAATTATACAATAAAATATATTATAGCAATAAATATTATAACGGGATTATAACGATCGAATTCTCTTGAACATTCCATAACATTCTGGGACGCACTAAAATACTATTTTGGAATCGTCTAGAACGCTCCACAAGCTCTAGTAATCTCGAAGAAATTTCCCTTTAAGGGGGGGGTAAGGTTTTTAACTTTTTTTTTGCATTTTATTTTTAATTTTTTAAATGAATGTATAACATCGTAAGAATATTGTGTCAAAATTTCAAGTCAATCGGAGCAAAATTGACGAAATTATGAACATTTGAGCGATACACAGACTGATTTTCTATACCTGCTCGGGCAGCTAAGAGACGCGCTCACCTGAGGACTACCGGACGTGTTATTGTATTAGAAGACTTTTGCGTAGACAAGGACACACAGATGCTGATGAAGAAAGCTCTTTGCCGTGTGAACATGGCATCGACGATTATGTGTAAGTATAAAATAAGTGTTGAGTTTTATTTTGAATTTTACAGTGTGCAAAACTTTAAATCGTTTTCTCACGTTTTCAAAGTCGGTGTCCATCATAACTTCAAAACTACTGCACCGATCCTTTTGAAATTTTGAACACTATTTCTGTACCTAATTTACGAGGTAACGCTGGAGAGTTTTTTTCAAATTTGTTTTTAATTTTTATTTTTTAATAACAAATTAGTCGATATTTTTCGCAAAAAATCGCGTTTTTCCCTTCAAAGTGTTCCAAAAAATTGAAAAATTAAAATTTCAAAAAACCCTCCCAGCGTTACCTGGGATAATCTATTATCTAACGAATGAACTTTGATTTTTTGATTTCAGATGAAAATTTACTTTTTTTTACTTATATGTTCACAAGTTTTTATATTAAAACTTTGAAAATTCATTTGGAGGGTTTTCCCTCTAAAAACGCAATATGAAGACGAGAAGGAGATTTTGTAAGTGTAAATAGTCGGTAATTAACGAAAGTGAGTAGTGGCAGGTAGACATTGAATAATGAATGTCCCCCGGCAGGTCGCGGGTATTTAGATCCGGGCTGGGCGCCAGGCCAGCAGTCGGCGCCGCTCATGACACATTACAGAGACCTACTATTTGAATCAATTAAGTCAGTTACGTTGGGGACAATCGATTCAACCCTTCGCACTATCGTTAAATTTAATGTAAAAAAAATTATCCCATAAAAACCAAGTTTTTATTATACTCCCTTTCTCTGTAAAATATAACAACAATTAAAAACGAATTAAAACATATAACATAAGTCTAAACTTATAGTAATTTAATATATTTCTAAAATGTCAGATGTTTTGAGCTTTGATAGACACTTCATGCTTTGAAGATTAAATTCTAAAAACATTTGTCAGTCAATTTAGATTTTCGACATTCGTAGTGAGGTACCTATTATGCATACCGATGGAGTAATTCAAATTTAGAAAATATTCCGCGACGTTATCGGGCCGCCGTAATCAAACTTTCCTGATGATTCCAATTTAAAAAAAAAAATTAAAATTTCTAAAAATCCGAAATTATACTATAATTATTAATATTTTTTAACAAAAATTTGAAAGATATTCTTGATCGTCGCCACGAGTCTACTTGCCAAGTTTAAGATCGATTAGATCACGGGAAAAGGGTCAAAAATCGATACGAAGTTTTTGTTGACGGCAAGCAAGCAGACGCCACGAGTTAATATAAAGGAAGTAATAAATAATTTATCTTTAAATAAAATAACTATTTGTATAACACCACTTTATTGAATTTACACAAACTAGTTTCAACTCACAACTGAGTCATTATCAGGGTTCAGTATTAACCGGTAGAGTTGCTACATGCTGCGTGCGCAACTACAGAATCTGACAACTGACAAGAATTCAAAATGGTGTCGTTAATATCGCATTTCCTCTACATGTTCAGTATAATATTCAGTATTATTTAATACTGAACCATGATGAAGACTCAGTTGTGAGTTGAAACTAGTTGGTGTAAACTCAATAAGTGGTGTTATTTGAACCACTCAAATAAGGCTGTATCAGTGCTAGCGATGAATCTGTATAACGACAATGCACACAGCATTGTCTTTATTCGTCGCAGATTCTCAAATAGAAAAAAAACACGTGTCATTGGATAGGTTCCTTGTTAAAGGCGTACCCAAAGAAAAATATTTCACAGAACTACCAGATAGCATTGATTCCATTAGTGACGGTAAAAGTGCTCCTATTCGTGCGTGTACTCGTGTATGCGCGGTAGAAGTTATACTTAAAAACTAAAATGAAGACAAAATTACATATTCTTGACTCTTAAAGTATTGATTTGTAAAAATTATCATTGTCAACTTTCATGAAAATAATGAAAACTCATACTTACAAAAATGTAACCTCGTATATTTAGAATAATAGGGGAAAACAAAAACTTTCTTAAAAAACGATCAAAACATTCATGAACGTATGTAAACAGAATCTGACAGCTGACAAGAATTTAATATGGTGTCGTTAGTTCTGGTATCGCATTTCAGCTACATGTTCATGTTCAATGTGCTCAACTTCGGTTACAATAAAAAATTTACCTTGAATGCGCCAAAAGACGTATAAAATATTTTTTTTAGTTATATAATAAAAAATATATAAAAGGTATGGAACGAATCACTCAGATTTCATTATTTATTATGGGGAGATTCGAGTGTTTTAGATTACTAGCACTTTTTCGAAATGAATCGTGTTCGCAATCCAAGGTTTATCATACATTTTAAGGGCTATACATTTTTTGATAAAATTAGATACGAGCATAACACGGAGAAAATAATCTTATATGTAGTAAAAGATAAATTAAGGAGATGGAGGGTTAAATACTATATCGAAGAAACAATAGCTGAAGTTGATTGCTCACGAGCGCGGGACAATGGAGGGATTTTTTAAAAATATTTTTTAATAAACGTCTTGTACAGATGACAAAAAGTTAATAGGACGTGTATTTAAATTTTGAGCAATAAATTCCGTGAAAACCAAAATTTTAATAGTAAGGTGACAGACAGTACATTGTTTTTATATACCATAATATCTATACTATTCAATATTTTTTTAGAATAGTTTCTGTTACACTTATCTTGTTGGTATTTATAAGGATATTATAGATCTTATTATATATAATTATGTACACTGACATTTAATAACAGTACATAATAAAGTAATTTTTTTAGTTGAGAAATTTCACAAAAAACTGGCACTCTGAATAAGAAGTAAGTAGGAATTTATTTTCAATATTTTAGCAGTCTTATTTATGAGTCATAAGAGAATAAATAAAGATAAATAAATCATTCGATTCATAAGAGGTTCATAATGAAAAAAAGTGATTGTGGTGTCCTTTTTTGGATGGAAGTATAGAAGACAATTTAGATCATATAAAGTAACGTATAGATAGTAAAAAATAGCAAAAATGAGCCTAATTGCGCATATTGATAAAATTGTAAATCGACACGCATAATTTTGATTATTAATTTTTTTAACAAACAGACCAGCAAAGAGGTCGTTAGTGATTCTAATAAATGGTCCTGGAGTGACATTAGAGTAAAAAGTGTAAATTGAAAAAGTATGTGTAAATTAAATATTTTATGAACATTTTGAATACGACATTTTACGGCACAGTGCCCAAAAGATTTACGTTTCGTTGCTTGGCGGTAAGATGTTCAGTATGTTCATTGATAAATATTTATTAATTGTTCCCATTTTCAATGCCTATATGTAATAAATTTGTCGTATTTTTTTAAAAATAGAGATGCAAATACATGCCACATCAATATTCTTACTATTTTCAAAACTAAGCTAAATGCTAGTCTGGAGTGAGGTTCGAACCCGCGGCCTTTGGGTCACGAAGCAAGTGTCCTAACCAGAAGACCACAAGCTATTCGCAGTTTTAAAGCTTTTGAAGAGTACTTCTGGTTAAAAGATTTTAATTTAATTTTTTTTACTCTTTTATTATTATTTTATTTTGTTATATTTTTAATCAATTTTATTTTATTTTATTAATTTCAGGTATTCTCAAAAGAAAAGATTTTATAGGTTCAAAACCAATAATATTTCTTTTAATATTCGAATGAACTACATATGCCAGATAGTATATATTTAACAATATAAAGACTTCTAATTACGTTTCACATATAAACAGCTTCCATAATTATCCCTCGGTGGAAGAAATTCAGTAATAGTTCTTATAACACACATAAAAAATATTTTAAAATAAGATAATTCGTCTGATGAAGCCTAACTTAAATTGTCGAGCTAAGCGAGTGCGCAGATAATGGACCAAGTTATGTTCGAGGCGCGCATGAGTTTAAATCTCGCTCTCGATGCGCATGTGCAACGAAAGTGATACAATTTAATGCGAGTGACATTTGCGTGCAATGTATGTGTGGGTAACTAAACTGAAAGTAAATATAACGACTAGACACTCTCGCCTGCTGGGAACACCGTGAAGCTCTGTGTTAATTTGAAAATTATTCAAAGTGTCCATAAATCGTGTAATTGCAGCGCTAGTGTTTACGCGGTGGTGCTTTACTTTTATTTTCAAATAATGTCTGAAATTATCCGAGGAGAGTAGTGTTATTATAGTATGTTTGATTAATATTCTAGTAGGTAACTGACAGTCTTGCGTAATTTACAAAACATTATTTTCTGTAATAAATGAACTCATTAGAAATTGTAATAAATTAATAATGATCAATCGTGAATTTCTACAATCCATGTAATTTTTTAAGTTGATACAACTCTATAAGAATAATTATCTAGTTTTAATCCAACGCACACCGTATAGTAAATAACTTACTGATCGACATTTTCACTACAGGTTTTCTACATGTTTTGCACGTAAACTCTTAAATGCTTTAATATCAAAGCAACAATATTTTTCCATGCGTATATATTTTATGTTATATACACTATATATAATATTATATTTAAAAGTTATATACAAATTATCAAATATAAATATTAATAAAAAGAAAACACTTTGTATAAAACCACTATTTATTGACTAATGAAAATCTTCCTTCATCAGGATTAAGACAATGAATTCGGATGTATACACATTAAAATAATTTGTGACACATACGAAACAAGGTGTGCAAGTTAAACGTATATACAACTCCCAAAATTTGATACATTTGGTAGTCTATCACGGGTGGAATTGATGAACGTTACATTGTGTAAAGTGATCACTTAAGCCAGCCGTACGATAGATCGTAAGTCCTACGAACACCCAAAAAGACGATACCTACATTCCCATAAAAAAACAACTTCGTCTTTATGAGATATTTACAATATATATCGTGATTAAATGATGTCCCCCTGGGGATAAAATCTAGTGTTGTGTTCTTGAAAAATTTGAACGTACCTATAATATTTTGAATATTTTTTTTATTTTTATTTATTTATTTATTTAACATAACATTACATTAAATTACATTACAATATATAATAATAGTATTGTACAAAGTGTTTTCTTATTATCAAACATAATAATATCGTTGTCTGTCTGTCCGTCCATCCGTCTTTCTGTCCCCGTAACTTCGTGTAGCGTCCGTAATTTAGTTCGAATTCACGGCTAAAAAAACAAAATTAAACGGCCGGACATGGGGCTTGAACCACGAATACAACTATAGCGATGTTGCTACCGCTGCCTCTCCGCGGACAGCCAAAAATATAGCATAAATATATAATAGGGCTTAGCAAAGACGCGAACCAACGTTTAGTCATTTTTGACGGGTAACAGCTATTTATATTAATTTTATTATTTCTGACTTTTTACGGGTACGGCTAGTATATTGATAGTATAAGTCTAGAGTGTACACTTAATCTCTCGTAATTCAATTCACTTCTCCGATTACATAACTAGGGTGTGGCCTCTGTCGGTTGTGTGCTTTAATCTAATCCAACAGTTAAAATGTGAATGGGTCGATTTAACCCAGAAACGAGTTCTAGCGTACACTATTAAAATAGACGAAGAAAGTATTAACTGAGTTTATGTATATAATAAAACAGAATGTGTATTTATTTGTTTCTCTAAATATACTGGTAATACAAACCTTAATATTAAAATATCCACGCATAAGTACCACATAGGTTCCTGATTCCTGAAGTGCTTTGTTTCTAAAATTTAATCACCGTATTCTGTGTGAATTGCGTCAAAGTTTCTCTAAATATACTGTTAAGGGGGGGGTAAGGTTTTTAACTTTTTTTTTGCATTTTATTTTTAATTTTTTAAATGAATGTATAACATCGCAAGAATATTGTGTCAAAATTTAAAGTCAATCGGAGCAAAATTGACGAAATTATGAACATTTGAGCGATACTCAGACTGATTTTCTATACCTGCTCGGGCAGCTAAGAGACGCGCTCACCTGAGGAGTACCGGACGTGCTATTGTATTGAAAGAGTTTTGCGTAGACAAGGAGAAAAAGATGCTGATGATGAAAGCTCTTTGCTGTGTGAACATGGCATCGACGATTATGTGTAAGTATAAAATAAGTGTTGAGTTTTATTTTGAATTTTACAGTGTGCAAAACTTTAAAAGTTTTCCCCACATCTCACGTTTTCAAAGTCGGTGTCCATCATAACTTCAAAACTACTGCACCGATCCTTTTGAAATTTTGAACACTATTTCTGTACATAATTTACTAGGTAACGCTGTAGAATTTTTTTTCAAATTTTTTATTAATTTTTATTTTTTAATAACAAATTAGTCGATATTTTTCGCAAAAAATCGCGTTTTTCCCTTCAAAGTGTTCCAAAAAATTGAAAAATTGAAATTTCAAAAAACCCTTCCAGCGTTACCTGGGAAAACTTATTATCTAACGAATGAACTTTGATTTTTTGATTTCAGATGATCTAGCACCAAGTTATGATGGACACCGCAATTCTCCTTTTTTCCGAGACACGTCCGAATAATTGCTGCCATTGCCGTATTTTGTAATATTTCTTCTTGAAAATTTTACACAATATTCTTCAAATGTCATACTTTAATGTACTTTTGATTTTAATAAAAAGGTTTTAACTGTGTCGTCACAAAAAATTCACAAAAACCTGCCTTTTTTTGTACGAATTAACCTTACCCCCCCCTTAACACAAACCTTAATATTAAAATGTCCATGCATTAGTACCACATAGGAAACTGAAGTGCTTTGTTTCTAAAATTTAATCACCGTATTCTGTGTGAATTGCGTCAAAGACTTCTGCAATATAAATTACCATCTTTAGCATGCAGTGAATAGATACTACACGCTTTCTGTCCCTCGTAAAATCAAATAAATCGTATATTTGTGGCGGATCTGGTCGTGCACACACAACCAAATCACGCTGGTCTTAACTTATTATTTAACATTTTCGTAATATTTAAGATCAATTCGGAAGAAGGGCTCCATTTTAAGAAACATTAATTTTCATCTGTTTAATGTCTGTGTATTCTCTGTAGCTCTGCATGAAGTTGTAATATGGATCATAAGAATAAAAGAAAGAAAAGGTCTCAACACTCCAGATGTGTTGGCGTTGCATGTTGTGTATACCATGGACGAGCTAATGTCTCAATTTTTCAGGAGCACCGCTGTGAAAGGCCCATTCTCCACAAAATGTTGGACAATAATTCTTCCGCGTTTTTATGTGAGCAGTCTGTCTCGTACAGTTTTACATTGTTCGTCTTAATTTCAACAGCGTGTGACTCTGCACTGCTCAATACGGGGCTCTCCCACGGATTGTTAATTCTCTCTGTTAACCGTCAATTAGAAGTGTTAACCTATCTGTTTCAAGGGATAAAAATGCAGAAGAATCTCTACATTTTAAGGATTACATGGTGCAAAAGAGTATCTGAAATTGCGGTGGAAGGGTTCAAAAAGCAACAATCAACGGCAGCGACCACAGCTCGACTAGGATTACTATCACTGATCAAGAAGGTTGGCCAGCGTGGTGTTTCATGGCCAAAACCCTCCCAGAAATCTCGTTGATCTGGCAGATCTGGCAGAGACTCGCCTAGTAATCTGTTAATCAGGGTTCGAGCCTCGTTCCAGGAGATCACTAACCTAGTCGTGTTATCGTAGCACAGGCGTTTAATTCGAGAACAGTACGAATAAACTGAGCCAGCCATATGTTAGATCGTAAAACCTATAAGCAGCCAAAGACTTCGGTATCTATTTCCCCAAGTAAACAGCTTCGTCTCTATGAGACATCCATAATCTATGAGACATCCATAATCTATGAGACATCCGTAATCTCATTTATGATTATTGAATTAAATTTGATACTTCTTTAATTGAATCCCATTCCCTCTCTCTTCCCACCCCTCCCATTTTATGCATTATCATAATTTAAATCTTTAAAGTATTTATTATTTATCACATATTCTTTATCATTGTTTTTTATTTAGTTTTTTTTACCAGCTTCGAGGAAACTTCACTGGTCATTCTAAACGAATATTTTTTTTTGATATTATATAATTTTTTTTAAATTGTACTGTATGTTTCCCAAAATAAAATAAAATAAAAATATATTTTTTGATTTCTGATGATCCCTCTGGGAACAAAATGCAGTATTGTGTTTGTGAAAATTTTTAAAACACTCAAAATAATCTGAATATAATTGAACCAACTTACCATACGAGAGAGCCAGTATGACGTATTGCTGTCCGTCCTTGAAATGAAAGTTCTGTGTTCAGACGTCACAGCACGACTCGGTAACAGTTCCCCTGGCGACAGGAAACGTCGCTGGCCGGTCCATCAGACCCTGGCCTTCCTGACGAGAGCGGAGGAACTGTCCCGATCACGGTCCCGCGGAGCACTGAACTGGAAAAGAACAAGGAAATCATTTTAGTAAGTGTCGTAACACATTAATGAGTGACATCTGTGTACAAATGTTCAAATTCTTCGCCCTGAAATTGGGAAGAAATTATTTAATTATGTTTACTTAGTTAACTTCTTCACAATTTCACGGCGTTTTCCACAGAGTAGGCAGGGAGCATAGAACGCCACACTTTTATGTCATTTTTGCCTTGCCCACTTTCATACATTTTCGCATGTTCTGTTTGGCTGTTAAAGCATTTAAAGGGACCGTATACCAATATTTCCAATATTTGGTTTATGTAATCGTGCCAGGTCTTGCAGAGGCCCACTGCTTCTGTTGTTTCTGTTCTGTGTTCTCGTCGATTCTATCTTTATTCTATCTATCTACTACGTTACGGCCAGCATTAAAGTAACTTATATCCAAAATTAAAAACTCACTGTCTTCAATATATGTCATGTCAAACAAAATTAATTAAACTTCGCAAAATATTTTTTTGCAAGGTTTTCATCATTTTATTTGATTTGTAATAAAGAAAATGAATTTTTATATTCAATATAATAACAACTTCGAAGTAGCTTATCTCTACAACTGTTGGTATTAAGATATTGTCGCTTGAACATTTTCGAATCACAATTTAGACATAAATCTACCTGTAAAGTATTGTGGACTAGTTCTGTGACATTCTGTATCAATATTGAAGGTAAACTTTTTGATATCGTATTCTACTGTATACTGACCCTAATAGCATAGTATACCCAGAACAGTAGTTTATCTCCGGCCTGTCGGCGAGTTATGAACCTACTCTTGCATTGACGCTAGGGTTGTCACTTTATTTTTACTCCCTTTCTTTTAACTCGTAGCGTCTGAGATTCCGACGCATAAGGTAGACACGAAACCCGAAAATTTCTGTAATTAGTATACCTAGTTTCTGCACTTAAATTGCAAGAACACTGATTAACATCAACGTAGACTTTTAAAAACTCACAGTCTTTGTGATAATCAACACACCTTTTTAGTAAAGCACCATAAAAATAAAAAAAGACATTTTTTTCAGGAAGCACATTTTTTTTCTAAAGCGGCGGCTGCGAGCGCGAATGGCACCGAAGACATGGCCCTTACTGCCGCCGCCTTGTGCCCCCATATTCTATGTAAATGTGGCGTCACAGTGCGTGCGTACACGGCGCCGAGCACGCACGCACACATTCTAATGGATAGCGGCCGGTTTGTATGAAGACGTATTACTGCTCTTAGTATACTGTGCTAATAGTCACAATTCGGCACTCGAAGCAAGATAGAAATGGAGCATTGCATTTTCTGAATCCAGGTAGGGTGAACATTAGACATGCGAAAGGTATTCAATCATCGAGCATCGAGATAATATCCACGGTGCTATCAAAGTTATTACAGCATTAGTCGAGGTTCCCCTCTTGGGTGGCCCGCTTTTGAAGAATTGGTAGAATAACGGTGACATTATTGAACTTGGTGAAACAACTTCAATCGATTATTTTCGGTTGGCGTAAAACAAAGGTTTCGAAAATTGATGGACCAAGTCGCAAAACAAATTTAACGGTAGTGATTTTTGTTGGTTGAATAATTCAATATGGACTCGGATTAACTCATGGTTTATAAAACGTTTATAAAAATACGAATACTACAAAAACAAATATCAATCGAAACACAATAACACTACGTCTGTCGTACACAATTCTATCGTATTGATTTATTAATGGAAAATATAATTTTCTTATGTAAAGAAAGATCATATTACAGTAATTCAAAATGTCTTTGCATTATATGCTGTATAATGCTTTGTTTTTTTACCGTGAGATTTTCTGTAATCGTTAAAATAAAGATATTTAATAATGTATTGACCTTTGTCTATGTACATAGTAGATACATCTTAGTTTATTATTATAGAATTTAGTTTTTGATAAATATTACATCTATTTTATAATTATCGAGTCAGTGTTTCAAATATAATATATAAATTTAATTTCTCATTCTTTTCCTGCTGTCTTCAACTTTACCATATTTTCCTCGCCCATCCGTTACACATGGCCAAACCATCTTAGTGATGCTTTCTTTATTGTATCTATTACGCTACAGCCAGCAAAACGTACACTTCAAATTCGTTCATTCTCCACTCTATCGTACAAAGATTTTCGCACATACGTCTTGGCAAAAGACGCTTGGCAGATCTATAAATAATCATAAAAATATGCAAAGAAAAAAAACCCTTCAGAAAACCAGGAATATTTCAAGCTTATGAGAAATGGAAACCAATTTATAATGCCTAAATTTAAAACAATCCAAATTCAGAACCACTATATTTTTAAAGTCACTAACTACCTACTACAATTATTTACCTATCGAGATACGCTGCATCAGTAACCTCTCAGAGCAAATCGAAAAAATGAAAATCTTCCTAAAATCAAACTTAAATTCATAAATCATTTAAGCCTTTAGCTTTTTTCAAAATACTTCATTCTCAAATTACCTTTATTACCATATTATCAAATGACTCGCATACGTACCTACCTAAATATAATAATAAGAACTGAGGCTCCCTCATCAGACTCAAGAGCTTCTCTTCACTGATGAGGTCTACATGACTTAAGTATTAAAAAAAAAGTCAATTTGATATATAAATATATGAGAATTGTATTTGTACCATATAATAAATAAATAAAATAAAAATTCAAAAAAATTTACGTTATATTACAAATGTATAGCATAAAGATATATGCAGATGTATTGATCTGATATCATAACATATATCTTTTGCACTTCTTTTTATTCTTATCTCTTGTCCTTTTTACTAAGTAGATTTGTCCTTTTCTATCCATTCCTTATTCCCCTTTTACCTCTAATTCTTTAACACTCATTGTTTGTCCATAACTTAAAACTTTCACTTATTTTGTTTTTCATTATATAACTCAAGTTATTGTTGCTTTATGTTAATACACAACATGTTAATTCTGTGGAAACTTGTAAGATGGTCTCTATACTATTCAATTATCACGTATAATCTCTTTATATGTACTGTTAGTTTCCCATAAATAAATAAATATGAATTTTATATATTTTATTCGGGTCATTATTTAACAATATTACCCGAAACCTTATACTTTAACGTTTTACTTACACATTTTTTATATCTGTATTACTTGTTATCTGCCGAAATCCCCCGAGCTCAAATGTCGTAATATCCAAACCTTCTTACCTAATAAAGTGTAGGTACATCTACAGAAACTATTTCAGGTTTGGTACTGTAACCTATAACGTAAGTCTGGCCGTCGCTGGCTCCTGCTCTAATATCTTTTAGCATTTTTTACGTTACAGTGTTTTGTTTGGGTCATTACGAGGCCTGCTATCGCCCGAGCGCAACGCGAAATCAGGGCCGCATCTAGGCACGTGCGCGGCCGGCGTCGCGCCCCCGGGGGCCCGGGCTGCAGAGTGACTGCTGCGCCGAGCCTGCAAGATGGCAGGGAGGATAAGGATCAAGCGGAAAATGCAAGGCGCCGCTGAATTACGGGCAGCCGGCTCTTAGGAAGCCATAAATATGCAATGAAGCTTACGTCTCAGGATTTACGCTCAAAAGGGAAAAGTCTAGCGGTGTATCACTGTGGTGAATGAACTGTGAAGAGCAGTGAGCAGCTACCACTGAGGGACGTAGATGCACACCAACGCACACATCAAAACGCAATCAGCGCCGCGCGCGAACAAGCTCATCAATGCGAAATTGACTGATCCATTTTAAATAAATATTTTATGTATTTTTTAATGTTATCTTTAATAGCCTAAACGTAGCTTACATAGATTTTTTTTATATCGTTTAAAATGAAATGATTGATTAAAAATGTTCTTAAATTTTCACGGCTGTTCAGAATCTATTGGTTTGTGTTTTTACAACCTTGCCAGAAGCTGCTTTCGACACGGTATTGCAAACCAATACTTGACCACAACATAACAATCATACAATAACACGTCAGCCCTGATCATATCCTTGCAATGGGATCCTAAACTTCTGCCAGTAAAAATACGTCATAACACCCCAAAAAACACAAACCAGAAAATGTAAGATTCAAATTTATGGGAGAGTAAAATAAATAAATTATTGTATTAAATGATTTTTCAGTATTTCCCACGTAAAATGTGCCCGGCATTACGACTGGAAGCTAATATTTTTAAAACGTAGGGTCTGTTGATAATGGTCAATGAAGCCAGAAATATTGAAGAAAAATGCAATCTTTGATGTCACTTATCTCCGTAACTGTCGACTTTTCACCCAAAGTATTTTGTAAAGAATATTTTCTATACAAAATTGAATGAAAATATTCCCCCGAGGTTTTTACTACTAGCTGTGAGACATTTACTACTTTACTACTGTGAGTTGTGAGGCATCCAGTAAATAATATCTTCAAGTTTGTGTTTACTGGGGTATTATGCCGTGTTGTTACGACCTTTCGGGCCTGCCCGAAACTTAGGTCTTAAAGTCCGTAACTTCTTTATAGTGAAAATAATTTTTCATTTTTTACGAATTTTTTTACGTAAAAATTCTTTATAGTAATTTTTTTTCTTTTCTTTTTTTATATAAATAAATAAATACTTAAAACCAAATTAATTAATCTATTGGAAAGACATACAGAAAAATCTAATCCACGAAAAAATATTTTGGCGGAATCGAACGCGGGTCACCTCCTTTCCGGGACCACTAGGCTATAGGAGCCTTGTAGATTTCCGTGAATATATCGACCTTGTATGTAATTCTCATTTTTATTAATTGATTAATTTATATTTTTGTCCATAGAGCAATCCACTTTTTTGATACGATAGTTCAAATTACTTTGTAATACTACCGCTAGATGGACGCCAGAATTAAATAATTAATTCATTTTATATATTCACGGAAATCTACAAAGCTCCTATAGCTTAGTGGTCAGAGCACCAGCCCCGGAAAGGAGCCGGGTTCGAATACCGGTAGTGGCCAAAATATTTTTTCGTGGATTAGATTTTTCTGTACGTCTTTCTAATTGATTAATTATTTCGGTTTTAAAAACTTCACAGAACTTCAACTTCACAAATATGAATGTGTTCTTGAATTTTAAATAAATACTTATTCCTCAGGAACCGACATGTAAGAGTAACGTCATTTTTGACGGGTCACAGCTAGTTTCTATTATCGCCCGACAGCCGTAAAACCTACACGAGCATCCAAAGGGTACGCGCCAGAAATATGGTGAGAACGTCCGGAGGAGCTGGGAGCAGCGGCCGGCCCTGCCCGCAGCCCGGGAGCGGCACCGGCTCCGAGGGTTGGCAGCTCTCGGCACGACCCGGTGCCGGTGTCACCTGCTGACCGGTACGTGCGGCCTGGCCTTCCACTTTAATTGCCGCCTCCGCCCGACGCGCCGTGTTCGCCCGCTCATTGTCCCCTTGGCCAGGCTATTCCGAAGCAGACACACAACGCGCACGTGCGATATGCACTAGACGTTGTCGGCTGAAGTGCACACAGAACTAGCGGCGGAATTACCGTTCTTTGAAAATGTTCATTTATATACCTGGCGCGTGCTGCCGGTGCATTGAAGCACTTTTACGTAAAAATAATTTTAGAATAATTTTAGAAAAAAAAATTAAATTGAATATTCATCTCATAACCACCCTTATTCCGAAAATAGAAATATTGGGATGTCATATCTTTATCCTAGCACTTAATAGACAAAAATAAAAATAAAAAAATAAACGAGACGTAAATATACGCTGGCGTTCGGGGTTCGTCGTACTTAAATAAAAAGATTTGTTATCTCACAATTCTCATGTTTCGACTAAAATTACATCAAATAAGTACTAATGCTGTATTTAAAGCTTATAGAAAAATATTATTTCGTATGCACGTATTGATTTCTTCTCCCACAACGTCCTGATGAAATTATGGCAAAATTGTCATTTTCGCTTTGGACCATAGAAAGAGAAATATTGTTGGAATGTTTTTATATTTGATGTTTGAAGGATAGCCGTCATGTACTTCTTTCTCCCTTTGAATAAATCATCGACGTATACCTACGTCTCGTTTATTTATTTTATATTTTCATCAATTAAGTGTTGAGATAAAGATCTTAGATCCCAATATTGCTATTTTCGGAATACAGGCGTATCTTTTTTACTTAATTATGTAGGTACCTTTAATTGTTTTAACCTATAATAATAAATCATGCTTCTTCCATCATCATGCACCTAGAGAAGTTAAGAGGTTTTGTGTGATGAATTTTGAGTGTCATCGGCACAGCGAGTATGACCGCAACAATGCCAAACTGGGCGGCGAAAGTGCAGGGCCGGTATGGGAGCTATTGCTCATAAAACGGCCGTGGGTATGCAGTGGGTCCTCTTCACTGTTACTTAAGGGATTGCACCACCTTGACATACTCAAAAAACATTTTTTTACTTTATCTTATAGCTTGAAATTCTAATAATAATCTGATTAAAAATACCAATTTAGGAGTTATAGTAATTTGAACACAGTGAGGTAAGTGAATTTTGAAACGAATTTCGTTATTGTTTTGCGTTTTTCGAAAAATTCTCTTTTTCAGACTGACGGAGAAAATATTTCAAAAACTATTTTGCCAATTTTGTTCAAATTTTCAAAACGACGCAACTCTTGATTTTTTGTTAAAAAAATGCACCATTTAGGAAAAAAAAGAAAAATATTAGCAAACTTTAAATTTTAGTATACGTTATATCCTGATGATTAACGTAGCGTAATTAAATTATCATTACAATAATTGACCCCGAAACATCTTAGTAATTCAACAAAGATAATTTAAAGTATTTTCTTATTTTGATGTTTATAGCGTTAACTTTATGGTTGGACATGATTATTAATTTTAATTAATTAAATACTGTATATTAACCACTTGGAGTAACTTTGCGTCTACAGGTTTCGATACTACAGTATCTTCGTCAGGACGGACGCATACTAACTTATTCATTACTTATTTTAGTAAAAAAAATTTTTAAATGGGAGCGTGGCTACAACTATGGTGGGGGTATTGACAAGTAGACATGGAAATGGGGAATATTTCAAATAATGAGCTATTTATGAAATTTAACTGGTTATTAATTATATTGGCATTAGCATTGATTTCTCATATTTCTAAGTTATCCAATCTAAGGCCTCTTATTATTTGTATGAAGAATCTCAATACCGTTTTGTTTTTTAAACATGTGGCCTGTCATTAATTATATAAATACTTTATTTAATCATTTCTGGCTCAAAGTCTAATTCTTCGATACATTTTTTTAACTTATATATTATTATTATATTTTTATTTCCATTGGACATTTCCATTGGATAATTTTGTGAAGTAGTATTGTCTTATGTTATGTTATTTTCAGAATTTTCACAATGATAGAGTAATACATTTTTTGCATGTATTTCTATTACACCCTAACTTTCCATTGCCAACAATGAACAATTTAAAAAATATTATACATACTTAAAAATAAATTAACAATGTAATACGCTGTTCGACTGAATATTTAACATTCTTCGCTGGTAAACACGCACTTTTCCATTAAAAAATTGCTATTAAAACGTCTGCGTAGACCATATAACTAAATACAGTAATTACCAATAAATTTGTGCCAAGTGCCGTGAATCACGACATACCAAATGCGTCAGAGCAAAGAAATCATTTATGTGCATAATAACTCAAACATATGGAGCTAGATCGATTCGATTTCATACCATCTATAGAAGCAGAATTTCACGCCTTGTAATAACACAACTCAATTAAAATAATTGTATTACAGATAGGCAGACACGAAGCAGATGATGTACTGCGAACAATATTTCATCTCAGACGACAACCTATTGGTAAGCGGTGAATATTTATGCATATTTGCACATGCGTATGCACTTGTCTAATACCTACAAGTGATTCTCAACAAGGGAAGACCATCCACTTTTACTCAAATAATTGAGCCCTTGCCCGGAATAACGTTGTATCCAACACAAATGTCAATTTTGAGTTATTGATGGATTTATGTTAGGTTTGTTATTATGCATCGTTTAAGGTAAATAATATGTCAAGAAAAAAATATTTAGGCTTCTGGCTGCATTTTAAAGTTATTGGTTTGTGGAATAACGTTGTATAGTGTTTCTCAAAATGGCGTCGCCGAGCGTCAATATCGTGGAGCGTGGTTTAATTCACATGAATAAAGGGAGAAAACGAACATCTAATGTTTTAAATTGGAAAGATATCAAAGCCAATAAGTTGAAGGATGCAGGAAAGGAGTTTTTATCCAGAAAAAATATTATCGAACCTGCAATTGACCCGCCAGAACATGTTTGTGGAATAACGTTGTATACGATTTGGCAGTTCTGATTGATATTGTGATTTCATATCTGACAATATTATTTTGTCGAACGTTAACCGATTTTACTCAATTGATTTATCCATATTGATATTTGAAATGCTTTTTGATAATAATGCTGGCTTTATAGTGCTCTTTATATCGTAACTTAATATAACACCGATACAAAAAGTTTATTTAATTCCTCATTCTTTTTCGCAGGGTCGAGTTTGTGCCAAAAATGTTTAAATCCGGGATGATGTTTTCTCCATTTTAATATCAAGATAAATATTTAATCAGTATTCAGGTTACTGAATTACAATGAAAAAAGTAATCATCTCGTCTTGTGTATTAAGAAATTGAATGTCCGACGCCATATTCAGCAAACAGACGGAGATATGTAATAGTATGTACGAGAGACTTATCGTTCCGTAAAAGCTCTTTACCCACTAATGATCTCATCACAATCAGAGCTCAAACCTTCCACAAAGAATTAGAATCATGGACCTCCTATAGCTTTCTACCAACTATTTGTGGAAGGAGGGCAAGATTGGCTACCGTTTGGAAAAAAATCATGCAGTTAGGGAGCCTGGAACTAACTTCAATGTGTTCCAATCTACTGCCAATAAGACTGTTAAGCTCAAGGACCTCGATGACATTTGTGAATTCATGTTAGATGAGCACATGCTGCTTTTAAAAGGCATTATCAAGTAAAGCAGAATAAAAAAATCCATTTTGCGGAATAACGTTGTCTGTGAAAATTTCATATACAACGTTTTTCCACTGATTCAGCATGTTTTTTTACAATAGATTCAAATTTAATTGACTTTTCCCTCTATTTTATATTGAGATTAGTTAAGAATTATATGTTTGTTATATTTAAAATATAAAATGTAATAACTTGTAACTGGTTTCGTTTTTTCAATTTTTCTCGGAATGAAAGTATTGTTGGATACAACGTTATTCCGGGCAAGGGCTCAATTATACTATTAGCAAAACTTCAAAGTATACAACTTTTTCAAGACCAAACAGCTATCCAGACAGTCTTGGGTCTAATACTGGATACTATGATAAAGATGTGAATCCTGGGGACGAAACAAGAAGAATAGGCAAAACAAGAACCACTAATTTAATAAAGATGTCAGACACACGAAAGTGTAACCCAGGAAAAAGTTGACAACCACTGACATGTACGGTTCTACCTTAACTTTTATCTAGCCTTGACAATGGCAAGTGATACCTTGCCGAAAAGTCGGCCTACATTTCCTCAGGGAAACCACCCTCGAAGGCGATTCTAGAAGCTCCAAATATTCCAAAGGTACATTTATACTTTTTAATATTTTGATCTTAACAAGTTTATGACGAACTGAAATTTCTTTACTCCTTGCTATGAATGCTCCAAGAACATAAAGGCGGACGTCTGGCAATGCGATCGAAATTCATCAATTTTTCTCGTAGCTTATTTCAGTGGTTCCCAAAGTTGACAGGGCCGGGACCCACAAAAAAAAATTTGGGACCAGCCTCCTGCCTCACATTTTCCCAATTCATATTATAACCATACGAAAAACTTTTCACTTAAAAAAAAAGAAAAAACTTCGAATATAATCGAAATGTTTTATTACGAAAAATTTTAATATGTGATATTTTAATAAGGAGGATGAATTTTTTGTGATAACAGCATTAGCGTTGACTTCAATTTTAGTCACTTTTAATCGCAGTGAATTCGATACGTCCAATTTATTTCTGTATTTAGTCTTAATAGAAACCATGGCAGAAAATTCCACTTTACATGAGGTAGTGAAGAGGAGGACTTTCATCGCTTCGTCAAACAAGCAGGGATAAGTATCAGCAACTGAAAGCCAGAATTTTGCTAATTGCTTGCAATTAAGTATTTTTCAGCGACGTATCTTCTGATAAATCAATAAGCTCTTCACTTGCTTTTGTTAACATTTCAGTCGGTATGTTGTCTTCAAATGGATTTTATCCTGACAGTATTAAAGAGTTTAAGCTTACAATGTACAATTTGTTACTTATTAAAGAATTTACGCTACCGGTTTCGACACGTCCGTGTCATTAACGAGCTTTATTTAAACTACATTTTGGCCCCGTGTAAGTCACCATTATTAACCATGTTCCCTCCCTCGCCCCTCCCACTCTACAAATCACCTACGCCTCCTAAAAACACCTAATACAGTATTTTCACATATTAGATAAGTTTAAATAACGCTCGTTAATGACACGGACGTGTCGAAACCGGTAGCGTAAATTCTTTAATAAGTAACAAATTGTACATTGTAAGTTTAAACTCTTTAATAATGTCTGAAAGAAATTGTTACATTGTAAGCGACCGAGAAATACAAAAAAAAAGGATTTTATCCTGTTGAACTTTTTTATCTCTTGTTCGAAGTTGGCGTTAAACTTATTTTTTAACTCTGTTAAATGAGTGAAAATTGCAGACACTACATTGATATCTTAATGTACTTCGTTATCTATAATAAACACGACACGACCCGGACGAGACGTGTTGCGCGGTGTTGTGACTGCGACCCACCTAATATCCGCTCGCGACCCACCAGTGGCTCGCGACCCATAGTTTGGGAAACACTGGCTTATTTTGCATTTTGTATGGCATTTTTGTACGAAAAGGTATCAAATTAAAATTTATTCATTCGATTCGATATATTTTAAAAGCATATATGTTTCTAAAATGACACAAACAAAATTATTTCATGAAATAATAAATCAAAAACCAACGATATTTTAGAAATGAGGAAAATCGCTCTCTTTTTGTGCTCTGTGTTTTTTTTTTCAATATTTCAAAATAAATTATTGTTTTAAATAAATAATAATATTATTATTTATATATTCAGTTTTTTTACAATTTTTCTTTTAAAAGAGAAAAAAAGCGTATTTTTTTTAACCCTTTTTACATAGTTGACAACTTTTTAACTTCTATAAATTATAACCATGGATATTAATTTTAATTTATTATCTGATTTCAGCTATTTAATCAAGACGCAACGTCTCTGAGACGCAATACGCTTATACAAATCCATGAAAAATGTCATACAAAATATAAGACATAGCTATAAAAAAGGGGTGAATTTCGCCGGGGGTGAATTCTGCACTGCCGGACGATCGCCTTAAGCACAGCTGCCTAACACAGGCGATAAATTGAGAACATCTGATTCGTGCCCCACGGGTACACGCGGGCGCACTATCCACATTCGTATTCTCGTTGCAATTCAAACGCAGCGGACACTCAGACACGAATTAAGCATTCATCTCACGTTGTAATTAATAGCCAAGTAGATGGCCGTTGTGGAAGCGCAGAATAAATATCGGCCGGCTAAAGAGAGATCAATAGGAATTGTGAGCAATTAGATTTTGAAAATGACCACTTTATATTTAAAGACTGCGTAAATGGTTTACAAATACTTTGCTTTTTGTGGACATTATTAATTTTATTTTTCATGTAGAGAGCTAATGGTACGCTCAGAGAAACCATATATACAAAATTTGGTTAAAAAATATTGATTGTATTATTTGTATATATATCTACTTCTTGTATTTGATTTATTACACCAACATGTTTCAGAAAAACCTTTCCATCATCAGGGGTGGTCAGGCTATGTGTAATAGTATACAAAATATTATTAATAATCAATAAAATTTAACTACTAGCCCAATTCTAAAAAATTTCCAATAATTGCGAGTAATCAAGAACTTCAGTAATAATATTTAAAAATTATTTTTCTAATAATTTAGAAACACAAGAAACAAAGGACATTTCATTCTGATATTTTGACAGTTATACAACACCCTGACGATGGAAAGGTTTTTCTGAAACATGTTGGTGTAATTAATCAAATAAAAGAAGAACATATATACAAATAATACAATCAATATTTTTTAGAAATGTCAAAATACAATGTTGCTGAATCAATTGAAAAAAAAATTGGTTCACTATTTAACAAAAATTAAATGCAATCTGTCAACTACCCAAAGTCCATTTCTGATAGAAATACCATCGGTATTCAAAAGGAGGAAAATTTCTCGTTTTTCAGATGAATTTTAATGTCCTTTTTCTACCTTAGAATATCGTTTTTTGATATATACGAAACTTTGATTACCCGCCATGTTTCTTGAACATAAGAGATCAACGTAGATGACGAAAAACCATTCGACGAATTTTTTAACCTGATTTAATTAATTTAATGTCCAAATTCCATAAATAGGTTGAATCAATCCTGTGCTATAAAGTTATTAAAGTATTATATATTTTACCAAAGATTCTTCTAGATTGTTTACAATATTCTAACGTTGGAAATAACGTACGAAATTTTGGGAAAATTAAAATATCCTATAGTTTAATAGTTCTTAATTATTTGTTAATGTAAGTAATATTCTAGGTATATAGTAGAGCGACATAATTAATATTAGTATTAAAACCTGTGTTATTCTATTTTATTATTATTTTGTTACGGTAATTTTAAGCCATTCTGTTTATTACAAATTTTTATTTTTATTATTTGCTTCATTTTACTGTCATTTATTTTTTAAACAGTAACATTATGTTTAGAGTATTATATTTACAGCTTTATAATTCTATTATATTGTGTACATCTTGTGTATGTAGATGTTTATTTAGTAAATAATCACAAGGGCGTAAATACATATAAATAAATAAACAACATATAAATAATTGAATTTATAAATTATAATTAGGTTTTTAAATAGAATTGGTGAATCAGCACAATGCAAAAGATGCTACTATTGTCTGATACGTTTGTTAAATTATTCAGACCTTATCCAGGAAAAATTGATAATTATGCATTCTTAGAAGCGAGAAAATAATTCAAGTAGATATGGTGGAACAGAATTATATATTGTAAACAGATTTAAAGGTCACGGATTTTATTCTTATTATTAAATATTTATTATCTGACAAATAAAAATAATCTAACGAAAATATAGATGGCTTCCGGCCCGGGTGTCGTTAGCTTTAAGATAAAAACTCTTAAATTTTCTAAAATATATTGGGTTTTTTGGAAAATAAATATTTATAAATGTCATTATGTCAGCTGAAACGCGTGTCCGATAAATTGAAGGGAAAAAGCGTATAATTTAACGATAGCTTTACGATTTCACATTTGACGGCCGCCGACTGCGGGCGAAATTTGGACGTGGGCGACCGGCTTTATCATTTCTGAAACAAGATTCTTCTAAACTGCATCTTTTTTTGGTAGAGAAAAATGCAAGCTACAACAGTGTGGTCAGAAAATAGCTTGGTGTTATTTCAAAAACACTTACTCTGTCAATTATGAAACAACTTTTTCTCTGTGCAATTTTTTGGGCTACTCACCATCAACCCTGATAATGGACCCTGTAATGGAATCGGAAGTGTCGATCGAAGAGAATGGAGATACACGGCAGAATGGCCCAGAAAACTCCATACAAAATATTACAAGCGGCCATGAAAATCTGAAATAATTTTTACTCCCTTTCTTTTAACTCGTAGCGTCTGCTTGTCGACTTGTCGGCTTGTCTGTCGAAAAAACTTTGAATCGATTTTTAACCATTTTTTCGTGATCCAATCGAGCTGAAACTTTGCAAGCAGACTCGTGGAGACGATAAAAATTATCTAACAAAATTTAGTTTAAATTTTTTAATAATTATTGTATAATTTTGGATTTTTTGAAATTTTAATGTTTTTTTTTAATTGAAATCAATACAGATGAGTGAGGAGCCCGACGTGGGCAGTAGGCGCGAACCTGTTTCAATGAGAAAGGGAGTATAATAAAAACTTGGTTTTATGGTTTTTTTTTTTTATGGTTAGTTTTTGTATAAAGAACTCATCCAGGTCGCCCACCAGTATTTATATATAATATTATATCACGTTATATTCTCGTTCACAGAGACATTGGTTCTGTCCACAGCCTCATGCCAATCTTTTTATGCTCTTGTCTCGTGCGGTGGTGACTGGAGGATTTGGTGCCTTAAATCCAGTACGACGTTCTTTGCTTTCATCGATATGAACGATAATAACAAGATAAAATATTTTTAATTAAAGCAAAACACAAATTGAGATTAAATAAATCACGATTGAAAAATATTAGATTAAGAAATTCAACTACATCAAAATATATTAAAAAAAGAAAAATCTTATAGAATGCTAGCGCATGGAACATATTCCATTTTTAACTTTTATATAATTAACAATTTTTTTCAAATGGGCGCTATAAGCCATATCTACATAATATGTTTTAGGAACTTCCCCCCAAATTCTGTTAGAAAAAATATAGTTCTCTTCTATATTAATCCTCATATTAATTAAGAATAATGAAACAATTTTTTTTCAATATTTATTATCTTTGTTTATTACAGATACCTATGCATATATTCATATGCCAAACTGCACAAAAGTTTTACGGCAATCAATATGTATTTATATATTGATAAAATATATCCATCTTTAAAACGTATTTATCCATATTGCAAAAAAAAAAAAAAAACTGGAAAATAAGTAAATTGATGAAACAAGAATTTATCTGAAACTCAAAAATACTGCAACAGATGTTGACAAAAATATTGACTTTCTCTTTATTGTTATTTATGTAATAAACTAAATTTCTTCGAAATTCAATCCCATAAATTATGCTGCTATCAAAATTGCAATTCCTTCAAAATCCAATTTCGTGGATAATACCGCTATCAAAATATTATTTCCTTTAAAATCGAATTTCATTACTAATAATTAATTTTTCATTGTCGCACTTCTATGTATGTATCATTTTTACTCCCTTTTTATTAATTCGTGGCGTCTGCTTGCTTGCCGTCAACAAAAACTTTGGATCGATTTTTGACCCTTTTTCCGTGATCCAATCGAGCTGAAACTTGGCAAGCAGACTCGTGGCGACGATCAAGAAGATCTATCAAATTTTCGTTAAAAAAAATTAATAATTATAAGTATAATTTCGGATTTTAGAAATTTTATTGGTTTTTTCAAATTGGAATCATTAGAAAAGTTTGATTAGCAACGGCGCTGCGGCCCGATAACGTCACGGAATATTTTCTAAATTTGAATGACTCCGTCGGTATAATAGGTACATCACTACGAATTTCGAAAATTTACAAAACAATTGGTTCACAGATGACAGCAAAATTGTTTTTTTTTGGGAAAAAATCAAATAATAATTTATTTCTTTTAGATTTCTGCTTAGTTCTGAAGAATTCTACATTACTCAAATCTGATTCTGACTAAATCATTTGACGCTGGAAATTCATAAGGTACGATATTGATGATAATTGAATCTATCAAAATCTGGACATTTCAAAACATCTGACATTTTGGAAATATATTAAATTTCTGTAAGTTTACATGTTATGTTTTAATTCGTCTTTAATTATTGTTATATTTTACAAAGAAAGGGAGCATAGTAAAAACTTGGTTTTTATGGGTTATTTTTTTTATTGGTTATTCTTTATTTTCTCTTTCTCTATGTATATTTCTCCATTGTTCCTCCACATGTGTAATTTTATATGTAACTTGTATACTTTTACAACGGATCAGGTCTTGTACAGTCAACCTGGTTACGCTGGAGTAAACAAATAATTATTAATACTTATACACTACAAAATCGAAGTTCATTAATAATACTGCTGTCAATATGACATCAATATATGGATTGCCATAAACGCCATATTGATAGCAACATTATTTAAGGAGTTGGATATAAAATCCAACTCCTTAAATAATGTTGCTATCAATATGGCGTTTTTTCAAAATCCAATTCCATTAATAACACTGATATCAAAATTCAATTCCATAAATAACACTGCTATCAAAGTCGTGTTGAAAATTACGGGCAGGCGACAAGTGCCTCCAACATAATTGTCCCACTGCACCACTGTTGATAATAACAAAATGGCCACAGGTTCGTGCGGTAACCCGTTTTTTCGCGGGTTTTTAATTGTTGTCCCATTTCGTAAAATTGCATGTGGACCAAAACGAGAACGGGAAAGTGGCCTCGATACGAAATATTGCAAACCAAACAAAAACAAGACCCGAGGAAATATGGAGCCGCTGCTCGTTACCTGCATCAAGCAAAGTGACAGAGAAAGGGAGCGAGGAAAGGTGGTCATGAGTAGCAGATGCGCGGCCGGCGGATACAGTCTCAGTGTGTAATGTAAATGCGTTATCAAAAAATTACTTGCAAAAGTAATGGGTGTATTTTAATTATTATTTTATTTACTTACTATATTTTTCCACATCATAGCGTTTTGACATGAATATAGTAACAATAGGTTATAGTACAAGTTACTCCCTCCCTTAATAATCCTTCAAAGCTAACGCACGATCCTTATTTGTTTTTTTCTTATTATTTTTCAAACACACCCTTAATTACTGTCTGACAATGTTTTTAATTTTAGTTGAATTGTATTAATTATACACAGTAGAAAGTGAAAGAAAAACTCTAAAGTTAAACATAATCAGCTATCCCTAATTTCGAATGTCTATCGGTCAATAACAACTTAAGATAATTAAAGTGTGACACGCAATCAGCGCGCGGCCCAGGTTACACGCTAGGGCCGATGTTATTAATTACTAGCTGTAACCCGTCAAAAATGACGATACATTTGCATGTCGGTTCCTAAGAAATAAGTATTTATTTATTTTATTTAAAAAAATGTTTTCGAAATAGAAAATTTACGAAAAATAAATTTTGGAAAAAAAAAACGAATTTTTAAAAAAAAAAACGAAAATAAATTACTATATAGAAGTTACAGACGATACACGAAGTTACGGGGACGGACAGACAGACAGACGAACGGACGGATGGACAGACAGACAACAAAATTATTATAATTGGGATTATTATGTCCCGAGATTTTTCATCGGCTTAAAATATAGTGGAATAAAACAGTATTTCAACTCAATCTACAAAATCATGGAATTCCGAAAAGTTTCAACAGATACTTTTGAACAGTTAATTTTATTATATGTTATTTGTGTGATTAAGAATCCTAATAATATAATATTTTACAAGGTTAGATATAAAAAATATTAACTATACATACCAATTATAGAGATCTAATATACCAAATAAAACATAGAAAAAAGCAAAAAAATATAGAAAATATTTGAAATTTTACCAAAAAATCATTATTTTACAGATATTGAATTTGCATACATTATATAAGAGTATTTTTTGTACTTACTTACTAACTAAAACATCCCAAAAAGTAAAAAGCACTTCAGCTTATTGCAACGATTTTGACTTGCTACATATACATAAAATATGTTATTAGATAGGTATTATTAGTAGGGCTTAGGAATAGCAAGGCTTTTTAACTTAACAGCAATACAATTTATCTTCAAAATGTTGTGGTTTGTGTACAAATTAATGGAACATTACATAAATGCAAAAATCTTTCGGTGCGATGTGTTGAAGATTTGTTTCGAAACTCGAACATAAATGATAATCAAATGCATTTTTATGAACACGAGCATTTTCGTTTTTTTTTTAGTATCATATTAGCGTCAAAACCCACGTCAAAATAGTATGATTATGCCATAATTAATAAAGTTAACACCTCAACCATTCGTTAACTGTAAACTTTGTTACATCCCGTGCATAATTATCATACATATAATAACATCTCGAGCTTAGAGATCGTTAGGTTTTATTGTGTAATCAGAATCAACAAACCTTTTCATAAAATATCAACATTGAAATGTTTATATAATTCCTTTGTACGTAGTATACTTGAGTTCCGATCGGTCATATGGAATTCACATAACACGTACATAAACAGACCGTTGACCGTAAATAAAAGAAATTCCTATAGCATAATTCTTATATTTTTAAAGCCAAACAAACATCATAGGAACTTGACGAATGCCTCGAATATGTACTTTAATTAAATAAGTCTACTTAAGTTTCGGCGATTTAACAATAATAATTATATATAATAATCCAAGATTATGGTCCCGTTGTTCATACAATGAAAATAAGTATTTCACTATATAATTTAATGTCCTGTTAATTTAATCTAACTAAAATAATCGTAATCTAAATTAAACAAGCCAAACCTAATAACCTAACCTAACCAAACCTAATAACCTAACCAAACCAAACCTAATAACCTAACTTAACCTCATATATTGCCTATGAAATGTCAAAATATGCAGTGCATTTTTCGAAACTTTAAAGTGTAATTTCTTATTTAATACTTACTTTTTAAACGTAAATTACCTTTCATTTTGTTATTAGCACATTCAATAATATAGTGAAATAATCATTTTCGTTGTATATGCAATGGGACCATTATCTTGGATTTAGCCCTGAAAATATTGTCACAGGACGTGGCTTTAGAAGGCAAATGAAAACACTGGGAATTAATTAAGTTTAATTTATTACTAAAGAAAGTCACTGGATATGAGTTAAACGTAGTACAGTTCTTCATTTTATCGCCACTGAATGTCTCCAGAATATTTCACACACTTATTATTGAAATGCTCCTTAATTCGCACTGGTTCACACGATTTTTATCGCTTAGATCACTTCTGGTAAATTCCGTTCAATGTTCGCTCATAGAAACTACTCGCCCCAGTATACCTTTATTTCGCTTTCGCTAATATCACTGCTAGTCGCACAGGTTTTATCGCGGAGATGTCGCCACGTTATCGTCACTAACTGAATTGCCTGACCCCGTGTTGGGTGACGCCTTTTATAGATAAATTCTTAGTCAGATTTGTTCTAGATATTGCGAGAGGCCTTAAAAAAGTTCTAGAATCTTCCAATGTAATGTTTTAGTACGTAATGGAGTGTTATAGATTCATCGAGAGAGAGAATGCGGCCTCGCATGACTGACTCTGCGTTGCGTGCGTAATATTCGAGAATTTGCGCTGAATTTGCATGACGTTGTATATCAATAACCCTTTTCACACGTCCCTAATCGGCGAAATTAGCTTTCTGTAGATATGCATCAAAAATATTTTGTCGTACCTACTAATAAGAAGAAGAACAAACCACTTCATTTGACCAAATGTGTGTCAACTCTAGGTCATAAGCAAATATACATTTTATAAAGTAGAGATTACTTATATACTAAAATTAATACAGGATAATTCAACATAAATAAGATTTCAAAAATGTGAAATACTGCATTCAGTATTCAGTCTTTTTAATATACATACTCGTTCATAATATAATCAACAACAACTAACTGTGCTTACATTTTAATATTTGCCGGATAAGCAAAATTAAATTAACTATTATCGATATGATTTTATTTTTATTCAAATATGGTAAATGTGCATATTTTGTGCATTCAGCAATGCGGGCCAATTAAAATGGAAAGGAATTCGCAATTAAGGTGATTGTATAAAATGACATTATTTAACAATTTGAGATATTTAAAGAAGTCCTTGTTTGGTGTAATGATTTTTAATATGATGGCGCATAAAAAATTTCTTTAATATAATCCATAGACATCTTACAATAATAATTATTCGAATTTGCAACCATCTAATAGAATTATTCACTCTTTCAATTTAAATACCTGTTTCAAAATTTTACACAGCAATGCTATTTTCAATCGGATAATTTAGAAATATTGTAATTAAATTGTTAATAAAAACTTGAATATTATAAATAATCAAATAAACTTTGTAAACAGCCCTCCCTTAAACGTTTTATCTTTACGTTATTATAATTATTTTGTGCCTACGAATTTGCAACCAAACCCGCTCTTACCATCTCATAGTAATCTGTCTATACTTGAACATTAATTTTAGTATATTTATTGTCCTGAAGAAGAGAGCATGGCCCCCAAAACATGTTGAACAAGTGTGGTTAAAACAAAGTTTTAATAATTTTATTTATAAAATGATGCAAAAAATGAATTTGAAGAATATAATATTATATTGTAAATAATATCAGCATATCCAGTTAAACCAGTTATTGTAAAAAGGGTTATTTAATGAGAATATGAGTAAATTTATAATAAAAACTAAAATCCACAGTTTCATGAATTATATTTTGAAATTAATTTACTGGTAAATATTTGAAAATGTGTCATCTGTCAGGAAACAGTTCCGATTTATTTTAAAGCATACCAATTATAATAACAATCAATTAAGATAAATTATAGAAGTCTCACAGAGACGAAGTTATTTATATGGAAAACGTGTATGGAAGTCTTTATAGGGTGGCCCAGGTCTTTTTTCCTGTATGAGCTGGCTCAAGGGATCACTTTACACAATGTAACGTTCACTAACTCCACGATAAAAACATTTACACATCTAATTATTGAATAATGTACACCTATAGGTATATTCTAAATCAACTTTTTTCATTTATTCAAATGGACTTTGCTAGTTCATACAGCCTGGGTCACCCTATAAAGACTTACACGTTTCCCATTTAAATAGCTTCGTATCTGTGAGACTTCTATTATTTATCTTAATTAATAATTATCTCTCTGCAGAAAAAATCCAGTCATCGTGTTTTCAGAATACAGGGTTATTTGTAAAACATTAATAACCTCGCAGGACTATACTCCTGCCTTGATTATGAGTCGAAAATGTTCAAGCTATCATGACCTAATATCAATAGTTATGGAGATATGCGACATCAAAGTTTGGATTTTTTTTTCAATATTTCTGACTTATTTTTTGTAAAACGTTGGACTATCATTACAGTAACTAATATCAATTACGAAAAATTCAAGTTAAAAAAAATGATTAAAACCCTGAAAAAATTCCAATTGGAATGTTTTCCAATTGGAATTCGAAGGTTTTCATTTTTTTATTTGACTTGTATTAAAGGGAATAAATTTTGCATACTCGATATAAGTTACTGTAATGATAGTCCAACGTTTTACAAAAAATAAGTCAGAAATATTGAAAAAAAAATGCAATCTTTGATGTCGCATATCTCCTTAACTATTGATATTAGGTCATAACAGCTTGCACATTTTCGACTCATAATCATGGCAGGAGTATAGTCCTGTGAGGTTATTAATGTTTTACAAATAACCCTGTATACATATAAAAATATTGTTAATAAGAATGATGTTGATGAAAATACATACAATGAGAAAGATTTGATTGTGTATTTTTTTGTTTAACACCACTTTATTGAGTTTAACCAACTAGTTTCGACTTACAGCTGAGCCTTCCTCAGGGTTCATTATTAACTAACCAAAACAGAATCACAAACAATCAAGAAAGCATTAAGGGAAGAAAGTGACATAACGTCAACTGTGGTGGGGGTTAGGTGAAAGAGAGAGGGTATGGGTGGGTGTGGTTAATTGGAAGGGGAATATATCTAGAATTGGGCTACGCGGTAAATCTAGTTGTTTATTAAGTAAATAATTTTTATTTACTTTTAATGATTTTTTTATTTCTGAGGCTTCTAAATTCTAAATTATACCTATGTAATTTCTATTTAGGCATTTGTGTTCAATGACTCTCGTATTTATATTCCTATATATATTTTATTGGGGTCTAATTTTTTTAGTTATGCGAAGGTACATGATGATCAGCTATCAGACCTATAAGGCTTAAGATTGATTTAAAGTTATGTAACTAACTATGATGCTGGCAAGCTTTAAACAATAAGATATATTTGGCTTGACTCTGTGTACACTACGAGCGTATCGCTGTACTTGATCGAATTGTGTTGTTTCGATCTTGAAAGCCATGCCAAGTAGACGCGGAGAGTTCTTGGGTGTGAAGTTTAGTGGGTCAGGGATACCGCTCCGATGAAATGCGATCGTCTTATATTAGAGAATATTAATAATTTTGTGTGGGAATGGTATTTGAAAAGATTGATGGTGGGTGCTCGAATACGAAGTAACCATCCATAGTCTAAATTAATAGGAAAATCAAAGAAGACTCGCCATAATTCGACGGCCTTAACATATGCAGTTTCCATCCAAAATAAATCTAGGAGTATTAGAATAATACGATTACGATACAATTATTAATTATGTTAACAAATTCACTAAGTCACTGGACACGAATTTAATTTAAGCACTAATCTTTGATTCACACTATTCACAATTAATCACACGTCTGTGAAACACTTTATTATTATTATTTGATTATCGCTTGCTAGAATATTCCGTTCAATTATCGCACGTCAGTAGGTATTTCGCTCGATATGTCGCTTCGGTTAAATCTGCGCGTTCAGTCGCTGGTGTATTGGTTCCGCCTTTTTATATGAAACACGTTAATTTTTCGAATCTCCTAGGTTATTTTATACATTTCTAGTGTATACATTAATATTCCCGTCGCTTGCAGACTATACCACACTTATGCAGGTGATTCCAGAGCGTTATTGAGTGTTCAGAGATTTCGATAGACTTCGATAGTGCACAGTTCAATCTGGATTCTAGTATCTCGTTACAATAATAATAATTAACGTGCACGACACCATGTAAAAAACTAATGCTGCAAGAGTGATATATTAAGACATAAAACCTCAGGAAAACAAAAAAAAAGGGAAGTAAGACCGGGATCAGCAGAAAAAGCACAAAGAAAAAAGGAAAAAATTAAAAATAAGCCATAGGAATACGCTTTCATCTATAAAAATACTGACAGATCCGATTGTTCTCGACTCCGTTTCGCGTATTCATACGCTCGGTCTCTCTTTGATCCTCTAAGGCTCCATATCTGTTATTATTGATAACTTAATCTATAACATCGTCTCCAGTAGTTTTTTATTTGAATTGTGATATTGTCATTGAAGCTAAAAAAAGCTAAAATGGCAATGGGCAGGACACGTTGCAAGACAGAATACTGCAAGATGGCCTCCCAGAGTTCTGAAATGGAGACCTTGGGAAAATAAAAGAGGCATCGGAAGACCTCAAAAGAGATGGGCCGATGATATTGTCGCTGTGGGGGGAAAGAAATGGCCACAATTAGCAACAACAGGGAAGAATGGAAAAATAAGGAAGAGGCCTGTATCCAGCAGTGGAAAGACGAAGGCTGATGAAGAAGAAGAAGAAGATTGTCATTTTGGGAGCAAGACATGGGGCCCCAAAATGTTCAGTGAGAAGGATCCCTGTACCAAGTCCGCTCCTGGTGACGTGTGGTGCGGTGTCTAAAAGGGAGTGTTTTATTCTATTATCTCGGCTTAAACCCTAGCGGATAAACGGCGTAATTAGAGGTTTAATAAAAAAATGTGCTGAATTTTTAATTTCGTAGACGCAATTGTCAAAAAAAAATTAAAAGGTATATGGTTGCCTTCGAAAAGATTACACGTGTTTTAATATGCCTGGCGATTTTCTCCTTACGGAAAAAAACACGAAAGGTTTTGCCAACATTGAGAAGATAAAGACAGAATAGCAGAAGGAGCTAAATTCCATACCGAAGATCCCGTTCCTGAAGAGCTTCGAAGATTGCAAAATGTGCTGACATAAGTGTACTAAGGGGTTACACCTCTTTGACATTTAAAAAAATCTTTAAAATATAATTTATAAAAAAGCTTAAATTTCGAAGAATAATTTGAATCATCATTCATTCAAAAAGTCCAAATATTGGCAGAGTTATAGCGATTTGCGTCTAGCGTGGAAAGTGAACTTTTAAACGAATTACACCGTTCTTTTGCATTTTTCGGACATTTAGAGATGACATCTCAAAAACTATTGGACCGATTTTGTTCAAATTGTGTACACATTTACTTAAAACATTATCTACAATATTTTTTATATAAAATGTCCCATTTACTTATTGTGAATTGATTTTAAATTATTTTCAATAAGTGATGTCAATTGCACAAAAAAAACCTTTTTTTCGATACGCCACTTAATTATTTAACTGGATAATATTTAACTTTTTCGTTCCACTTACACCCTGGTGACATAAGAAAGACCTTTACAGGCCAGCACACACTCTGCCATTTTGTTTAATAATTTGTTAATGAAAAATATTAACCATTGTATGCGATAAACAATTATAATAAAATAAATTTTATATATTCGATAGTCAAAGAAATTTTTTAATTTTAGTATATTTTTTAATGCCTCAAGGTGGTGTATTCCCTTAAATCTGGGGGATCTGAAATGGGGACTGCTTTGGGATATCAAGGCTTTGAAGGATAATAAGTAAATATTGATTTTTTGAGGAAAATGAAAACATAAGAAAAAGAATAAGATGTTATCAATCCTCTTTTGTGTAAGTTACTGGCCTAATTTGAGAAGAAGACGAAGAGGAAAAGAACAAGATATGTTATCCCCGTTTCGAGCCAAGCCTCCCTGGCACAGCTAGCCGCGTACCGTACCTGTGTACACCGAAGTGTGTTTATGTGATCCCCGTTCATCGGTTTCTTCAAAGAGATCTCAAGCCGCGTGTTCGGTATGTGAATACGATCCACCGTGAAGAAAGACATCGAAATGTTGTACATTACTGCCATAAAGGCCTCGTACTCAGTTGCACATTGTTCCCTAGTGGCAAGTAAGTAAGTAAATACTACGATCCTTAAAAGACTGGTTGAAATTCTATGCCCGGTTGGGTATCCAGTGCATGAAAATAATCATCCTCAAACTCTTCACATGGCGGAAAGTGGTACGATTTGTTTTTTTTTTTAATTATCATATTTCAGGGGTGCAATTGATGTGTCTGTCAATTATATGACACAAGTATATTGATGAAAGAGAGAAAATTATTCGAAAATCATAAAAATAAAATATAATGGATTCAAAGTACAGAAAGGCTTGCGGTAGGCTATATTTTATATATTTTAATATATTGTGAATCGGAAGAAATTACGCACTAAAGAATTCTCTCGAAGACTCCACAAAGCTCTGGAATCGACCAGGACATTTAGTACGAGAACAGTGTGACCAGCGCATTGTTAACCGAGTGATAGATATCGTGCGAAGTATATACGTGCGAAAATTGAACGGAATACCCTCGAAAGTGGTCGAAGCGATGGAAACAGCGTATTTCGTGCAAATTAAGAAACAGTTTAATAAGTGTGTGAAATACTCTAGAAACATTTAGTGACTGTAAATTTAAGAACGAAAACGGACTGCTGAACTCAAAACCGATAGGGCGAAGGAGCTTTGAAAGGCCAAAATTAAGATGGAGCGACAAAGTCTTATGGACTGAACTAGAGAGTGCTGGCACAAAACCGAGATGAGTAGAGGAAGGCTCTTGAGGAAGCCAAGACCCTCTGAAATTTAAGAACAGTGCTACGAATTAAATCATGCCCAGTAAATTAAATTCAAACGCATTTCCTCCAAATGCAAATTTTGGAAAGGTGTATTGCGCTTAGGGTACGATATACTGAGAATATACTAGGGAAGATAATAAAGGTGGGAAAATCTGCAACAAAAGATTTACAGATGATACAATGCCAGAGTAGCTTATTAGTATAGTGTTTTTTTTTTTAAATGTGAGTTACAATTATTTTTGGCCTTGCTTGCTATGTACAAGGCTTATAAGGTACCTCAATAGGAGTTCAAATATTCTGCTCTAGCTACTACCAGCTTTGTTGGAACGGGAGGTATTTGTCCATATACGTATTGTATTGTAGTATAGTGTTAAGAATGTGTTTTGAACGGATTGCAGGTTATCAAACAAAGTCTTGCGCAAGAATTGTGCTTGACGTACTTGATGATCTAAGGTAAAGGCTCATGCTTAGTGATTCGGTGGTCGGGGACTCGAGCTTCATTCCAAGCAAGCTAGTCCTACTTTTTACAGCACAAATTTTTGGCTATATTTAAAAGTATTAGCTATAACCCATCAAAAATGACGCATTTTTATTATATATTTCGGGCGCCAGTTAAGGCTGTGAGAACAGCGCTATCAAGGGTAGCGGAGCGTCTTGATGACGTTAGTGATGGACATGATTAAACAGAGAATTATTTTTTCTTTGATTCTTTTACCTCATTATTATTTTTTCATCTGGTAGCATTAGTGACGGACATTATAACATGGGAATTATATATCTTGGTTAATGATTAATACAAAAGAAACATTAATTAGTTTTATTGCCCCAATTAGTTTTAATTTTCATTAAACTGTAATATTTAAAAAAATCTAATTCAATGCATTTTATTTCAAAAGCATGAAGTCAATGTTTAAAGTCTCTTTATTTGAAAACAATTTTGAAATCAAACTAATTTTGAAATGAAATGAGATCAGCTGTCATACTAATTTTGAAAGCAGAATGAGATCAGCTATTGGATTCTAGTTACGGTCACGGATGGATATTATTATTGGGGATTATTATAGTGATCAAAATAAGATGAAATGGTCAAACACGAAGACGAAGTAACTGAGCTCATCCATAGAGTAGAATAGGAAAGCTGTAAAACATAAATAAAAATAAAACGAATAAAAAGTTCTCACAATCGACAACAATTAATAATTTTTCGAGTTCCAGAAACTTCTGATGTATTTTAGTGCATATGAGTTTCTTCCAGACCGTTTGAGAACCTTCTAGCAATTTCCAATTTACTGTAAAACGTCCAGAGTTGTGGAAAATTGTCAATTATGTGTTATTCTTCTGTTTCTGCAGTCTCGTGACATTATAGTATATAATCGTAATTTTTGCTGATAACGTGAAAAACTGTTGCAAAGCGCTGGGCGCATCATAATTTATGTGCGTCGACCGGGAGCGTCCGTGACAGCGCGCCCATATATGGGGGAGCCGCAGAACTGGATCCGCGGCAAAAACAGACATGCGCCGAATTCAAGGTTGGGAGGAAAGGCAATTCGGCACCGCAAAGCGCATTCGGACAAATTCCCGAATCGGCTCAATTCCTGTTGACAATTTTCAGTAATGATATAATTTCATTCGTCTTCTTCTTCTTCTACCCCTTATCCTATTGGCTCGGGGTCCGTGCACCGCATGAAAGGTTTCAACTTTTCCTTGGGCTTCGCTCTCCACGTCAGCCCAATTAAGTTGCAACCTCGCTTCGCAGCAGTCCTGCAACTCAGAATATTTTGAGTTTGTCCAAATTTTACTGGATTTTGTTGCAGGATCTCATCACACACATTATAAAGGACATTGCTTTAAAAAATTCCAATCAAAAATAGATAGATAGACATCTGTGGTTAAGTAAGGGAAATGAAAAAGCTTTGAATGTCGGTCGCGCTAATGATAATTACAACTTACATCTGAAACGGGTTGTAAAACTTAAATATATATACAACTTTAAATTTGATAGATGTGGTATTGTATCATGGGTGGAAATGGTGAACGTTACATTGTATAAAATGAATACTTAAGCCAGCCCTACGATAGGTCGTAAGCCCTATAAATACCCAAAGACTTACATACCTAATTTCCCATAAAGAATATAAAGTTTAAATATTATTTTTGTTATCCTGACGAAGAAGCCATTGGCTTCGAAACATGTTGAATTTTTTTCAATAAATAAGTGGTTTTAACATAGTTAATTTATATCAATTAATATAATTTCGTCTCTATAAGATATCTATAATATATCTTAGTCCTCCTCCTAGGATGGCACCTTGGTCTTCTGCCTTCTGGTCTTGCCTAGAATATCCGCTTTGGCAATTTTATAATATATCCCAGGCACCGTAACTTTGATTTATCGATAAACGTCAATAAGGGTTCTGCTTCGAGACATTATCTTATTTGAGTATTTCTAATTCTGTCTCTTCTGGTAATTCCTACTATTCCTCGTAGAAATCCCGTCTCGGCGGCCTGTAGCCTTGAGCGGGATCTTTCGGTCAAGATCCAGTGCTCGTGGTCGTACACTAGTTTTGGCCTGAAACTGATTTGTATACTGCCAACTTTGCTAGCTGGCTGAGCTCCGCTTTTCTAGGTACGGGATAACATAGGGATCGTGCTACCTGGCTGCGGCTCCTGTCCTCCTAGCCAATTCACTTTCTTGCTTTCCAACCTGAGATGTTATCACACCGATTTGAGACTGTTCACCTATTTTAGACTCTGTTCTGGCACGTTATGTTACATTGATCTTCGTTTCTGGCAATCACCATGATTTCGGATTTATCAGCGCTCAGCCTCATCCCTGCGTGATTTTTCGACAGCTATTTGTAACTCCTCTGGTAATGATAATTTCAATAAGAATGGAAAACAGCTCTTGTTTTTAATGCTGTTTCTCATGCGGGGTACACCCTCAGGAATAATTATTAATTAAGAATACTAGTGTAGCATTTAAAATAGGAAATCCATAATAAAATTACCCTCTTCTGCGTGTATTTTTTGCGATATTCTGCGCGTGTATCTCTAACCTCTCTGGCCGACGTTTCGGATCCCATTGCAGAGTCCATCATCAGGGCTGATGGATTCTGCAATGGGATCTGCTGACAGTGATAAGCTAATACTTAACCACAGTTTTATCAACACACATTGCAACACATCAGCCCTGATGATGGATCCTGCAATGCAATCCGAAACCTCGGCCAGTGCGGTCAGAGATACACGGAAGAATATCCCAGAAAATTACACGCAGAATATTCCGAACTGCCTTGAAAATCTGAGAACTTTTTTAAAATTAACCTTTTTGGCCATTAACAAAAGGTAGGTCAATTTTAATGAATTCTTATGTCCATATTTCTTCCATATTAGAAATATTCTCATCAATTTAACTCTTTTCTTGAAATTTTGTATGAACATTCTTTCATGACGAAAAAATACAGGATTTTATAAAAAAATTTAAAGATTGTGAATTTAAATAAATATATGAAAAATTGTAATTCAACATATTTTAGGAAATTTTACATAGAAATTTTTTCTAAAGAAACAATTTTTGTATATAAATTGAAATGTTGTAAGTTAAATTAGTACAAATAACTTCAACAGGGTGAAGCCCAATTAACGAAGCGAAACTCATGACAAAACACCCAGGCTTATTACCCAGGTAAATCGAAAATAAATAAATAAATCGATACGCTCGAACTATTGGCTCATATTATGAAGGGTCATATTGAAAGGTAATAACATATTAATAATTTAATGTATTATAAAAATCAGTGTAATGTAGGTAGCTATTTTACAAATAAAAAAATAAAGTAAAAAATACTCTCAAATCTACCCTTTTGTATAAGTAATCTGACATACCTAAAGAGGATAATTATAAAACAATGAAAACCGAGAAGTTCCACACATTCAAAAAAATATCAGATCTAGTCATTCGGGCGCAGCCAGAAAAGGTCCTACAAGACAAAGGAAATCCTGGTTGAAAAATCAAAACGCAATGGTTCACAGTATGGATGTTATGGAGGTCAGAAGGTCGGAACTTCCTATTAATTTTGCACCTCCGGTTCTGATTTCTGTTCCGATAAATTGAAATCGGAAGTTATATAGCGGCGGGATGATGATAATACTACATCCGACGAAAATGGAGTTTTGGACAATTTTTTTATATTCAAGAGTCTTCTTAATGCGTATAATAGAGAAAAACGTATTTTCATCAGTACTGATCTTTTGTTATGGTGAAAAGTGAATACAAAATTTCAATCCCTTACCTCGATTGCCCGCCAGTATTTGTTGTCTCCACCAAGCCCAGTAGCAAGCGAATAACTTTTAAGTAGTGCTGGCCTAATCTACGACCGTTGAGAAATAGATTGGATGGAGATAAAGCTGCGAAGCTTTTGTTCATTGAATACAATTTGCTTCTTTTGGAGTCAGTTCATTTGATCTAATTTACTAGTAGGTACTGTTTAAGATTTAAGAAAATTCGATTATTTTTATTTTAAACACCAAGGTAGGGGTATTGTTTTTTAAGCCAAAGTAAATGAAACTGATGAATAATAATGTTTGTAATTTTACTTTATAAGACCTGCCCTTAACATATTTCTCCTCTGCCTCCGCCTTCGATTTCGATTCCGGTTCAGAGAAATAAAATCTAAAAACTCCATACAATAGAAAAAGTACAATACAAATTTTTAAGATATTTAAACTATAGGTTACGTATCCCAATAGAGCAAATTAACTTCAACTATCTTCTACAAACGTCAAGGCTAACGAAACTCTGTGATAGACGTATAATAGCTGACTTAATTTTTCTATTCAAAATAATTAATAGTAACAGATTGGATGCACCTGACCTCCTATCGCTTATTACAATCAACGTGCCACAAAGGCATACCCGTTCCCAAAATACTTATTTTTGCAACAAAACGAATACTGCGCACTAACAACACTGTACGATTAACAGATTACTTACACTAGGGAACGAATACGCACACATATCGGATATCTTCAGTGTTACATTAGAGTGCTACCGTACTCATCTCAATAAATACTTCTTAGAGAAATAAGGCAGTCCATTTTAGTTTCTAACTCTGTTGCTGCATAATTTCATAAATTGTAATTAATTCACATTTGTTAACTTTTTCATACTATTGAATATATATTACTTCTTCTTAATACTTTTGTTATTGTATATTTACACTATATTTATTATTACTTTTTTATCTCTGTTATTTTATGCTTACTTTTGACATTATTGTGTTATTTTATTTTAACTCTGTATTCTACATATTTTATCTTTATTATCTTATACTTACATTTACTTACTCTCTCATTTTATATTATAAGGTAATTAGTACAACATCAATTTACTGTAATAGGTTTTGTAACCGTTGAAATAAATAAATAATCCCAACGAAACTCCGATTCCGAATTCGGTTCCGTAAAGCGACCTCCGTAACATCCCTGGTTCACGGGAAAAAATCTAAATCCACGACCCGATCATTTCAAAATGCTGCAAACAAGATAATATTCATCAACATGATCACTGAAGTTTGCTAATTATAACCGGACAAACACTAGAGGAAGAAGATAAAACGGGAGACACTTGGGGAGGCCGTCATTCAGCAATGGATATAAAAGGCAAATTATTATACCACGCCTGTCACGCTAGAAGACAGGCGATGATGATAATACATACAAGGTATGACATTTGGAATGAAAAAACATAACGAAGATTATTATTATTTTATACATCCTATTTATTTACTAATGTTCACTTTTTATGTTAAAAATTAATATAAATTTAATACTACTGTCATTCTTACTTTGTTTGCCCTATTTATTTTATTAATTCTTGCTATATACCATACTTCTTTATATATCTTACCTATTATGTACCAGCATTTGATAATTTCTGTTTATATGTCTATATACTCTTATACTTTTAAATATAATTTGTATCATAATTTAATACATGTATACTTATATTGAATATGTGGGACTGCACTAACCTCCCCACATACTGAAATAAAATTTTATTATTATTAAAATTATTAAAATTCTTAATTTTTTCACATTTTTTAATGAGTCGCATATGTTTATTTTTTTTTAAATTCTTGTTTGATATTTAAATGTAATATGTAAAATACCTAATTGTATAAAATTATATTATAAGGTTTCGGCCATTTTATAAAAATTTTATGGACCGAAAAGTAGATAATTGCAAAAAACCTTAGTCCTCGCTTTTCTTCTTCTTCTTTATCTTCAGCCTTTTTCCCTCCAAGTCCAAGTCCTCGCTTTTGTAAAGCCTAAATTGTGTTATTTAGCTCACTATAGATATTATAAAATTAAATAATATATGATGCAAAAAAGTCTGGAGAAATCGCAGAAGAAATAATATGTCTACGACATACTCGTACATACATATAATTATTTTAATAAGGAACAAACAACAATTTCATATCAGAAGAACATTAATCACGCAATTACTATGTCGAGACACATCGCAGCGGCACGCAAGAGCTTCAATTTAGTTGTGATTTTCATCAGTTTATTTCGTATGACTGAATATTTTTTCACCGAAAACCTGTCGGAGGATTTGACAGAAAATTTTCAGGCCGTGTCACAGAACCAGAAAAGGATTTAAGGCGACTCCAAACGAACCACTTTTTCGATGCTCCCTTTTCGCAAAGTAATTGTTATCGCTGGAATTTTATTAAGCGTAATTTTTTCCACAAGGGTTTCAACAGTTCGAACGAATTTAACACCATCAAAATGTAACCAACAACGTATAAACGTATACCTATCGACAGTCGATGGAGAGATATTTTTAAAATTCAAAAACTTTATCCTTAAATTTAAACCATAAAACAATTAATGCCAATAGTGAGACATCCAGAGAATCAACACATCTAGACATCACTCGAGACAAAATTGTGCTTTCTCGAGAACCTTATGAGCAGATATTTAAGCGAACTGTAGCTGCACTATCTTACAGCAATATATTGTATTGGTTCGGCGTTAAATGCTGATGTCTCTCTTGTGCATTCATAATCGACGACGTTATAATTCTTTCTGGAACCTCTAGACTTATCGACACATTCCGCGATCGTTCTGAAAACTTCTAGAAATTTCTCCTTCCAGAACTATCTAGAGCATTCTCGAACCTTCTAGACCTTTCTGGAACCTCCTAGACTCGCCGACACACTCAGACACTCAGTTTGGAATCTTATTTATCTTTTTCTTTTAAAGCTTCTAGAAATTTCTCCTTCCAGAACTTTCTAGAGCATTCTTGAACCTTTTAGGACTTTCTCGAACCTCTAAAATAGCAGAAGAGGTCAAGACGAAGGACATCCTCGCTCAAAAACTTAAAATCCATGGTCCAAGCGGTTCGAGCTGCTAGCAAGCAATCTTGAGCACTTAGAAGAAGAAGAACAAAACCTTACTTAGAGATGTATGATAAGTGTACGTGTTGTGAAAGAAAACGCATTTTTATTTTTTTATATCAATTAGTCTCCTTCCGGCTCGAAACTATAATACTTATACATTTTTAACAGCTATCTGTCTGAAATGTTGACAGGCGTCATTTGAAAATGGCGTCAGATCTGTCAAAAGGTGTAGATTTGTATCGAAAATACATCGCGGGGAGAGGGTAGAGTAAAAGAGAGGGAGAGAAAATGACGACTATAATTTCCGCAAGGTTCTACAGAATTTGTATGAAATTTTTGGGTCAGATCTATAAAACGGTATCGGTTTTGTATGGAGAATATATCTGGGGGAGGGAGTGTGGCAAAGGTTGGGTGGGACATTTTGCATTTATTTTCCGCTGGAGTCTAAAGAATAAGTGTGCAAAATTAGGGTCGTATCTGTCAAACGGTATGGATTTGTAAAAGGAATATATCGGGAGAGAGGGGTGGGTAAGGGGGAACGGATGAAATATGGCCTATGTTTTTCGCGAGTTCTGAGGAATAAGTATGAGAAATTTGGAACAGATCTGCTAAACGGTGTAGATTTGTATAGAAAACAAATAGACAGACTGGCGGACGCTGAGTTTTCTAGGTATAATATAAATAGCACTTACACGTCTATCGACTTGCGGTATAATAAAAAATGATGTCTTGAGTCTACAGGGTACAAAAATTTACAGAAATGAATTAAAACCCTTCTATAGGAAAGGGGGTTGGGTCACAGCGGAAAAAATGTCCTCTCTCGCATATGTTTATACTGCTATTAAAGTATTTATTTATGCTTGCATAATAAAAATTCCTTGCAAACAAAACGTATTTTTATAATAAACGTTTTTTTAATTAAAATTTCATTACAAACCAAGTCTCTTAAGTAAAAATTTATTCTTGTAATAAAGCGCAACTTATTTGCTAACACGTTATACTTTTTTAGAGTATTTAACATTTTTATATTTTTTCAAAATTTACAAGTTCATGGAAATTTTTTTGAGCGAGTCAAATGTATTGCAACCACCCGCGGGACCGTGTACCAAGGAATTTACGTTAGTTCATATCTATACATTTTGGTGGCCTGTGCTTGACCCATATTATACAACTTTTTTTTTTTCAATTTCGTCAATTTTAAGGTACTAAATGTGTATTATATCAAATATATATTAATAGTAATTTAAATTTATTTAGAAATAAGTTTGTTTCGTATACACATCTATTTATTTCTTCATTCGTAATATCAAAATATGTATAAAATTAAAACCAATATATTCAGTATAATCATAGAAATATTGATATTTATATACTTTAAGCGTACGTAAATAAATACGTCTTTTTTAATGTTGAGATAATAATCACCGTTATAAAATTCTCGTTACGTTACAAGAATAGGGGCGAATGTGCCTTGATTAATTCGGTAAGGATTTAGATCCATTTCTCGCAGCGCAAAAGCTTTGTTCTTACACGCTCCGATATGTTCTTCAATTCCTTATAAATCAGCGTCAGTGCTGCCTTTGGAGTTTACCCATGTTAAAATTTATTGCAACAATAAACCCTTTGTTCCGCAAATTTCATCTACTAACGATGTTCGCATTCAATAGCGGCAACACAATCAATAAAAATGACCATAAACGGGAACAATGGCCTACGTCAGAATAAATAGGAAACGGTTTTACAGTTGTACATTTGAGAGGCCCTTTTACTAACAATACCGCAATAATACAACTAGATCTCTCGTTGGACAAATGTCAGGGATCAGCGGGTCAGATGCTGCGATGCAAGTATGTTCCCATTAATCTGTTGTGTTCTTCTTGTGCACTGGGAGTTTCTAGACCAACTCCGCAACTGTCCAGGCAACAAATAATAGACGCGGACACGCAAAACCAGATTAAAATGCTGTCCGGGCATTTTCTCACAGTGTACGTACATAAACGTTATTTATTGGAGGTGAGCTAGGCTGCGCGGCAATCTGAGGTGCCTTGTTTTATTAGCTGAGGTTTCCTTAGGTAAATGCGGTAAGATTTAGCACGTACGGATTAGGTATACATATTAAGTAACCCATTTGAGTCCAGAGAACAAAGTCATCACTATCAATGATAATAATATTGAAATAGTAGATGAATACATATACCTAAGACACAAGATAAAAATGAACAAAGAGAACCAAACAGCAGAATTGCCAAGACGAATAGGAATGAGCTGGGCTGCTTTTGGCAAACTCAAACATATCTTCGAGAACAAAGAGATCCCAATTAGCCTAAAAAAAAGCCTCTGAATCGTGCATACTGCCAGTGATGATGTATGAATTGGAGACTATGGCCCTTACAAAGAAAAGTGTAGAAAAGTTCAGATGCACGCAACGATCCATGGAGAGATCCATGCTTGGAGTAAGCCTAATTAGAAACGACGAAATAGGCGCAGAACTAGAGTATATATACTATATCATGGATCGTGTAGCGAAGCTAAAATGGCAATGGGCAGGACACGTTGCAAGACAGAATACTACAAGATGGCCTCCCAGAGTTCTGAAATGGAGACCTTGGGAAAATAAAAGAGGCATCGGAAGACCTCAAAAGAGATGGGCCGATGATATTGTCGCTGTGGGGGGAAAGAAATGGCTACAATTAGCTGACAACAGGGAAGAATGGAAAAATAAGGAAGAGGCCTTTATCCAGCAGTGGAAATACGAAGGCTGATGAAGAAGAAGAAGATTAAGTAACCACATTAGTCCAAATACATATAACCCGAAAAAAAAATTTTAAACCACGCTTATGTTTAATCGTACTATAAAGAAAAAAGAAATTTTAGGCCAAAAAATTTTTGCCTCACTCTCCAAATAACACGTGGATGTTTACAATTTGATATGGATTACAGTATTCTGTTGTTGATGGAGGGAAAGCGCCCACGCTTTTAGGAGAGAGAGGCAAAAAAAATTTGACCGAAAATTTATTTTTTACTTTTTAGTACCTAATTGAAATATAAGGGTGTACTTTTTTTTAAAAAACTTTCTTTGTATTATATAATTTTCTACTTTTTATCTTAATATTATCCATCGTACAAAATCATTTCGATTATAAACTAGCGCCATATTTTAGTGAGCTGATTAACTAACCGATTTCCCATATAAAACGTTGATTAATTAATTATGACTGATTAATGGCTGACCGCCGGAAAACGATCGGAAGATGACAGAGGCTGGATGACCGAAAATTGTAACATTGAATACATTCTCTTATATAGGGTAGAAGCATGGATTATATGGACACTGAACCAAGAACCAATCCGCAAAGTCGATTCTTTATGTGGCTCTACAGACGCATATTGAAAGTTTCTTGGGTAGATAGAGTGACGAATGTTGTCCTCAGGCATATGAAAAAAGACCAAGAAGTACTAACGGACTATCAAGATAAGAAGGCCTGAATATCTCGGACATATTATAAGAGGATGAAAATATAGTCTAAACCAACAGCCAGGGGGGAATAAGTGGTAAAGGAAGCGTAGAAAGACACCGCATCTCATGGCTGCGTCACTTGAGGGACCGGCACGAGCGTAACTCGACTGAGTCGTTTTGTGCGGCGGCGAATAGAATCACGCAGTAATAAATATAAATAACCAACCATCATGCCTTTTCTCCGCAGGGGTAGGCAGAGAGCACAGAACGCCATATTCTTCTATCTTGGCACACCAACTTTGCTTCAGCTACATTCATAGTATGAGGCGCGCGAAATTTAACCGAATTTCGGCCGAACTTCGGCCGAAATTCGGCTTCGGCAAATATTTATACCGAACATTCGGCCGAATTCGATATTCGGCAGAACCCACATTGGGTGCAACACTAATTCATACATCTTCTTATGCATGCTCTACGATTGTTGAGGCTTTTATCAGGGCCATCGTCCAAAAGCTGTAGTATCTGATCGGGCCGGGTCTTTTGCGGACACCCTCTATTCCTGCTGCCTTCAACACTCGCCTCATGTACTTTCTTGCTTCATCATTTATTTGTATTTAAAGTATCACCTATCTTTTTTTTCTTTCATAAAGGAACATCTATTATAGCATTTTCAAATAGCTATCAAGTGTGTGATAAATGTCAAAATTCTCTGAGTAATTAATAAACGCTAAGTGATTATCATGTTTTTACTACACCTGGAATACTTACGACACAACATTTTTTTTTAATGTAAATACATTTTAATTATTTTTTAACAATTTTTTTATATGAAAGTATTTTCTAAGAACACAGTTACTGGATTTGGTCCCCAGAGGGATAGTTAATTAATTAAGAACAAATTATAGAAGTCTCACAGAGACAAAGATATTTATATATGAGAAAAGTGGATAGAAATCTCTTATAAGATGGCGAATCAAACAACTCTAAACATAATATATATATATATATATAGAACTTTCAAAAATTTGATGATGTGTGGATGTTCTTACGATGGAATTGGTGAACGTTGCATTGTGTAGAGTGATTTACCTTAGACTTAAGCCAGCTCACATAGGTTGTATGCCCTGAGCCATTGTACACGAGACTCCCATCCACTTTGCTCATATATAAATAGCTTCGTCTCTGTGAGACTTCCATAATTTATCCTTAATTACATTTAAATTATTTATTTCTGTATATCTATCTAAATAATTCACCTAATTTGTTTAAAATATCAAAAACATTGTTCAAAAATTACAAGTTCACAAAAAGTGTAAACTGGTGTTTTTATTTATTGAAAAGAAAATGAAGCGGAGTTGTTTATTGTTGTATAACTGTCCGAGGAACAGCGAAGCTCGGTTATCCAGCCTCCGTCATCTTCCGGCGGTCAGCCATCATCTTGGGCTTTCTCACGGATGTAGAACGTCACGTTTTAATAATATGATATCTCTGCTGTGATTCTATTTGACGGGAAAAAACATCGCCTGTAAGTCGGATGGACATGGGATGCTGCAGTACCCCGCTCGGAGGAGTCTGCGAGGGATAATGGGAGTATTGTTACCTGCAAGTCGCAATGCAGGGACGTCCCGTGCACCGAGGCAAGGGCGGCATATCGGGGGCGGCAACAATATATTAGGTGTACCCATAAGTGGCAACAAAAAAAGAATTTAACTACGTTTAATTTTATTTTTAATCGATTTAATATCCATCGTTATCTATGACCTTTGGCCATCTTGTTGGTAGACTTTAAAAATATGCTTCTAGGTGTTTTTAAAGCGTCATTATCAAACCCTACCGGGTGCTTACTTCGATCGCTATCAGAGAAATCAAAATCACCATCGGAAAATTTTCTAAACCAACGTTGGCACTTATTTACTTTCAATACGTCTCCATACATATCACAAATTTTCTTTGTTGCAACCGTTGCATTAACACCCGATAGAAAATGAAACAGCATGCAATGACGTAAATATTCTTCAGCTAGTTGATTGTCCGCCATTTTACAACAGAGATAATATTTTTTTTTTAATTTAATTGTCACAAGTCACAAGACCACGGATTATAATATTGCGTATGAAACACGTCTTTACACGTTCACTTTACTGAGATTGACTGAAGCAAACATTCCACACCAAAAGTAATTGATTATTTATGGGTACACCAATTACATGCTGTATAGTAAGTATCCGTGTTCGATGATAAGGTCACTGAATTAAAATCTGTACAACGTTGTTTAACGTTTTGAATTTGGCTTTTATCTATTGGCATATAAAGTATAGGGTAAAAAATTGAAGATCCCATGCTTCTTCATACTTTTGTAGCATTAAAGATTTTGGTAAAAAAAATGCTGCTAAAATTGGGGCAGGATTATGTAACCTTAGTTAAGGACTGATTTTGGCCTGTTATATTTAGAGGAAATGGTGGCATCGTAATTAGCGACAGAGTTTATGAAAGGAGTATGGAATTAATTCAAGCGTGGCCAAACGTCCGTTTTTGATGAAGAGGAAGCGCCCAGGCCGTCGAAGGATATGGTCAACAAAATCCATGATATCTTGTTAGAAGACCGTAGGTTGAAGATCAAAAGATTCTTTATATCGTGGTTTATATAAATGGTTAGTTTTTGAAATTAATAATTATGTCCAACAGCAAAATAAATATCAAAAATCAATTATAATAATTTGAAGCATTAAGTACCATTAAAGATCTGCTAAGATTATACAATCCAGTTAGAAGACTAAACTGCTGATTTTTAAATCAGTACCCACCCTGACCTGTGAATACTCACGGAGAGAATCCAAACCGCTAAGATGAGATACCTTTGAGGAATAATGCAGGTGACGTTGAGTGATCAAATCAGGAATGATATCATCCGAGAGGATTTTGAAATAAATCCGCCACTACTCCAGTTAGAATGATCTCAACAATGTTGGCATGGAAACGTTTCCGCATGGAAAATTAAAGTCTGCCTATACAGATTTTCTTTTCAGTGCCAGAAGAATGGAGGCATACAGAATGACCCAAAATAACACGGAAAAGACAAATGTATAGTGAAATATTCAACTTTCAGTGACCTCAAGTAATCGTCACAGCGAATAAAAAGTACGGTGGAAGAGTGATGGCCAAGTGATTGACCCCCGACCCGATTATAATAAAAGGGATGAAGAGGAAGAAGATTTAAAACAGATACTCAAATAACCACCTCTAATAAATATAAAACGGAAAAGAATCTTGATTTATTTATGTCTTTATTTATTTTATAGTTCAATTTTATCTTTATCGTTAACTAATATTAACCATGCACATATTCACTTTTATATAATAGTACAACCTTTTTTATTGATATTTTTTTCATTCACTTTTGTATAATAAGTTAATGTATTTTTTAATGATAATTTAGAGTTTTTGATTATTCCCAAATGTTTTTTGTATCCACTATTTACATTTCTTATTCATCTTATTCATTCTTATTAATCTCATTATTACGCCTTCTATTTCCTATTATTACGAGGCACATTGTTTTGTTGTGTTGGTGTTTAAGGGTATAAAGACCAACACAACGAAACAATGTGCCTCGTACGCAAGGCTAACACATACTAATTCGATTGTCTTTCTTTAATGGAAAGATGTATACTTTTACAATGTTTTTTAAGAAGAAATAAGTCACCAAAAATACCATTTAATTCCAGTCGATTTGAAGAGATACAGATTTGCTCTCACAAAACCAGAGTGGCGACTCGTTAGATTTAGATATAAAGCAGAATAACTATAAATATGAGTACAAAAGTCAAGGAAGCTCTCTTGACAGAAGAATGAAGCATTGCATCCTGTCACGCCAATTCATTTGCAGAGTTCGCAACTCGATATATCGAAATGTGTGTAATGATTAATGGTAAGTGGTTTCTTTATCTCCAGCTTAGCTTGGCACCAAGCGAAGGTATAAAAAGGATAAAGTAGAGAAGAAATAATGGAATTTCAATGATTCTAGATATAATTTACCGTGCTTTCGCGGTGGCTGGACCAAAGTTATGGAACAAACTACCTAATAAACTGAGACAAACAGACAGCTTACCACAGTTCAAAAAACAACTTAGGACGCATTTATTTAGACAATCCTATAAAAACCTATAGAATCTGACCACAACAACGCTAGCTAATGTTTTCCACTTCTATTGTGCACTCCGCGAAAACACCTAATTCTTTCAGGCACTCACAAACTATTATAGTACTCAATTTTAATTCCACTTCTTGTATGCCACCTAGTGAATAATTAATAGTAAATAAGTTTTTTCTTTTCTAGCAGTCAGTTGTCTTGTAAGATAATAATTTCTCTGTGTAAAGCGCCCTTGAGGTGAGTATTCGCGAAAACGGCGCTTTACAAATTATCCAATTATTATTATTATTATTATTATTATTATTATTATTATTATTAATTTACGATCTGCTCTGAATTACGTGTGTTATAGAATCATCGATCCATATTTAAACAAAATTAATGTATGTCCCTCTCAATATTCCCTCTGAAGTATCTAAACCAAATTTTGCACTATTACTTTTAAGTACCCTATGCACAACATGGCCAACCCCTCTCCACATAGCTACACTACTATGTACTCCAGACTGTATGTGGAGTATAAAAGCAAAGGCAGCAATATCCAAAAAAATTTAATACAGTAATATTTTTTTATAATATTTTTTTAAAATTTAATTTTACAGAATTTGTATGCATATTTATATTATAATTAAACATTGCTTATTTATCGAGGATAAATAAAATATAATTAATGTACTGAATTGGAGGTTTTATACGAAACATGATTTTAGAAGGGATAGAAACTTAAAATCTAGAATTCAGTACATTTTAAATTAGTAATCCTCGGTGAATGCATTCAAACATTTTTTTTTGATATTGCTGCTTTTGCTTTTATACCCCATATAATATATGTGCATTATACTGAACATGATTCTACGTGAATACATCTATACATTAAAAAAAAATCCCAGTTGCACTCTAGGACTCCTCCCTCCTCGTGCTTAGACCAAAGTTTTCTAAATTTTCATTCTTAAGGACCTATTTAAGACAAAGGCAAACAACGATCAATGTTAGTTAATTAAGTTATGCGATCGTTCCGGAAGTAGATGCATTTTTTCCAAAAAAAAACGATTTTGATTAAAAACCAATATTCCATTATTTTAAATTATAAAAGCTATTTTTATCCGCTATATATGTACGTAGTCTCCTGAAACAACTAGGAAACCACTGACGTTGATCATTAACCGAGTACCCTATCACCAGACCAAACAAGAATATCACACAATATGTTATTATATATCATCTAGTATACACGGTGTAAGAGAGATTCCTGCCATGTTTATGAGTCGAAAATGTTTAAGCAACCATGACTTTATACATCAATAGTTATGTAGATATGTCATATCAATGTGTGCATTTTTTCCAATTTTTCTGACTTGTTTTTTCAAAACCTTGAATCATCAATACAATAACTTATATCGTTATGAAAAATTCATCCGTTTCTATAGTCGAAAATAAAATTTGTTGCAAGTTTTTTATCATTTTATTTAGCTTGTATTGAAACGGAATTTTCATAATGTATATAAGTTACTCTAATGATAATTCAACGTTTGGCAAAAAATAAGTCAATCAAATTGAAAAAAATGTAAACATTGATATGCCATATCTCTATAACTATTGATATTAAGTCACAGTTGCTTGAATATTTTCGACTCATAAGTAAGGCAGGGATCCACCTATAGAGAGTATTATAGGAGTATGTAGGACTAGCTCGGTTACACCTGTTTTGTTGTATATTTAACAAAAAAAATATATTACGACAACAAATTTGAACGGTTTTTTTTATTTAATTTAATTTTTGTAGCGCTAAGTATGTAACTTATTGTATTTATGTAAATAAATAAATAAAATAATATCCAAAATGCATATATTTAATATTTTTTTAAGAAATATATGAACCCTACGATATGTAGATAATTTATTTTTAACATAAAAGCACAAATATAATATCTGAAGCAATTTTCTCGAAAGCTAAGATTTTAATAAATAATTAATGACATCATCCTGCCGTCTCTACTTACTTACCATCACGCCGTTTCCCCGTGGGGGCAGGCCGAGAGGATAGAGTACACACACTCTTCTGTCCTGGCTCTCGCCTCATCCACGTTTGCACATCTTCGCATGCGAGCTCGACGGTTGTTGAGGCTTCTAACGGGACCGTCATATTTGTAATACCTTCATTCTTTACTCTATCATCAAAAATGGACTTTTCACACATACGTCTCATGATGTCATCTCTGTAGCATTCAATCTACTTCCGTTCCTCTTCCGCCAGCTCGAAACTTCACTCCTATTCATCAATGTTAATACCAGACGCGTGATTTAGAAGTGTTTTGCAAAGCCGTGTTGTAAATAATTGGTGTTTTAATTTTTTTTTAAATTATGGTACAAATACAGTTTTTATATATAATATATCAGATTAAACATTTTTTTTAAATACTTAGTAGTCATGTAGACCTCATAAGTGAAGAGAAGCTCTTGAGTCTGATGAGGGAGCCACAGTTCTTATTCCTTGTTATAATATATAAGTACATAGTGTATACAAGTTATTTATTAATACAGTAAAAAGGTAAATTGATAATGAAAGTATAGGAGTTATTTTGAAAAAAGCTATAGGTTTAAATGATTTATGAATTTAAGTTTGATTTTAAGAAAATTTTAATTTTTTTGATTTGCTCTGAGAGGTTACTGATGCATCGTACCTCGATAGGTAAGTTATTATAGTAATTAATGGCTTTATAAATATAGTGATGCTGCATTTGGGTTGTTTTATATTTAGGCATTATGAATTGGTTTCCATTTCTCATAAGTTTGAAATATTCCTGGTTTTCTGTGAGGTTTTTTTCTTTACATATTTTTAATATGTAATTGAATTCATAATGTACACCACAAAATGTCCGCCGGTCAGATCAATTGAGAAGTTTAAAGTTAAATTCAGAACAGATTGCGAAGATTAAATTTCCTCGTCTCGCGACCGGACGTCCAGTGATTGGACGACATTAGTTTTGATTTTGAAACGTCACGAGCGCGCTGGCCCTGGCAGGGCACCCGCGGCTGGTACTGTTACTCCATCTCCAATAGCGGCCGCTCGTTAAAGTCCGAATTGCCCCTCGTGAACGGATGGGTCGGCAATCATATTTGTGATCTCGGGCTGCGGAGACTCCGGGCGATACCATCAGCGAAATGAGATCGACGCGCGCCCGCTGATACCGCCTACCGGGAACGAAACCCGGCACGAACTAATATACTAGGAGCCAGCGACCGCCAGACCTATGTCCTGAAGTTGCGGGTAAGATGGAAATAATAATTCCTCGGTCACAACTATTCACTCACAAATATTTCCATAATATAACTGACAGTAACGTAATACAAGGCTGGCGACCGGTGGAAATCTGACAAGTGTCATAAGGTTGACACCCCTTTTAACTCTTGACTGAAGCGACGATGACGACACCAATAGCCCCATCTATCGGCTATGGATGACGACATCAACAACGAATCAGTTACCGACTGAATTTTGACATTTTATATCCGCCAATCACAAGACAGAAAAATGAGCTCACGGTCCCATTATGCGAATTCCCGCGATGCATACTACCGACATTACACTTAAGTAATAGTATCAAAGCTGAAAAAAATTTCTGTGAATGTACACTATAGTAGGTAAGAAAGTTTGTATATTATGACATTTGAGTTCGGGGGATTTTGGCAGATAACAGGTAACACAGGTACAAAAAAATGTATAAATAAAACATTAAAATATCAGGTATCGGGTAATATTATTAAATAATGGTCCGAATAAAATATACAAAATTCAAATTTGTTACTCTAACTTAAATCACATGATTATTTGTAGAGCTGCAAAGCGTCTGGCGGAAGAAATGACCAGAGAAAAGTGTGATTGAAAAGCAATGATTAAGGCTGGATATTCACTGCAAATGCATATTTCGGTGTTTTTGTTCGAAAATGTGGGTTTTAATTATTCATTTATATCAGAATCTATATGAAAGGCTACAATTTTTTTAGGACAATAGCTTAGATAAAATGTTTGTTCTTATATAAAAGTAACAAACTGGACATTATTTAAAATAATTAAGAAAATATATAAAAAAATTCTTTTTCAGAAAAAATCAATAGATTCTGAATATTTATATGTACGCATAATACTTTCTTTACAAATGTAACATAATTAAGAAAATGTTATTATTAATAAAGTTATAAATTTTTAAATTTGCAACAAATGTTTACATTTTTTGATGATTTTAAAACGCTTTTCAATCATATAAAGTATAATTTGTTAAGCATATTAAAAAATCAGGTTTGTTATTTACGGTTCAATTACTCATTTTTTATACCTGTATTATCTCTTATCTGCCAAAATCACCCGAACTCAAATGTCACAATATCCATACTTTCTTATCTACTACAGTGTATAAGTAGAGAGAAAATTCTATATTTGATATTATAACATAAGTCTGACGATCGCTGACTCTTAGTCTATAACGCGTTTCTCAATCTGATTTGTTTCAACTTTTTTGTCGAGGTCGATACCTGCGTAGTTTATCAATTTTTTTATGTTTTTCGATATTTTTAGCGGTTGTAGACATAAAGGTAGCCTAACCATTTCCATATTACCGAGGCGTGCAGTGGGTATATTGAAGCATGACTCTCACGTAAACATATATTTTGAAAAAAAATCTCAATAAAAGATAAATTTAGAAATTTTCTAATTTGAATTTCAACTTCAAATTAAGTAATTATCAATTAGTCAAAACAAAATGTGCATTGGAAAATCAATCTAAAATGTCAACTTTTATGTATTTTATTTGAAATACAACTTGCATATTAAATGGAGCAATCTGTTATGCAACTTCAAATAAAAAACATACTAATTTTGAAAACGAAACTATGTTTTCATTTTATTTAATAATGAAAAAGGAATGAGATCAGCTATTGGTTGCGGTTACGAATGGACATTCGAAATTAGTATTATTGGGGAATATACTCAATTCAAAATGTCGTAATATTCTCCCAGATAAATATTTAATTTACATTTTTTCAAAACATATGTTAACGTAAAAGTTATGCTCAATCACTGATTTGATCGTGCCTTAACTACTTATATGCATACATATACGAAGATTGATCAAAAAATAAGCGGCATTTTCGTATCTTTCTAAAAACTCAATATGTATTAATTTAATCTCCTTCAAAGATGGTTACTATCCATTAGATACACACAAGCGCCCGGGCTTTTTTCAATTTTCTAAGTACCTACGCATTTCGGTATGCTATTAGCTTCTTCAACGATTCTGTTTTTATCTTCTCAACTTAGCAAAAAGTCATCCTTCAATGTTTTTTTTTATTTTCGGGAAAAAGTCGCGGGGAGCCATGTCAGGCGAAAACGGAAGGTAAGGCATCATAGAGTATTATTTTTGGCCTTCTTCTTCTTCTTCTCGTGCCCTGTCCGTTTACTGGACGTTGGCTATCATGTTGGCTATGCGGACTTTGTTTACTGCGGCCCGAAACAGCTCCACAGTAGACTGGCCAAACCACTGTCTCAAGTTTTTCAGCCATTAAGTCGTCCTTCTTCCAGGGCCCCGACTTCCGGCAATCTTTCCCTGCATTATGAGATGCAAGATCTCGTATTTCTCTGGATGTCTCATCACATGTCTTAGATATTGAAGTTTTCGGATTTTTATTGTTTTAATAACTTCTTTTTCTTTATTCATCCGAGCCATAACATCTTCATTCGTAACTCTGTCCATCCAGCTTATTTTGAGAATTCTATAGATCCACATCTCGAATGCCTCAAGTCGACTTATCAGTTCTTCGGTAAGCGTCCATGCTTCCATTCCATAGAATAATACTGAACTTAATAATACTTTTTAGCCAGAAATGTTGAAATCTTTGTACCATTTTTTCCATAGATAAAAAAAGCATATTGCTTTGCAATTTCTACACTAAATTAAGTCAGGCCTCTTTATGTCGTCTATCCATCTCATCAGGGGGCCTTTTGATATCTCTTTGAAATGTTCACGACTTCCATTCCAGGTCCTTCTACATACATATTTACAGTCCACTGCTATTTGAACCTGGTGACACGGTAGGCAATATCGTCCCTTTTTCGGTCATGGGTCCAAATCTCTTGCACTGACCTTACCATCGCTCGTTATTGTACTCGTACTTTTATGCCAGTCGTCACGTCCGTGTCTCAGAGCTTTGAACCGTAAAAAGTGATGGCACAATTAATTAATTCCGCTAAAAAATTTACTAACAATAAAATATTAAATAACCTTATTCGTCTCAATACATGTATTGTACTAGGACACGTATTACATAATGGTTTTCAATAAACTGATTTATTGATTAGTATGGTTAAATTCCACTAACGATTTACCTCTAAAAAAATTCCAAATAGCGGTAAATTCGGTATATTATTTTTCAATTTTTAATGTATTATATGTATAATAATATTTTTATTCTACAATATTATGTGACGATATTTGCATAAAGCATGACAGTTAAGTGTTTTGCTGTATGGTTCGTTTACCCGAATATTTGTGAAATTTTCTCTGATATAATACAATGCGCGCACGTGCGTTGGGGATCCGAGTCTGACCATCGCAAAAACCACTAGTCAAGCTTACGGTAATTTACTGATCATTATTCGACCTTTGTCGGTATTTTGTCTTCTGACAAATATTTTTGGTATCCTCTGTAGTTTTGTGAAGTCCAGATGCAGTAACATTTCGTGGCTGCAATTTTGTCATTTATTAAAATAATGACATACTAATACGTGAGAAAAGTGATTTTTAAATAATCAATTTATTTTATGTTAGTGCTATATTGCTAATTATTTGAAAATACGTAAATAGTTCGTATTGATTTCTAACAAAAATGTCGAATTAATTATGAAAAATTGATATTAATTATACATTAATAATCGATAAATAAATGGCTCCGTTAACACACAACCTTTGTTACAATTAATAGCACTTGAAAAAGACAATTTCTTTTCGATAATATTTATGTAAAATAAATATCAATATGTAATAATTGCTTATTAATAAAACAATTCATTTTTAATTTTTTGTTTTATATTACCTATATATTATCGGTGTACCGGTATTAAATTTACAGATTTACCGGTAACAACATTTTCCAATAACTTTAAATGCTCTGTATAATACACTACTACATAATCGTTTGTCGATTCGGAAAATATATTCGTAAATAAATAAAATTACAAAAAAAATCTTATCAGAGAACCGAACCCCGATCTCCAGCATGACATGTGATGGTAGCCATTGCACTGCCGAAAAATACGAATGAAACGTGAAACGAAACAGATGTTCAGAAATATGTTTGTCAATAAAAAATTGTTATATGTAACTATTTACGAGTATCAAATAAAATTACAAGAACAAATTTAAAATTTTTGAGTCATTTAATTAAATTCTAATATTAAAAATGAGCATTATATTCTTATATGACAATGCGGTACTGCAATCCATTAGGAGATTGATTAAGCTGGCAGAGATCGATCTTTCGCGCCTTCGAGACGCCTGGCACTATCTCTGTACCGGTAAATGTGAAATAAAATAGTATTAGTGACAAAATAAATGTTAAAACTGAATAAAAAAGTAACCCATAAAAACCAAGTTTTTATTATACTCCCTTTTTTTGTAAAATATAACAACAATTAAAGACGAATTAAAACATATAACATAACACTAAACTTACAGTAATTTAATATATTTCTAAAATGTCAGCTGTTTTGAGCTTTGATAAGACACTTCATGCTTTGAAGATTAAATTCTAAAAACATTTGTCAGTCAATTTAGATTTTCGACATTCGTAGTGAAGTACCTATTATGCATACCGACGGAGTAATTCAAATTTATAAAATATTCCGCGACGTTATCGGGACGCAGTAATCAAACTTTTCTAATGATTCCAATTTGAAAAAACCAATAAAATTTCTAAAAATCCGAAATTATACTATAATTATTAATTTTTTTAACGAAATTTGACAAATCTTCTTGATCGTCGCCACGAGTCTGCTTGCCAAGTTTCAGCTCGATTGGATCACGGGAAAAGGGTCAAAAATCGATCCAAAGTTTTTGTTGACGGCAAGCAAGCAGACGCCACGAGTTAATATAAAGGGAGTAAAAATAGTGAAGACCAAAGACTTTATATCTCTAATTTAATTGTGTACCTTTTTTTGTAATAAAATTTGTAAAACACTTCAATTATTGCGGCCAGGAAAAATCTAAATAAGCGAAAACTCAATAACCGAAAGCCTGAATGTATAAAAGAATTACGCGATGATTATTGCCTTTACGACATTTTTTTATTTGGAATTTCTTACGTGCATTGTAAATTAATTTACTTAAACATTTATATCAATAAGGTACCTAGATACTGAAATTCATTAGATTAAATTAAATTTATTGAAATGTAGCAGGTTGCTAGCAGCATATGCGTGAAAATATAAATGAAATGTTTCATTCGTAGCAAAATATTTTCGTTGTTTGATTCACATAATTTTTCATCTTGGTCATTCATTTTCATTCACTTGGTACGTAACTCGATTGCAGATAAATTAATTTTAAATTTCACTGCGCACTTCAATATTAGATGGATCTGCATTTACTATTATTGTTTTTCTCTAATATGCTTCATTTTTTCAGTTTCATAATGCACAGATCATAAGTACACACGGTATTATTGAACTTCTTCCAGGTCATAGTACAAGGTTTTTATCATTTTATTTAACTTGCATTGAAAAGAATGAATTTTTCATAATCGATGTAAGTTACTATAATGATAATTTAACGTTCCGTAAAAAATAGGTCAGAAATATTGAAAAAAAATGCAAATTGGATATTGCATAGCTCCATAATTATTGATATTAATTAGGTCATGGTTGTTTGAACATTTTCGACTTGTAATCAAGACAGGAATATAGTTCTGCGGGGTTATTAATGTATTCTAAATAACCCTGTATACCATCCAGATGAAGGCCTTCGTCGGGTCGCTATCGCAAAATTGGATTTAACACTCCCGTTATTAATTTTTATTTATACTAGTTTATAATAGATCTAATCCATGGTTCCTGATTTATTCTTTGGTACTGTCGACTGCAGCATTGGGTCATGCGATTTCTGGAAAAATCCGCAGTAAATCGAATGCTTACAGCAAAAATCTATTCTTTTATCGAAGTATTAATCTAAATCAACTAAAAACCGCAATAATCCAAACAGTAATATCCAGGTACTTTCTGTATATTTTAAAGACTATATGCATACGAAATTTATTAATTAACACAAGAATACGATATAGATAATTTGCAGAAAATAAATAGATAAAATCTATGCTTAATTTAGAATAACGTCAATAATGTAAATGCAGATGTCTGTCAAAGGAAATACTAGCCGTTGCTCTCAGTTACAATTTCCTGCGCTAATAGATTGAATGTGCCAACACATTTCACTTAGCAGAATTACGTGAACATAACTGTTTGTTGCATAACAGGAAAACAACAATATTAAAATGTTCACATTGCAATATGATCAAAACAATTTATAGCGTTAAAAAAATGTCTCTCTGGCTTGTGTCACCGCTTGATCTGAAATCAGTTCCGGATTAAGAAACATTTAAACCCATTTTATTATTTTTAAGCGGTTCTTTCATCAAATGTCTATAGTATGCGCATTTATAAATTCGGAGATGTACTTTTCATAACCAAATTAAACTAACAGACTATTCCTTAAAATCAAAATTGCATCCAGTTCTCGATATTGGCAGTGGACTATCGATAAATCTTTTTGCTCCTGAGCAAGTAAACTAATATTTTTTACCTCTGGTGCACTAATAACGTATGAATTTTTTCTTAAGACTTCAAAAGTTTCCATTAATAATTTTATATATTAATTTAATATAAAGTACATTAAATTTATTCATTCGTCAGCATGTCATTATTTGTAATTTTTTGATGTGTAACATCTTTCCTCTCGCTTTCCTGCAATCTGTGGCAGTGATTTCGTGAAAAAGGACGGAAATGCGTAACAGGAAATAAGGACGGAAATGCGAACAGGAAGCGCGCGCAATTTCATTTAACCAATGAGCGCGCGCGGAGCACTCCCGGGGGAAAAACTCACCGTTTATAACAAATCAATGTCCAGCAAGTGCCATCACAGCGAAAACGCATACTACCAGCCAATGCTTCTGATTTTGTGTATATGTTGCAAGGCTGGTGTCAAGCGTGTGGATGTTGTAACATTGATATATTTTGGCGTATATCTTCGAAACATATTTAATTTATTTAAAAAATATATTTAATTATTTTTTTTACAGTAATGTAAACAATAACTACCCTTAATGATTTACATTCTCAAATTTCGTATGTAGATATACGGTACCTACCTACCTAGTGCGGCAAAATGCAATAATAAATGCACATATATTTTCTTTACTAATTAATAAATATATACGTAAGTATTACCTTTTTTTTAATTTTGATATTAATTTCTGTTGGTGCTCAATTGATATTTTTAATTGTGAGATGTCAAATGTTACACATCGTATGCAACTACTTGTTCACTCATTTTTAGCATCATTTCAATTCTCGTGTATCGATTTCTTTTTAATATTATTCTTACTACTTTATTTTGGAGTTTTTTTAATTTTTTTTTTCTTCTTCATTAGCCGGAAATAGTATGCTGTTGCAGTAGTTGACAAAAAAGACTATTATTGCGTTACATATATTTATTTTTGCAAAATTCTGTTTTGATATATCTTCGGATTGTTATTATATTTTCAAGAAATTGTAGAAGCAGAAGGAATTGCACATAATCGAGGTTTTTACAGCAATCTACACTGCAGCGAATTGGAAGTTACTGGAAGGGTCTAGGATGGTCCACTGGATTCTGGAAGCATCGCAAGCGACCTTGATAATAAAAGGAGATCAACAGAGCCACTGCGCACTCAGTTTTTGCATTGTAGAGACAGAAAGCGAATCATAGAAACTATCAAGAATGCCAATGCATAGACAGAACGTGATTCAGAGGTGATTCAGTGTGACCAAGCGATAGTAAATTTAACAAGTGATTTCAGTGTAGATTCTAACCAGCGATAAAGTACATATCGACGAATGTGAAGTGTTCCATAGTTATCAGAGGAACGCAAACCAGTGAATCAGAAATATTCTAGAAACAATTTAGTGTGAATCAAAGAACGGTGCTCCGATTAAATTTTTGTTCAGTGAGTTAATTAAATTTATAAAACGATAATCAATTTCCAGTGTTTCATTTGCCTCCCACAGCCATGATCTCGCAACAGTATCTATGTTGATTTAAAAATGTAAGGTGTCCTGGTTATTGATACATATCTACTTCTTTTCATCTGATCTATGACCTCTGCATTATTATTGTAATAGATCTGAGGAACGTATGTCGCGACGCCAGAAAGAGACTGCATGACAGAGAGAGAGAATGTATAAAAAGGCGCGTGAATGTCGAGTCGCTCTCTTTTACTACCATTGTTATCCAGACCGCATCTTACTGTATAAACGATTGTCTAAACCCTTATTGTTACCAAATAAATACTTACGAGAACGAAGTCTTTACTGGAAGCAACCTTATCCCGAAACAAGAGTATTACATTTATTTTATCGAACAATTAAATATAAAAATACAAATAACATTTTATAATAAAACAAAGTGTTAAAATTGAATAAATTTTCAACACACAATACACCTAAAAATTGTTACTCAGTCAATCCTACACATCTCGTTAAACGCCATTCTTACGACTTCCTTCTTCCAACGCTTAAATATTGTACATCACGCCTTTGAACTCATTCGTCAGGCCGGCTCTGGAAACTCTTAACCTAAATTCAGCGGCTCATTATATTGTACCAACACGTGTACCCGTTGTGCTCCTTGCAGCCTGACACGATGATGCATGTACGAGGAAGCTCATTGCAATAAATCTATAAGAAAATTATTAGCACGCGGAGATTTACGCGTGGGATAGTACGTCTTTGGATAATAGATCGCGAGAGAGGTTGTTATGTTTGTTATGTTTACGTGCCATCAAACTGAGGCAAGTTATATAAACAGATATCGCTCAGTAAAGAGTAGTTGTGATAAACAGAAAGGGGGGATTCGAATGCGATATAGGGTTATACTCGTCAATTATTTATTTATTCTTATATAAATGTGAAATAGACCATTACGTTGAACTTTCTCTGTCTCCCTAGGAGAATCTGCTAAGCATAGTTCATAGCTAATTGTATAATTAAGTATTTTTTACTAGTGATACCAACGTGATTTTTGGGCGTTTTTTTTCCAATTTTGTGTCTGCCCACACTTCTAATCCAGGATTCCATTTGGTATTTTTAATCACTGAATTATACGTTATTATTCCAGTTTTGTAGCAGAGTTAAAAAGTTATCAATCGAATAGCTTTTCCCGATGCTTCTGGTATATTTTTGGGTGGTCTACTGATTTCCAGATTATTTTAAAATCTTATAAATTATTCTAGAAAAAAAAATTTTTAGGTGTTTATACTGTTTATGTATCTATTGTCACGTACTATTGCATCGCTTTATAGCCATGGTCTGGCCACCAAACTCGGCGGGTACTAGTTAGGGTATGCGTTGATAATATTTTCAAAAAATCATTTCTGTCATGTACAAGGAAGAAATGGTTTTTTGATGTTTATAACTAGATTTCTTGCTGTGGTAGATTTTAAAATTTTAAGTATATTTTGGTATTATTAGTACGCAAGGAACTTTAGACGCTGCGCAGCTAATTGGCTACGCCATTGATAAAATAGGGTTTGTACCTAAATATATTAAAATATATTAAACTACATATTTTTCTAAGAAACAGTTGTTTGATCAGTAGTTATAGTAAAGGTTAAGAAAAAAACATAGATTCCTACGTTTTCCACCAATTAGACTACCCGTTTTCGTTTTTTCCTTTCTTTTACAATTACTACCGATCAAATAACCGGTATGTGATCTAAAAGATGCACTCGATTCAGTAAATCTGTTAAATTAAAAATCCATTTGTAGTTTAAGATGATTTTAAACACGTGTTTTCTATGTAGGTACCTACGTGAGATACTCTGAAGAGTGCGGTGTTGCTAAAATATGCATCTCATTAATTTTTATTTTTTAATTGTCTTTATACGCTACTCCAAGAGAACAATTACGAAATCAATTACGTTGCACACAGCAAACATTTATACAAGCCTAAACCATTATTGATTTATTTCCTGAGCAAAGATTGCACACTTTGACAACTGGATCAAAAAACTCCTCTGCGCGTACCACGTCTCGGATCGACGGGTCACGATTCCTGTGCGCAGGCAAATTCTTTATTTATTGCGGTTTATCTTGCTCCAAATACAGCCGGATTGCTACACACCAATTGGCCTATCACCTTTGAACTTAATGATATCCGTAGAAAGTACACAAACAGCGGATGGAACAAAGCATCGAAATCAGACTTGGCTGCTAAGTGCTACCAGCGAAGAACAAAGAATCTGATCAAGTTCTTTAATCATTTGACCTATTTTGCTTGGTTTTTGCTTTCATTTTCATTTCATCATCATGTCTTCATCTCCGTTATGTACAAAAAATAAAATTTAGATCTCGTCATTTTTTTAATTAATAAAAATTTACTTTGTTTTCACCACTTACATATATCGCACCTTTGCGGAAAGACCGTGATATTTCGAGAAAATGTTTTTTTTGCAAATTTGAAACCACCGCGTCGAGTTCTATGAACTCCAAAAAAAATGGCATCGTTTGCCCCAATGATATCGTCAATGGTTTGCCCCACAAACGGCTGAGTAATGAAAGAAAGAGACAAAATATCACTCCAATTCAAAATTTTTAAAGTAGTCTTCTATAAAATCATTCATTTCGAAATATCACAGTCTTTCCGCAAAGGTGCGATAAATTGAAAATATCAACATGTTTCATAACCAATGGTCCCTCTATCTGGATACAATGTATATTTACAAATTAAAAATCAAAATTGAAGTAGATATAAATATTAAAAAAATAATATGTATAAATGAATAATAATTGAGTACTTAGTAAAAGGATCTGGTTCAATTTACTAATAACAATTTTTCTTACTTCCAAAATTTATAATTTATGAAACTGTAATTCTGTAAAATGTGTATGTAAAATTTGTAAACCCTTAATAATATCAAAAGAATAATCCATAGCCAAAAGATGATTTATTTATATACTAACACAAAATGATTTTGTTCTTTGAGGAAAAGTTTTTTTTTTATTTATATAAAAACTGTATAAAAACTAGAAAAGTTTTTTTATTTATATAAAAACTAAGAAAAAAAAGAATGCCTTTAAAAAAACATTTAGAACCACAGGACCACCAAAATAAATAAACATGAATAAATTCCTTGTCCAAAATTCAATATCAACGGCAACACATCTGGTTCGCTTTGTTTAAAAAAATTACTTCCACCTTGTACATTTTGAACCATTTATAAAAAAGTCAAGCTAAATTCTCTTAAAAAGTATAATATAGAGTCACGCTTTATTAAAAGAAGACGTTTTTACCTAAAAGACTCGGTTTGGAACAAAAATTTTAAAAAGTCTTGTTTATTAGATGATTTAATCATGCAAGAAGAAATACTCTCACTGCACTATAATAAATGTGTCTTAGACATACGCGAGACAGAATAGTAAGAAATATACATGTGTTGATGATAATTTTTAAAAATTACAGGTGTTTGTGTTTTTTTTTTGGTTTGTTTGACATTTATTTTTTAAATAAATCTATTGTCTTGTCCTTTGTGATAAATCGTTAATATTACTAATCCGTTAAAAATGCTCTATTTTTGTTCTGGCTGGAAATTTACGGTATTTTAAGATGTTTTTGTGTAGTGTTGGACAGATGAATTCCTTTATTTCTTGTGTTTTGGTCTATTTAATGTCCTTGCCTTTAATCTTACAATTAAGAAGCTGGCTTAAAAGTTTTAGAGTTTGAAACTTAGTATTTTTTACTGTTGTTCTTTGTATATTACGAATGGACTATTGAAATATACATATATTATTATTAATAAATTTAAATTACACGTATACGAACCATATAGAGCAGTTATGAAGTCGTTATAACGTAACTACAGCAAATTTTCACTACGGATAAAAATAGAAGCGGTTTTATGTGGTCATTTTCGCAGTGACGGATTGCCCAACTCTGTCGCTGTGCAGTCATTACCAGGTGCAGACTGCGTCTAGTATAACGGATGAAGATAATGTATGTGGTCGTGGTCACTCTCACTTTTGAAGTGAGATCTTTGCGTTTGTTACCGTTGAGTCTATAAAGTAAATGCAATGGTAACACGTCCCGTATCTTGTGTTAAAATCAATGCGTATTTTGGCTCCATGCACACGTTTTTCATATTTTTTAAATGGACAATTCAATGTTATATTAGGTACTATGAGTTTACTCTTAACTTTAGTCTTGAAATAATTCCACATGAAACCACACATTTTCTGTTTAAAAACTGATAATAGAATGTTGAAAGAGAAGGAGATAGAAAAAGATAAAAATTTACGTTCCGTCTCTATTTTGCAGTATCCAAAAAATTAATAAAACATTGAATTTTTTCATTTAATTTTATATGCATACTGAGAGACTTTAATTTTTACCCATATAAATTTTTTTAATAAATTATACCTTATATTGAAAATTTTGAATTAATTAAATTACAGAGCATAATAAAAGACTATTTAATATCTTAATGCATGTCATCCAAGGAAGTCGGAGATATTAAATTCACCACAAAAATTGTGAATAAGGGGCTGGTAGCAGTTAAAGGACTGCGTTTTCTATCAATATGAACACTTTTGGCCTAACATTGAGCTTCAGACGCTGATGATGTATATTTTCAGCAAAATGCCACACAAACCGGGAAACATCGAGTTATTACATCAGAAATTTCCTGATAGCCTAATTTCTCGTTTTGGAGACATCATTTAACCTCCAAAATACTGCGATTTAATGCCCTTGAACTTTTTTCTTTAGTCTTATGCGAAGGATAAGATCTATGTTAATCCAGTCACTTATAAATAACATCCAAGCTGTTATTGTTGAAATAAGGCCTCTATTTTGCAAAACTGATAATGATAGAAAAAATCGTCAAAGGAGTGGCTGTTTGTGAAACATTCAGAGCCGGCCAATTTCACAGATAGATTCACGAATTCAGAGTCAATACTTAGATGATTTAAAGGATTAAGGTACGCCTTAAGTGTTATTTAGTACTGAAAATTACGCTTTTAAGGCGTACTATCTTAGTATTGACTCTGAATTCAGGCCATATGGTTATCCACAATTAATTGTAAAATCTGTACTTGTTGGTATCAGAGCTTTATCAAAAAAATCTGCGTTTTTCTGACAGTTTAAAATAATGGCTGAGTTTGTATCAACCTTGTACATCTATCTACGCATTCACAAATGTACGAATATTAAACAAAATATATGTCTGCTAAATTTAATTAGGTTAGGTTTTGCAATGCATGATTCATTTCGTAAAACACGTTTGATTGTATTTTGCAAACCAGCTTACTCGTACGTGTGGTGTGTTCCTGCGAATGGTTTCAATGTTATATGCCGAATAAGTCCAAGGTTTTGCTTATTACGCTGATGATTGAAACAAAATCTCAAATCATTGCCAAGAATCATTGACCTTCAATTACAGAGTCAACGAACGAGAGAACATAAGACATACTCATTAGCTAACGCAATAATTGGCATACCACTTTCTCAGTCGTTCTCGTGCTGAGTCGGCTGCACACTTTTTGCTCTTATTCTATACCTACTATTAAAAGACTACATCGCTTAATTGCTACGACCGAAGACTCCGTGTTCTTTTGTAATAATTATCTTACAAAACCAGTCAAAACATGGGTAACAGTGACAGGAACATTGCACTATTAATTATTATCGAAAACATTCATTTGTTCTCTTATAAGTCAGGTTCTCAGGTTTTCACACCCGTTCTGAATCACATATCTTCGTAACTGAACTTTTTAGTCTTTTAGTCCACCATAAGTGAGAATGACCAAAGTATGAAATTTTACGGAACTTTACTGTGTTAAGTGTCTGTTTGTATTTGCTCTACGTAAAACTTCAATATTACTACTAGTCATGTCAGTCCAAGATATCCTCAACATTTTACGATGTATCCACATTTCGAACGCCTCTAGGCGATTTAGAGTAATCACCTTCAGCGTCCATGCTTCAACACCGTAAAGTAGAACTGACCATACATAGCATTTGATCAACCTCTGTCTGAGCTTCAAGTTTAAGTCGTCATTACAGAGTCATATAATGAGAGGTGAAAAGTATTCCATCCTTCAGCTCGTCATGAAGGGGAAGATTGAGGGTCGCAGAGAGGTAGGAAAGAGGCGGCACTCCTGGCTTCGAAACATCCGAGAATGGACCGGGATAAGAAGCGTGGAAGAGCTGTTTCGCACTGCCCTGGACAGGGAAACTTTCTCCCACGTCGGGGGGACCCGACAGGGCACATGAAGAAGAAGAAGAAGATATGTGAGAATGCCACTGATGATGGACTCTGTCGTGGGTTCAAAACTCAGCTAAGAAAAACTATAATGTAACATGAAATTCATGGAGAATTAGTGGTATTTAAATTTTTAATAATCACCTATGCGTTGAAGTATATGATAAAATCTTAAGAAGATGCAAAAATATATGGCCTCAAAGATTTCTCGAAGTTGTGAGTTTATTGACAATTTTTTTATATACTTTATATGATAGATGGTGGACAACTGCACCAATATCTCATTGCAATAACATACTTTTACAAATATGATTACAATTAATTCAATATCAACTCTGGTAGACTTTCGTCTGCGTAAAAGAAGACAGTTTGTTTAGTGCTATTTAGACGAAGATGCTTTGATGACTGCAAAATGGTGGAAATGGCTGATTTCCACCATTTCAAAATGAATTTTCTATAAGTAAACGACTTCAAATTAGTATGTATTCAAATTAGTATTTAAGTATTTTATATAATTTCGAGTTAAAAACATAGAATTTCGTTATTGTTCTCGGTATTGATGTGAATTATTTACTCGTGTTTGTTTTTTTATCGTTATTTATGTTATTTATGTTATTTAATTGTGTTTGATTTGTGACTGTAATTTATTGCTTAGTGAGAATATTTTTGTGAATTTTCAGCAAATATACTTGTATTATTTTTATTTGCACGTGTATATGTACATATATTATTTTAAAAGACGACCTGATATACGCGACATCAATTTTACACATTTTTCTAAAAAAATAACATTGTCATTAAAACATTCAAGTAAAAGGACTCTTTGGTTCTTCTCCCCTGACCATTCCCTACTAATAATATATATATCCGGGGTCTACTTGTCTCAGAAAGGAATTATCTATAAATGTTTTGTAGGTTGTACGCTTTTATTTAATTGACGAATTACGTCAGTAGAAAACCAAAACTTGTCTATGATTGTCATCTGTCATTGACAACTGCACGAATCATTACCACCTGGTGACAATTGCCTATTGCAATATTAAGATCAATAAACAAAGTACTGCAGTAGCGTAGACAATACAACTCTGACCCGTATGTCAGAAGTTAGACAGTGATTGTCTGTTGCGAAACCAATTTCGCGATATGTTGGCACGGTTTCCAAGCTCACTAACCTTCGGCTGTCCAAATCTGATCGAGTGATATCAGTCCGAGAAAAATTTAACATTTGTCTATAGTGTGAGAACTGTGTTTGGACGTCATTTAGAACACACTGACTAATTAACTCTTGAAAGCTTTTCACTAAACTAAAACCTGGGGTAAACAAAAAAATTTAATTTATTTTTAAAATCTGCAGTTCACATATTGGCCCTATTTCCAATAAAATTACAAACATTTTCCCTGCGCATATAAAACCCACGTTTTATATTAATAACAACATCGGTAAAATTCTACTTAACACAAAAACTAAATTATTTTTTTCAAATCGCGGAATATACGAAACAATACGGGATACATACATAAATATGTATGTCAAAGATAGGTATTTCCCTTTACGATTCTGCCAAAATATAACATTACAACTATCATATTATAAATAATTTAACATTCAACACACCCAAACATTAAACTAGCCTTTAATTCCGATATACACCAGTACAAAACAAGAACATGAAATCAAAACTTATCGTTATAAAATCACACGACGAAATTTGGAATTTACTTCCTACGATATAGTCTAAGAGCCCGCGACGCACAGACCTTCGTTATATTATAAAAGCTGAAAATTCTTCTATAGATGTCTCTTACACAGGTATAAGCAAACCCAGCCTATACAACCTGGGTCGCGGTGGCTTTGGCAGGTAACAGGTAGTAAAGGTGAGTAAAATTGTGTTTCAAATTTGTGATAGTATAAAACTTAGTTTTCATATATTTTAACTTACAATCATATTAGAAACCGTCTCGTTGGCGGACACTTCGGGCGGTAACAACCCCTTTCCAGACACCCTTACAGTATGATTATTTATAAATCTACTTTCGTCATAGTATAAAATCTGGCTTTTATATATGTTATTCAGAAAACTATACGAATAATGTTTCCACAATCCCCAGTCACTTTCGATGGTTCCCCTATCTTCCCAGGCACATTGAAGTCTACTCCAGGCGTGCGCGCGATGAATATACAATGCAATGCGTTACCTAGTTAGTCTCCATTAATGTACAAATAAATACTGGCAAATTACTCTTTAAAAATATTTCATCAATTACTATATAAACCAGTGATGCTTTCCTTCATTAAAATGCCTTTGTGGAAAGGTAAAATTGTATACAGATACTTAATCAGTTATTTTTTGTAATTTATGACTAAACCCTGTTTTTACAAGGTTTTTCCAAAGTTTATACGACAAGTCCATTTTTGTTAAATTCGATAATGGATGAACTGATAGAAGAGATCTAATCGCTCAAACTAGTATATGGGATGGGACAGGAAATCGATAGTGTCGTCTGCTATGCAGATGATGCTATAATCATAGCGGAAAAAATAATGACTTACAATAATGCTTGACAGACTACGCAATGCTTGTAATAAATACAACATGGCAATCGCCATCGATGTACGACCTTTTCTAAAACACCCAAAACATGCAACCTGTCTGTAGAAAATAAACCTATAGAGCAGGTCGGCACCTTCTGAAAGCTATGTGAGGCTGAAGACATTGTACGATGAAGTAGACAGCGAAAGAGAGACTGTTATGGTCATGTCCAGAGAATGGATAGCACCAGACTCCCTTACATCGCAGTACATAGTCAGCCCCAAGGAACCCGCCCTAGCTGAAGACCTCCCGAAAGATAGAAAGACAGCTGGGAATCCACCTCACAGGGGGTGCTACCCTATGGAGAACATCCATTAAAATGAAGAAGAAGAAGTATCATGATTAATTAAATAAATATAAAAATTAATAATTTTCCAAAATCAATACATAT
>JADDOH010001294.1:0-26042 GCA_016648135.1 Agrypnia vestita | reverse complement strand
TATAAGCAATGAAGGAATGCTAAAGAAACTACAAATAGTACAAAATAGAGCGATGCGCATAATACTGAAGTGTAATAGAAGAACTAAAATAACAAAAATGTTGAATGCCCTAGCACTGGAAACTGAAAATCAAAGAATATAATATTATACAACTGCATAAGATGAAAAAATAAGGTTACCATTCAGAAAGAAAAAAATATCGCAAGCTTCTATCATGTACAATGGAATGAAATTATATATGAAACTACCGGTGAATATTAGGGATGAAAATAATATAACTTTCTCTTCTTTTTTAAGAGAAAACTTTAAAAATACGTGATACTTTTAAATAAAAAAAATTAAATACTTATATCTAATGCTGTACATAATAGGAAATATAAAAAATATTGTATTACCTACTTTTAGAATAAATAAAAAAAATTAAAAAATTGAATAAGTTTAAGAAACAATGTCCTACTTTAATTTGTTTCTAATTGTTATTTTGATTGCTTGCTTCTATACTTCTTCTTATAGTGTTCAAACTAGTGTATTTTGTTTTTTTTTTAATTATTATTTTCAATATGAGATAAGTGACCTTAAAGTTTGCGTTTTTTTTTAATTATTTTCTGTAAAATATTGTACCATCATTGAAGTAATTTATTTCGAATATTAAAAATTCATTTCCTTTAATACAAGTCAAATAAAATAATTTAAACCTTGCAGAAATTTTAATAAAAACTTTTTGCAATGTTTTAATTTTGGAAATTTTAATATTTGATAAAGTTAATTTCATGATAGTCCAACGTTAAATAGAAGATAAATCAGATGTATTGAAAAAAATGCAAAATTTGAAGTCGCTTATCTCTATTATGTAGATCTCTTTCCATTTAAGAAAGACAGTCGAAGTAGTACGTATGAGCTGTGCATACGAGGCACATTGTTTCGTTGCGTTGGTATTTATACCCGTAAACACCAACACAATGAAACAAAGTACGCGAGGCTTTCAAAAACTAATTCGATTGTCATTCTTAAATGGAAAGACCCATACCTACGTCCGCACAACCCCACGTAAAAGGGTCACGTCAAGCAGTCAAGTTAATTGCCTTTGAAAAGTAGAAAAAAGTTTGGATGTTTAGTAATAGCTCAGAATCCTCAGTGACAAGATTTATTAACCAAGCTTTTATAAAATTCTCCTTAATTTCACACCCTTCTTCCAAACCGTCATACAAAAATCGTTTGAGGAAGCTGAATGAAGCCTAACCGAAATTATTTACCATTGATACAGTAAATTGTAGCATATTATTTCTTTTGCCATGAAAATGATGTACGATATTCGAACACGCGCAAGAAAATGGCGCATTGCAGACAAGAAATAACGAGCTTCACAAATTGTTTGAAGAACCTCAATCATAAAGTGTGGACGACTCCGTTGGGCAGACCACGTAGACACTAAAGAGGCTGACAAAAATAGCAAACCATCAGGACGAATGGGTCTTTACTTGGCCGAATATGGAAGGACGTAGAATTTTTTTTTATGTTTACGTTAAATCTGTTGTAAATTTTTGGTACTTCAAGCCACTGAAATCTTTGTGATAAAGATTTGTTTGTTTAGACGTAAGATAGTGACGGTTTTAAAGGGGACTTGTTAAGTGGAGGTGTGATATTTACTGATGATGTTGTTTTTTATGACGACAAAGTTGTTTATAATATACACGACGTGCGTATACGTTACGCAAGTCTAGGAAGTGATATTCATTGAAGAGAGAGGTTTGTTATTTAGCTGTGATTGTGATATATCATAAATCAAGCCTCCAATTATTGTTACAATCAAACACCAATCATACAGTCACAATAATGGTATAGCTCATCTCTACTTCATATGAATGTACTCGAGGAATCCAAAATACTAATAGCTGCACAATCCCAACTTGAATCATTGAATCGTGATTACGTGCACTTACGACCTTGTGGAGACGGGATTAAACATGTTTTTCAATGTCATAAATTTTAAACTATTTTGCCGTTTGCGAATGATGTTTTCCAGCTTTTAATAGACATTTTAAGTCAACATTCTTAACTCTACTATGTAGTGTCTCCCTTGTCAAGTATCGTAAACAGTTTAAAGGTTAAGAAAAGAGACACACTCATCGTCATAAGCACCGAAACGCAGGGTGAATCTGTTGTGACATGGTCGTAGACAGTTGTTCATCAAAGAACAACAGTCTACGACCACATCATCAAGTCTTAGCTTCAGCCTGTCCACTCTACCGCAACCTTGTGGAATATTGAACAAAACAAGTTCTTGATGCAATGCAATGCAATACAAGTGCCCCTGCATCGTCTTCTTCATATCAAGCCATGAATTCTTGAATTTTTCACCTAGCTCTTCTACCCCATCTTTACATCATCCTCCTAGAGAAGTTGGAATCTTCCGACTCTTCTTCTTACACTTGGGTATCCATTAAGAATTCTTTCAGGGATCCCACCCATTTGAGTCGCTGTGGATTCTAGTGCGTAATAAATAAAAGTTTGAATTGTTTAAGCGTTTTATTCGCCTCCCACAATCAGGTCACGTGACAATATTCTTCTCGGGCATACAGGTCTTTTCATATAAGCTTGCAATTGAGTTAGTGTGGGTATGGTTTACGGATACGCCCCTCTCGTATCCGTAAACTTAACACAAGGAAACAATGCGCATATTACGCACCGTACCCACACTATCTCAATTGCAAGCTTATATGAAAAGACCTATACGCCGTATACTTTTTGATTTCCATAAAAAACATAGACAAGCTTTCTTATACTCGGCTCGTTAACTTTTGTATGTGTTTTCTCCAGTTCAGGCGTTGGTCTACAAAGTATACTGAAGCAGTTTGAATGTCGTGCAGATCTTGCACTTCTCAAATGTGTGAATATCATAAAAAAACAGAACAATGAATAATATTTTACCGTTCTCGAGATATTATCATATTGAGAAATGCGACGGAGTAATATTGGTTCAATGCTCTGTACGAAGCCGCCAAGCTACCGAGAATGTTTGAAATGGATATATGTATAGAAAAAATTTGATTGAGCGAGAATACGGCTGTGAATATTTGCAGAGCTCGGGAACGTGAGGTCAACCTCGTACCGACGTTACAAGTACGTGCTTTACATCGACTCATTTGTGTACTCAAATTATTAGGGTTAAGTCCTCGTCCCATAATAACAAACAATATTCTAGCTTAACCCGTTACCGCCCACCGTACACACTTGTGTACACCTGTTCGAAGCGCGATTCGTGGCGTATTAAAGCGAAGGCAGTCGTATCCAAAAAAAAATTCAATGCAGTCATCGAGCCCCGCAAGTGAGGTAAATTAATCCCTCACCTCACATAATGATGAAAGAGCAAGGGGTCCTTTGTGACCCGGTACTCTGCTGGCAACGAGATCAAAGTCAAAGCAGTCATCGAGGATTACTTATTTATAATGTACTGAATTCGAGATTTTATAGAAAACAAAACCTATAAATTTATAGGAAACACGATATTGGAAGGGATAGATTGGTAGGTACATAAAATCTAGAATTCAGTACATTTTAAATTAGTAATCCACGGTGACAGCATTCAAAATATTTTTTTAAGTTTTTGCATATGTATTGCTGCCTTTGCTTTTATACCCTACATTTGGTGTTTTCTTTTATAATTATTATGGAAGTAATTACTTATTTCAAAACTATATGGTAATAGTGAACTATGAAAAAATAAAATTTGGCAATCATGCGTAAATAAATGTCATTGAGAATGAATGTTCTTAGGTTTTCACGGCCACTCAGAATCTTCAAGTTTGGGTTTACTGGGGTATTATGCCGTGTTGTTACGACCTTACGGGCCGACGTTTCGGATCCCATTGCAGGGTCCATCATCAGCCCTGATCGGCTGGTAAGGTCGTAACAACACGGCATAATACCCCAGTAAACACAAACTTGAAGATAAATGTCATTGGTTTATCATCGCAATACAGAACTGAAAAAATACTATTTAGGTTTTTTATTATAAATAATAAAATATTTTCACTTGTTTTTTTAACTAATAAGTATATTTAGACTCTACTTATAACGTGTTATACTATTAGTAGTAAAATATTTTTCAATTACCGTATGCTAGGTTCTATTTTATAGCCCTGTACAATCGGCATCTGACCCCTTTATTTTCTAACATTTTCTAATATGCATTTATCTAAATTTTACTTTGCTCAGCACGTCGTAATAAATAACAATAAAAAATATTTTATACGTGGTTTTCTTTTGGGCATTAACGGGTTAATCAGGAGCCCATCTAGCGTTAGCAAAGTTAAATATGTAGGACATTATATTGACTGATGGGCGATGACCTTACAGCGAAGATATCGACAGAGCAATCTGTATTCAAAGGTTGATAGCTAGCAACACGTATTTTTCCATTATAGAGACTGGAGCTTATATAACATCGTATACTGGAGTTTATATAATTGGTATTGAATCGTTCTACATAAACCAGTGTACTGTGGCTACGGCACAAAGACGCCCAAAGGAAAAACCACAAAGCCTTGAAATACTTCATTGCTCTGTGGGAAAAAACTAAAGAATATACAGGGTGTCTCATAGCCAGTAGCAAAAATTTTACAGGTGGATTACACTGCCTTGATAATGAGTCGAAAATGTTCAAGCAACCATGACTTAATATCAATAATTATGGAGATATGCAATATCAAAGATATCGTGTACACCGTTATCTAGATATATATATACATATAAGATTTTTATTTTTTTTGTAACACGTGTAAGCCGTAGAAATAAAATATAAAAATAAATGCAATATCAAACTTTGCATTTTTTTTTCAACATTTCTGAATAAATTTTTGCCAAAAGTTGAACTATCATAACGGTAACTTATATCGATTATGAAAAATTAAAAAAAAATAACAGTTTTTTTTACAAAGTTTTTATCGTTTTATTTGAGTTATATTGAAGCGAATGGATTTTTCATAATCAATATAGGTAAGTTACGGTAATAATAGTTCAACTTTTTGCAAAACTAAGTCAGAAATGTTGAAAAAAAATGCAAACTTTGATATTGCTTATCTCCATAAATATTGATATTAGGTCATGATTGCCTGAAAATTTCAACTCATTATCAAGGCAGGAATCCACCTGTAATGTTTTTGCTACTAGCTATAGTTCAGTACAGGTAGTATTAGCTTTGCTACCCGGTATCACCCGTGATTTGTATTAATGCACATATTAAATTCATATTCCCCTACATTTCGTCTAAAAACGCTGAAAAGTAGTTGATGCTTACAGGAAATCAAAAGCCGAAACATGTCAGGTTCCAATACATTTTGCTCGTACTTTTTAAAACATTATTTTCTTCGAAATTTTTTTCTTGTTGAAAAATATGGGACAAATAATATGATATCTGCATCATTTTATATGACTTGTATAAAAGCGAATAAATTTTTAATATTCAATATAAATTACTTTCACGACAGTCTAACGTTTTAAAAAAGATAACAGAAATATTGAAAATTTTGAAAAAAAAAGTTTAGGAAGGGTTTTGTAATTTTATTTGACTTGTTATAAAGCGAATTAATTTATGATATTCTGTATAAGATTACTGTAGTTATACTTTTTTTAAGAAAATAATTCAGAAATAGTGAAAAAAAATACAAACTTTGGTGTCGCTAACTCTCGACATTTCACTCAAAGGGTAAAAAATATTTTGTATTCAAAATTGAATGAAGAAAACTCCATCGAAGTTTTTGCTATTAACTACGAGACACTCTGTACAACCTATTAGGTTACGCGCTCTGAGTATGACAGCTAGAAAGATTTTCCGATCAATGCATTGCGTCTGATTGAATCATACCCGGATGTCCTGAACACATCCGTGCCACTTGCTACCGGACGTGACAACAAATCATTAAATTATTATTAAAGGAATAACATTTTATTTTTATTTTAGCGCCACATCAGACCGTGATGCCCAAATGCTGAGCCTACGACGTAAGGTCCACGGGAATTTGGTCCAACGTGAAAAGGTCCACAAAAGCCCACGCGACAAAAAATTCACGGAAAACTAGACCCGAAGACTTAACAAAAAGGTTTTTTCTATGAAAGAGTTATAAATAAACAAATAAATTCATCGATAATGGTGATGAAATCATTGAATATGCTCTTTCACGTCACAAATTCTTAAGAACTTGCCTGATCAAATCAAAATAATCGTAAATATTGCATTTGAGAGGTATAAAAACAAAGGAGCAATATAATAGAAAATTTGAATGCAGTCACCGAAGATTACTAATTTAGAATATACTGAATTCGATATTTAATAGGAAATAAAGCCTTATAAATTGATAGGAAACATGATTTTGGAAGGAACAGATAAGTAAAATCTAGAATTCAGTACATTTTCAATTAGTAATCCTCGGTGACTGCATTCAAAACATTTTAATAAAAATTGTATTAGTTAAGGTAAGGATAATATAAATGAATTTTTAATATTTAATATAAGTTAGCTCATTAAAAATATCAAACATAATAATTTCGTTGTCTGTCCGTCTGTCCGTCCATAATTTCATTCGAATTCACGGCTAAAAAACCAAATTAAACGGCCGGAGATGGGGCTTGAACCCCGACCAGTAAACACGAACCGGCCGCTCAACGCACGTTGGCACCGCCGCCTCTCCGTGGAGCGTCAAAAATATAATATAAATATCCTAGGGCTTAGCAAAGACGCGAGCCAATGATCAGGGTTACACGGGTTACAGCTAGTTTACTTATATTTACGTTGTTACTCTATTTGATTGTTATTGTTATATTGTTAAAAAATTATTTTGTTTTTTCACTACTAGTTTCGAAAAAATCAGAATTTCTCATCAAAAGGTGAATTCAACCTGACTACTTTTTAATAAAATAATAATTAAGTTAAAAATAAATAATTTCAGCACCTAACCATTATTTATTTTTAGCTAAATTATTTAATTTCGAACAGAACCATTTTTAAAATTATTTATTTAAAATGTAGTTAGTTTGTCCTCACCTCTCGATGAGAAATTACAATTTTCTCGAAACTAGTAGGTAGTGTAAAAATAAAATACTTTTTTACAAACTCAAGTAGAGAAAACAACGCAAATATAGTCAATAAGATATTTTTAATAATCTATCATTATGATTCTCTAATGAAAACGCCAATTCCATCAATAATATAATTCATTTCGTTTAAAAGATAAATCAAAAATATTGAAAAAATACAAATCTCCGTAAATATGAATCTGTGTTATTCTGAAAATAGCAATATTGGGATGTCAGATCTCTATCCCAACATTTAATAGACGAAAATTAAAATAAATAATAAACGAGACGTAGGTGTACGTCGGTATTCTGTGTTCGTCGTACTCAAATAAGAAGATTTGTATATTTTCACGTATCTCTCTCAAAGTAAAAATCTTTATTTGCGATGTCCGATTTCTCCGATCTGGTCTGCAGCTGCCCGCCGCCGCAAACGTAACCTCACAATTCTCATGTTTCGACTAAAATTACATCAAATAAGTACAAATGCTGTATTTAAAGCTTACAGAAAAAATATTATTTCATATGCACTTAATAATTTCTTCTCCCACAGCGTCCTGATGTAAAATTATTACAAAATTGTCTGTCACGTTGGACCATAGAAGAGAGAAATATTGTTGGACTCTATTTATATTTGACGTTTGACGGATAACCGTCACGTACTTCTTTCTCCCCCCGACCACACCACCGACATATACGTCTCGTTTATTTTTAATTTTAATTTTCGTCTATTAAGTGTTGGGATAAATATCCCAATATTGCTATTTTCAGAATAGCACAGAATATATTAAAACATTATTGCTTTCACATTTTCGACTCATAATTTAGGTAGGAATTTATTTGTAAACTATTGTGGACTAGCTCAGTTACATTCATTTTGAGTAAAACATAAAATTTCGCTAATTTTTTTCGGTTATTCTAATAAAAGATTCATCTATGTAATTTGTTTTTAAATCTTTGCTTTTTTAAAACCTACTTGCATTTGCGAGAGAGAGAGCTCTCTCTGTGGCTATTTTCCGTTTATTTATTCAGTGGCGTGTGCATGCTGCGACCGTCATAATTATTTCGATACATTATCTGGTTCTTTAAAAATAGTCTCGCGATGTCGTTCCGCACCCCATTTCCTGAAATCTTCACGAAACTAGGCTGAAGAACAGCGCGCGTAGTTTCCCAGCCAAGCTGAATATACAGCTCTGCTCGGCTCGACAGGGACGTAGGCAAGTAAGGCGGTGCTTCTGGCAACCATCTCCCACCCCTAGCTTTAGACTATGACATCTCAAAAATGGTATTCTGAGATAATTCAATTCCCAGGAAAAAAATCAAAGAATGTTTTTTTATTTTATTTATTTATTAAATCCCAAAAGAAAATGTACACGATATAATATAAATAACTACATCACATACATTAAAAGTATATTAAATCCTATAAATGTATATGCGTATACTTGCACATAGGTTCGGGAGATGAAAAGTATGTGTTGTATATTTTATATTTTTCTTATTGCGCCCAATAATTTGAGAAGGAATTTGTACTTTTAAGGGTTTTAATGAGATATATACTCTAACGCCTGAATTTAGAGTCAATATTTAGATGATTTAAAGTGTTGTTTTGTACTGAAAATACACTGTTAAGGCGTATCTTACTTAACTTTTACATCATCTGACTCTCAATTCGGGCATAATGCTATACAACCGGCCCTAAATCTTAATACATTGAAAAAATTTGAGTGTGTAGATACTCCTCTACGCGCGGTAGAAGTTATTTATTTCAATATATGGTACCAAAGTGTACTTATTACATAATAGTGTATACAAGAAATCAAAAGAGTAGTATTATAGTAAAGCAAAAAATTACAGTAGGAATTGACAATATAGTATAAACAGTTGTTTGAGATTTTAATAGTAACATAATTTAGAAAAAGGATGTGTGACGTAGGTATATAAGATTAATATATAAAATATATTAATTTTATATAATAATAAATAATATAATAAATCTGTGATGATACAAAGATGATTTAAAGGTATATGGTATAAGTAGATATAATATGAAATAGGTATGATAATTTGTTTGCGAATATATATATTTATAGCAGAGTCATCGTGATAATTGATATTTACATATTGGTTAAAAATGTATATTAACAAAAAAGTATGATGTCTAGGGAGATAATAAATATAATTGATAACACTTTAATGTACCTAGTTAAATTATTAATATTTGTTTTTGAAGTGGTAAAATGTAACTATGGTTTGTGATAGTTAAAATAAGAGATAAATGTCTTCGACGTCTCACGATGATTCGAAGACATTTATCACCGCAGCATCTTGAACGTCTTTATGATTGGTACTCGATTGCAGATGGTCGACAATACATTATTTGTATTACTGGAACACTAATAATATCAAGTAAATAAATTTTTTAAAGTTAGCATTCCCGCTACAAGATGCTTCCCGCTACACGCATTTCCGCTATAATACGCAACTTCCGTTACAATAAAAAATTTACCCTCAACCCGCCAAAAGAAAATAACTTCAAAAATATATTCAAGGTGTATTAATCCCTTAATTAAGGACCGCACCTCATTTAGGGGCGTCTCTGTTTGTATATTAAAATTGTCTTTGCGAAGAACAATTAGATAAAAGAAATAATTTCCTTTCGTTTTTTCTCGAGTAATAATTGTTTGTTTAGTGTCGTTTTTGTGTGAGACGACGATGACTCGAATTGTGAATCAGGGATCCGACCCGTGGGAGTGTAACCGAAAGCCTCATTATACACCGAAGTCGGGTGCACGCTACTCCACCAAGAACGCTATGCAGCAGCGCCGAGAGGACAAACGAGGATAATGACCCAAAGCCTTATTGCACCACAATTCACGAAGATTTTTGCAACTCCCATAATTTAATAATAAGCGTTACGTTCAGCAATAATGGAAGAGATTGCAGAAACGAATCGTCAATTAAAAATAAGTGCCAAATGCATTTTCGAAATATATGTATTTTTACTTTTATTTATTTTATTTATTTAATTGAGGTAAAATTAACAGCAGATCGATATATTAACAAATATAAAACAATGGATATTAAATTATGCCAATTACAAATTTTCCACTGAGTATAGTAATTTATTAAAACAAGTGTGCCATTGTAAAAGATTTTTTTTTTAATTATTTTAACAGCGAGTGGGTAGGGTGGAGGGGAATGTGGGGCGGGAGTAGAAAAGAAGATAAATTATGAATTAGTTTGGGTTCGGTTGTGTGAATATTGTTTGTTTTATTTTTTTTTTATTTAATTCGGTCATCCAACAGCGAGACAATCACTTGATAAGATGAAATACAAAAAAAATAGTTAAATGTCTCCCACAATTAAATGATAACACAACTAGGACATAATCATAGATAAGTCAATTTGACGACAGATAAAACATTATTTAACCGATTGTTCCAAATTTAACTTTAACATAGACATAAAGGGGCTCGTGGTATATTTAATATACATGATCAGGGAGGGGGACGAGTTTCTAGTATCTGCCTCACCATATTATGATGATTCTCTTCATATGTAGTGTTAAAAAATTTATGTCCCTTATCGTTGAGTTAAAAATGTCAATGTGTGGTAGTTTGTATCAAATGAATTTGTGGATTTGTAGATAGAGGAGTTTTGTTATGAGTTTGCAAAGAGGGAGATGAAAGGTAGGTGAATGTCTGTTATTGTGAGTTGGGATATGGAAAGATATTCGTTGAAGAAGTTGAGGACTATCAACTAGAGTCTGTATAGAGGATGCTCTAGAAATACTAGAAATTAATAAAGCAATCAAAAATAAAAATAACCGAATAAACATTCAAATACCTGCGTCATACCCATTATTAAAATAAGTATTATTGTATGTAAAAATTAATTACTATTGTATTTGTCAATAACTAACAATACCCTCCCCCCCCCCCGTCATCCCTTTACTTTCTATTTGTCGGCCATATTGATTAACAATTAGTTCTAATATTGCCTCTGAAGATGATAGTTGCGCTCATTGAAAGCGCTCAGGCTTATATAACTCAAATAACTGGAATAAAACGTTGTGTATAAATTATTGTGTGAAATTATAATGTTTGACATAAATACACATACCGACGCTCCCTACGTACTCGAAGTATACAGTCGAATCTGCAAAAAATATTTTTTCGTTTAACTATATTAAATCATCCAATTTACACATTTTTGAATACATTAAAGGACAATTAAACTTTTTTGTAACATCATCCAAAAATATGGAGAAAATCGGATAGTTTAAGATATTAAAACAAAAATCGATTTATGCAGGTTCGAAGTAGGTACCGTCGATACATCTAAGTTGTAAATTTTTCATTTAAAGTGCTAAAAGACTTTTTTCATGATGGATCAACGTTGTCCCTCAAATTCTCGGCATGTATTTCCCAATAATCGTTTGGTTATATCTGTCTAGTCCTATTTGTGGAAGCGTCCGGCGTCTGCTCTGCGGCAAAATGTTAAATACACAAAAACCACATTTTCTCCGCCGCATTCTGGTTCCTGGTGCGAGCAAATTATCAGTCCGATGGCGAGAGCATGACGTCAGGACTGCGTCTCATGATCGGCGACCTGGTCCATTCATTTAGCTACGCACTGGCTGTCGTATGACGGCCGAGCAGATGATGTAAGTTTTATCATATTTCATTTGGGCATACTAAAAATGATAAACTCAAAACGTAATAAGGAAGTGCGGCACTGTTTATAATATAGTTATCTGCTTCATGTTTAGAGACCGTAAAACAAATGATGTAACATGCACATAGATATGTGGCACTGCCAGAGTTCAGAATGGACCGGAGCATGCCGTAACGATTCGTGGGATTCTCATAAATTCATCGTTATAGTGGATTCTCCGGCCCGTCATATTGAGAAAGCATCCAACCCAAAAAACATATAACTGAGAAAATGGCTTCTAAAAATTTGAACCAGCAAAAATCAAATACGTCGATATTTAATATATTATTGCATATTTTCTTGTATAGGACTCATTGTAAATATGTTTTTTATGTTTTTTTAAATGTAATTATAAGAAAAACTTTAATTTACGAGGATATGACACGTTTTACAGGCTGGGTTCGTTCTACAAAATGTCTAAATGTACGAAAAATAATAGTTATTTTTTCTAGTGGGTTCTATGTTCTATGAATTTGATAAAGCATGAAGTAAAAAGTATTATCTGAGGCGTAGGAAACGTTCGACTATTATCGTGTAGTATCAATGGAATGAAAAAGTTGCATAATGCGTCCGTAACACATGGATGTTTTTAACCAATATTTTTGTTTGCCAAGGATTTGATTTGATTTGAAGCCGCAGAAAACAATCAAGCCATTTTTGTAAGTTTAAGAGTTACTTTAACGGTGATGGCCGTGATTCGGGTAAAAAAAATTACCTGCATAAAAAATTATTGAATTTACAAAAAACTATACCAATCAGAGCTTGGACGTTTTCAGCACGTGAAGATATCGTATTGAGAGTCCAAACCCGTAGATATATAATTCATTTTAGCATTTTGTGGGTTGGATGCTTTCTGTATAACTACGTCCAATTACAGACATTTTTACACCAAGCGGAATTTATTTAAATTATCAAGTCCCTTTTGAATTTTTACCCTCCATTACTGTTAGGCAGTACGTGGATTCTCGACCTATTGAGAGCCTTCGTTTGATGTACATTCGGCGATAGGCGGCTCTGTCTTGGGCCATCTGACTGAAGTTGAAGAGAAGAACATAGAACGCCTCTAGATTATCGCTCGATAAATCTTTTGCTTTGCTTTTTCACCACACCGACTAATAAAATCTCGTACCAGGGACAAGAAAGAGGTGAAGATAGTGCACCAGAAACAAACGGAATATTCTCGAGTGAGCTAAATAGTAACGTAATAAATAGGCACACCATAACGCGCAGTGTGCAACTTATGAAGGAACTGAGTGATTTTTTTAGAAGTATTTAATGACAGAATTAAAAGCATCAGACAGAAGATCGCTTCTTCATAATGTACTCACTCCATAAATAAAGTAAATAAATGGAGCAAACTATCTTCCAATTATTAAATTAAAAATGGGATACACTTGGGGAGGCCTTCATCCGGTCGAGGATAGAAAGGCTTCGGAGGATGACGTTCGCCATTCAACCAATAAACATTTAAAGTGATAAAAACGTTATTTTTATTTTGTTTTATTTTCTTAATGCGACACTAGGAGATTACTGGGTAAAAAACACAAAATCTATATATTACTTATTTCAAACTCAGCCCACTATCAAAATTACAAGAATCTTCAGCCTGCTCTATCAACGTGCATATATTTAATGTATCAATGCAGTGCGATCATATGCGAATATGTAAATAAATAATTTATTTTATTTTTTCAATTCATTCAGCAACATTGTAGATTGACATTTTAAAAATATTGATTGTATTATTTGTATCTTATTATTGGCGAAGAATTCTATACATTAATACATTTTCGAATGAAATTTCAAAATATCTACCAAAAAATATTAGACCTGCATTTTATACAAATAATAATATAAGAAAACTCCTTATGAATTCAAACGATAAAGATAATATATTTAACAATTCAGGTGTTTATAAACTGCCGTGTAAAGATTGTACAGCGTTTTACATTGGAAAAACCGGTCGAAATTTCAATGTAAGAGTTAAAGAGCATTTGAGATGTCTGAATAATCATAGTTTTTCTAAATTTTCAAATAATTTATTAGAAAATGATCACGGTTTTGATAAAAATTTAGGACTTTCTATTGTACACATAAACAATTTTGGTCTGAATTAAATAATTTAGAATCATTAGAAATTAGTAAATCATGTTAATAGTAAAAAAATATTATTAATAATCAATTAAATTTAACTTCTAGCCCAATTCTATTTTTTTTCCAATAATTGCGAGTAATCATAATATTTAAAAATAATTTAAAAAACAAAAGACATTATTCATTTTAATATTTTGACATATATGTATGTATAAAACACCCTGACGATGGAAAGTTTTTTCCGAAACATGTAGGTGTAATTAATCAAATAATATAATTAGATACGTACAAATAATACAATCAATATTACAATATTCAATCAAAATAGATGTTGTGTGGGAGTGACGTTTTAAACGATGATGGGGTACCTTCAAGAAAATGAGCATCAATATTGGAGTTCGCACAAAACATACGATGTACGACGCATTCTTGTAATGGGAGATATTATTAGAATAACCAGCATTATTAGGATGCTAAATACCTCAGATATTCTGATACGGGGTTCAACACGCAGACTTATCTTAGATACAGAAAAAGAATCAATAGCTCCACTTATAGACGTACCACTAACCCTGTCTCGTAACAGAAGTTGTCAGGGTGTAAATTTATTACACAATACATATAATGTACAGAATGTCCGGTGACCGGTGTCGTATTAAATACAGATATTTGGTCGGGCAGCACTAAAGAAGCCATGCAGTAATGGCGGCCGTTCTATCTGTCAAACTGTCAGACGGTAATATCGATCCAGTATTCGCTTTTTCAGCTTCGCAAAACTTTAATACTTCATTGGCGCATGTTCTTGCACCATCCCGGACTGTTTAGGATGTTTCGGACATAATAATTCAGTGTATATTGGTAATCAAGATGTCACAGCTTCCGACCAAATATAAAATTGAATTAAATGACAGGGCAAGGGGTTACCGCCGCCGGGTGCGGGCGGGGCGGGTTTTAGTTCAAAATTCGCCGCACGCCAAGTTACGTTGGGCAAGGAATAGTTTCTTGTGTAGTTCTACAAGATCTGATATTTTCCGTCCGGACTCCAGGTTGTGTATGTATTTTGAAAAAGGCAGACGATCCTCGTAGCTGTGAAGATTTCAGTGTTCACCGACTTTGTAGGCCAAAAACGTAGAAACTTTTCCCGCACTCTTTCGATTCCTGCAACATGTGTTGTATAATGAGGTGTCCGTATTATGTAATGTAATTCAAAACTTAAACATAACTAATCGGACAAACAGTAATCATTAAAACTTTAAGATTAAGATTTGAGGCGCACTTTTGTGCACGTAACTAATTATTTGTTGACTAAGTAATTAGAGAAATCGAGCGTGAAGCGGAAAGACCGTAGAAAGTAACGAGCTGAATAGCAATTCGACAATTTAGCACTTTCTTTGCCATTTACGACGAGGCAGAAGCTTCAAAATAAGCCACACTCGGATAAGTCATGATGTCAGAAATATTCATCGCCAAAAATTCTTCCCGGCTACATTCTCCGCGCCCACAATTATCAGTAATTAATAGTAAGTAATCCATATACTACACATATCGCACCAAGAGTTCAAGACTATCACATTTCAAAAATAAAATTATATTTTTTTATATACATAAATTGTTCTAAACGTCGATTTTTTTGTCAGCGAACTTCAATAATGTATTATATACCGTATACGTCAATGTGTGCGTTATTGCTATCCGTGCAAGGAGAAAAAAGTTATATGACCACTCCACGATAGACAATATAACTACACACTTCGTCTGTTGACGCATAGTATTGGTTATGATCAAAAAATAATTTCTATATTTTGCCTTACAGCAAAATATCATTAAAAATTATTTTTTTTATTTAACGAGCCGCCATTTTGTTTTATGTGATTATTTTTAATTATGCTGGTATCGGCTATAGCGACAACTTTTTTGATTATTATTTTAGTATTTTTATTTTTTTAAATGCTTGCAACTGCCGATATCATGGGCGTTTTAGAACACATTTTTAGTGCTCTATGGTATCTCTATGGAGACCATATTATTTATTTATTTTTACTGAAAGTTTCACAATTTGTAGTTTAAATAAGAATACACAATACTGTAGAAGCTACAACATTTTAAACCGTATTTGTTTTACTGAAAAAATGCGGAAATTCTCCAATTTTTACCGTAATAACGAGGGTACCCATTTACCTATACATATGTATTTGATATTCGTTCAAAAATTTTTTTTTTCAATTTTGAGGATCGGCATAGATCCACCACTGTGTGTATACAAAAATACAATGTTACAACTGTAACGTTGTATAAACGCCACGTTTTTTCAGTGAGTTTTTATTACGATGTCGTGCTAACGGCTTTCAAATGACGTTCCTTATGGACAATTGGTAAAATTGAAAGTGGATTAGTAAGAACTTCACAATCACCGGTCGTCAAGCTTTCTCCGGTATTGTCCCAGCGCTACTGGTCTCAGGAAGCCGAACTAATGGAGAAAGACGTACTTTCTACCTTTATTTCTTCAATGGACGAACGAGGAAGAGAGGTCTCCTAGTCGTCTGTTCGAGAGTACATTAGTTAGGTATAGTAAACATAATTATTATGAATTGTCTTGGAGAATGTAGACGCTAAATAGCGTTCTCGCTTTTCGCGTGTATATGTCGAGTTTGGGTCAACTTCCCGACAGCCGAATGCGCGACAGTCGATTGCCCGACAGCCATCTGTCCGACATGTCGACTGCCCGACAGGCCAACTGTCCGACTTATCGACTGCCCGACAAGCCAACTTTCCGAAAGCCAACTGCCCGACAGACCAACTTACCGTCAAAAAAATATTTCATTCGCATGTTTTTGGAAGCTTGTGGAAGACGGTTATGAATAGGGAATCCAATTCCGGGATCCTTTCTCTGCATTATGAGGTGCAAGATCTGCTCTGGATCAGTCACACGTCAGAGATATTGCGATTTTCTGATTTTTATTATTTTAATTACTTTTATTACTTTATTCATCCAAACCATAACATCTTCATTCGTAACTTCCTTCCTTCCTGGGTTTCAATCCGTGGGATTGGTTTGCAGCAAAGTACATCTCCTACATTCTGCTCGGTCTCCGGCGATCCTCTTCAGCTCTGTGTAGGAGGCACAATTCATATCTTGGCACACTTGCTCAAGGTATTCACGGCGAGGGCGCCCTCTGGCAATCTTTCCCTCTACCATTCCCTCCAGTATAGTTTTGAGCAGATTTTCGTGGCGTAAAATATGCCCCATCCATTTTGCACGCCTTTTCGAGATGGTATTCATCGTGTGTCAGGTTTCATCGATCCTGCTGAGAACCTCTTAATTCGTAATGTGGTCTCTCCAGGAACTATTTTGAGTAGTTCAAAAAAGTTCAGCTTATTTTGAGTTTTCTTCTGTAAATTCACATCTCGTCAGCTTATCAATCAATATCAGTTTTTCGACGTCCATTCTATAAAACAATATTGAGAACACGCGATGCGCGCACAATTCCAATATAATATAATGTAAATAAAATTTATCTGATGTATGAAGAATTTATTTAATGTACATTTGTGACTTATTTTTTACCATTAATAATTATCATAAAATTCATTTATAGTGGTAATAGTATCAACCAATTATAAAAAATGTATTAAAAGCTTATATAAACCAGTGACTTATCTATCTTAAAAATATTCGATATATTAGCAGATTTGATCTACCCAGCTTTCTACACCAATTTTGAGATTAAAAATTAACTGAACAAAAACTAACTAGCCATCACACCGTTTCCCAGAAAGGGTAGGCAGAGAGGATTGAACGCCACACTCTTCTATCCTGGCACACCACCTTTGCTTCGGTCACATTCATACATCTTCTCATACAAGTTCTTTGACTTTACTGAACAACGTATAAATAAAAAGTAAAAAATTGTATTTTCACTTTAGAATGCAATTAATATGATACACAATATGTAGAAATGACCACTAGAAATTTTTAAACTAGAATTAGGGAATGTGGACTCTATTTACGAAATAATATTTTTTTAGAGCTCCCAAATGATTTGTTAGAAAGGGGCCACAGTTTCAAAAAAGATAATTCCTCTTTTAAACACACTAATGTTAAGAAATTCTTTAAATTGTCTACCATAGAAGCATTACAAATAAAATTAAAATTAAAAATTAATATTGCCAACAAAATAATAGCACTCTGTAAATCACCATTATTAGCGATGTTCATTTGTTTTGACCTCTCGCACAACTCTCCCCCCCCACAATTCCCCCCCTGCGACACCTAAACACTGCAGTTACTTGTATATTTTAGGCCATGTAGTTTAAACAATGCTTGTAAATTACACGAATGTGTCGAAATCGGTAGCGAATGTGATCAAAAGTAAACAACAAATGTGCAATAAACAAACTCTTCAAACAAAATGTCCAGAAATTGCTGCATAGTTAATGTCCGAGAGATACGAAAAATGAATCTGTGATGTCTGCGGCGACCGTGTTTTAAAATTTAAAATGTTTTCGCCGAATCAACGCAAACCGAGAGACAGACAGACGGTTCGGGATGCTTCTTCTCTGCACGTATCATAACAAGAATCTCGTTTGATTCTCAGGGTCAGACCGCTAATAGAAACGTTTTTATCGATTGTACAAGTAGGACTTCGGCTGATGAAATGTTTCCAGCAACGTGTCTATTGCGTGGCGGCGAGTGTGTCGCTGGAGTAACTGGATTATAACATGTTCCGAGTGTGATGGGACCATACTGATTAGCTTTAGTTCACGATGTCAAATCAACATCGTAAAAGTCAAGCAGGGGCGGAAAGCTCCATCGGCAGGATTTACAAAAGATAACATCAAATAAAAACGGATGTCGAAAATAATACCTCTTATTGCATCTTGCAACAAACCATCTAAAATATTGCCACGGGACGTGGCTGTTTTCATTAATTTACCAAATAGTTGCTGGACGCGATTTTGATTTGAGCACTATTCTTTAATTCACATTATTTCGAAATTTATCGCTCGTCTGCGGAATGCTTTATTATCGTTTGCTAGAATATTCTCACACAGGTACGCTGAGAATTTACGTCAATGCGCACGTTAGTGGTTGCACTTATTTCCAAACGCTAGTTAGGTACTCCGCTTAATTTATTATCGCTGATCGCACACTGAATCGCCGCTCTATTAAATCTCAAAACAACAATACTGCCCCGCGCGCTCTAGTTTCGCTTTTTGTACATAACGCGTTGATTTTTCGAATTTTCGAGACTATTCTATATATTCCTAGAATTTCCTCGACTTTTACAGTGTTTTAGAGATTTTCCCAGAAGTTTCCAGAATGTTATAGGAGTGTTCGAGAAGTTTCAATGGTGTGCAGTTAATATGGATTCTAGCATGCCGTTACAATATTGACTTATCCGGTTAGTGAAAGTTAGCGATCGTATTGCAGCAGTTTGAAATAGTTCGTGGTCTTCCCGAACTATTGCTAAAGATTTTTTCAATTAGATTGTCCTTCGTTTTATAGAAAATTTTATGAGGTACAATTTCGTAATAAACAGTTTTGCCATAAAAAATACCGTTAACGAAATATTTACCAAAAAAAGTGTTTTGTGACTTTTGACCCCGCGTAAAAAGTTCAACACACCTCGGATCGATGGAGACTTTAGATATTTTATTTGGAATAGCTATATCAAGGTCCATGTCAAAATTCAGCATTCCGGGAATTTTTTCTGTGTTTGGCCTTTTTTAGTCCAATTTGGTTGGACTCTTGCGGACCGGCGGCGTTTGTTTTATACATCTGTTTACATAATGTCTGCCCAATACTCGAAAACCTTGACGCCGAGCATTTGTCAACGACTTATAATATTCCATTATGAGTCAGTGCATACAGTCACAGCATTTCTGATTCAGCAGGTGCGCTAGAGAAATTGGTTAGTGAAGGAGTAATTAAAAATAATTGCATTGTTTACTCAACTGCAGTCGGAGTGAGAAAGGTATAAACACGTTCACCGACACGTGACATCCGTTTCCTTGATGCTAATGACTAATAACAAACCCTAGTAACCACAAACAACCATAGTCTAAAGTTAAAATTAAGTATATTTAAAGGTGCAAAAGTAAAAAAATTATAAAATTAACAAATACATTTTTTTTGGTAAAACTGGTTGTATTTTTTGGTATAGGACATACTCGTATATTTCATTTGTAATTCTAACATATCTGTTATAGACTGAATTATGTACATTACTTTGATTATATTACACTGTAAGCGAACTCCCTCTCTAAACACTACCACTTCTGCTTTCTTAGAGGGGTAACACGTAAAAGATTTTACGTTTTACCTATTTTATATCACACTGTAATTAACTAAAATATCTAATAAAAAAAAAACAAAAATAAAAAAAATTGCGGTGCGTCTCGCCACGCGCGGTCGCGAATTACGCATATTTGTCAAAGATGGTGTGTTGGAAATATTTTACACAACAGTAACCCTACATCACAAAATAATAATAATGGTTGCTTTATTTTCATCGGTTACTACCAATATAACGTGAATTTAAAAGCAACTAACTAACTAATCGCCGATTTTTAAAGGAACAAATAACAGCTACAGGATTTATCATCCCTGAGAGCTCGTTCACAGGTTGAATTTGTTTGCAAGTCGAACAAAATGAGTCTAGGCGTCTATCATTTACTGTAATAAATGAATAATTTAACATGGCGATTTAACAAAATACAGCTACAGCGGAGAGCATATATACCGCGGTCTCACCGCACCGAAGACCGCAACATTACTACTGTAAACATTACTGAATACTAATTCCGGTACAATTTTTGATATTGGACTTATGTCATATCTTCGTTCACATGTGGACTGTATTATAAAATATTTATTTATTTTATTTATTGAAATTAACGGACATAGTCCAATAAAATATCATGCACAACTTGAACAACATAAAATAATCAGAATAAAAGTTATAGCAATTTAAAACAAAAGCAAGGGCAAATGAAAAGTACTAACAGACAAGATCTGAACTATCTAAACAGAGATTGTTTGAATCTGGACAGATTTACACCGAAGAAGTCCAGATCCTGTCTTGAGTTTATAAGACGACTTAACCGGGACATGGAAGCGTGGAATCCATAATTGATTATATGATGGCTAAGGAACAACACTTAATTATTTCTGAGTCTACGGGAAGGGATATTTACGGGAAGGGATTTTATTTGGCCCAGTAACGAAGGCATATCAGTGTGGCCGTTTAATATTTTGAATTAAGTCAGTGTTTTCTCTATGTTTTTGGAGGTAATAAATTTTTTAAATTGACTCAATTTCACTGTACGGGTAGTCTCCTCTATCCAAGCCCATCATCCATGTAACTTTTCTTAAGAACAATAATAATCTTTGTTCTAGATAAAATTATATTCGAAAATTGATATTGAAATTAGTAAATTTCAGTAAAGTGGAATAATTAAACCCAGGAAATAATAAATACCACTGCATCATAATTTTAGAGAGATCGGGGAATCAAAGAAAGAGAAGACAACTCACCTGCCTGAAGATGTATTCTACATCCGAATCGTAGAGGTTGATGGCCGTTCCTCCTTGCAGAACAGCCATGGTATCAGCGGGTATCAGAGCCCCCAATCGTCGTCTGTTGAGAGCAAAGAGTTCCAGAGGTACATCTAGAGTTCCCGGACCCATGGACCAAGTACTGAAAACATCATAAAATATATTAACTGTATTTTGAGGACGATACAACATACAACACACCTCAAATTTAACTCACTCTTTAGGAAAAAAAACCTTCGGAAGATAAAACGCATTAAACCAAATCACGAATATTTCCATGGGAATATCTCCATAGAGATACTATGCCTGGAATCGTATGTATTAAAATCCCCGATTATTGGAATCCCCAATTTATTTTCATAGGGATCCCTCTGAGATTATTTTATGGATATCACAGATTTGCAACGCATCAGAAATAAAATAAATTCAGACCATAAGACGCATCACAATTTTTTAAGTAAAAAGTATGTCTTGTTGTCTGAAAAATACCGTCATCAATTTTTTCTCGATACCTACCCCATAATACGCGCACATGTTTTAACATTGTTTCTGATGCTTTGTTTTCAAGCAAAAGTATGTCAACATTTTTTGACTGCATTTTATAATGGGTAAAAAATTTATGTTGTAAATATTTCTTAGAAAAGCATTGTTTAATTTCACATTTGGAATATTTTTTAGTATTTTTGTAGTCTTTAGGAATAGCCCCCTCCAGTTGAACTCGCTACTGGAATAGTCTTCGAGACAAATCTCATCTGTGTGTAAGCACCAGATAATTTAATTCAATAACACAATATTTAAACAGAAAGATGGCTCAGCGTTGGGGAGTAGCACAAACCCTTTAATTGCAGATATTTTGGTTAATAATTTAAAATAAAATAAATTTAATAGTGGGTGCACTTTTCCTAAAAAATGTATTTTGTTGGAAAAGATATGTTGACATATTTTGCGTATGATTAGGGACAGAAAGACAATTGAATATATTTTTAAATTTTCTCAATAACATTCAGTTCACATTAGAAATAGGTAAGGATATGAGTTTAAATTTCATAGATTTAAATTTGACTTTGACAGATAATAAAATAGAATTCAACATTTTTAGAAAAGACACGTACACGGATATCGTCATACACAATTCATCGAATCATCCTTTTTCTCAAAACCTCGCGGCGCGGCGTTTCACTCCATGATACATAGATTAATTACAATTCCTTTATCTGATCTTAATTATACATCTGAATTAAATCTTCTTAAACAGATAGCATATAATAATAGTTATTCTATTAAATGAATAGATAATTTATTAAATGAAAAGATAAAAACACATTTTTTTAAACAATATATTTATCCTAAGACAAAATATATAAATAAACAATGGCGTAGATTTTTATTTGTCGATAACAATTTGTCAAAAAGCGATGATCAGCGATGATCCTATCATGAAATCAGAAGTTTATAAACTTAATTGAAACGATTGTGATCATTTTTATATTGGTAAAACAAAAAGAAATTTTGAAACTAGGGTTAAAGAACACACCAAAGCTTTAACTAGCAATGTTGAGTCGGATTTTGAAAAACATTTAATAGAATATGAAATACATTTAATATTAATAAAAATTTAAATTTTTTACATATTAGTTATAAGATCCCACAAATAAATAAACTGGAAATACTTGAAATTAGGAAAAATGTTGATCTCCTTCCCGTAACACACTTGCATGGTTTAACTTTTTCAATTTCAGTACACAAACACTCCTGAAGAAGAGAACATTTTTATCAAAACATGTAGATTGTATAATCTAATAAAGTGGTGAAAACGAGGTGATTTGTGTTTTATTACTCCCTTTATATTAACTCGTGGCGTCTGCTTGCTTGCTTGCTTGCCGGCTTGCCGTCAACAAAAACTTTGGATCGATTTTTGACCCTTTTCCCGTGATCCAATCGAGCTGAAACTTGGCAAGTAGACTCGTGGCGACGATCAGAAAGATCTATCAAATTTTCGTTAAAAAAATAATTATAGTATAATTTTGGATTTTTAGAAATTTTATTGGTTTTTTCAAATTGGAATCGTTAGAAAAGTTTGATTACGGCGGCCCGATAACGTCGCGGAATATTTTCTAAATTTGAATTACTCCGTCGGTATGCATAATAGGTACTTCAGTACGAATGTCGAAAATCTAAATTGGCTGACAAATGTTTTTAAAATTTAATCTTCAAAGCATGAAGTGTCTTATCAAAGCTCAAAACATCTGATATTTTAGAAATATTTTAAATTACTGTAAGTTTAGTGTTATGTTATATGTTTTAATTCGTCTTTAATTGTTGTTATATTTTACAAAGAAAGGGAGTATAATAAAAACTTGGTTTATATGGGTTACTTTTTTTTAATAATGATGTCACCACAAAGTTCAAGCCTTCATTCAGAAGAAAAAATATTCTTCGAACAATTTATTTATCATTTAACATTTTAAAAATCCAACTATATAAATAAAAAAGTATATAATTAAAAATTAGCAAGAATGCTAGCATGGAATGTGTCGAATCAATATTCTTACTATTTTCGTACTAAGCTAATCGCTGGTGCTATTAAAATAGGAATAACTTGGTGGTATCATGGAATAGGGCGCGATTTGGATTTGGGCTGGATCACGGATTTAAATTCTGTTATTAATTACCACTGATATTATTCTCAACTCTATGTATATAGACTGCATGAAGAACATGAATTAGTGCAACTGACGTTCCTAGGAAAATTGCAATCGTTCCAATGTTAAGAATTTTAAATTATATTTATCCATTTTTATGTTTGTGGCATTGGTTTTATGATGAGATATAATTATCAATACAAAATAACACTTTGAGTAATTTTATGTCGATCCGTTTCGATACAAGTCTTCGTCAGGATATACGTACCTACACTGAATAAGTTAGATTAGTAACGGCAAAATAACTATGTACTTAATAAAATTATTATACATATTAATAAAAATAAAACACTTTGTATAAAATCATTATTTATTTAATTATTAAGATGCTTCGGGGCCAATGTAAATTAAACAATTAAATAAATTAGAAATTAGAAAAAGTGTAAATAGAAAATTATGTATTATAAAAAATCAAGTTAAAGTAAACTTTCAAATTTTTTTTCACACTAGATCTTAATAATTTATTCAACTCCCATATATTTATACTTTGTTCTTATTAATGTCTATACTTCGAATGCGTTGTATCCTGATGAAGGCACCATTGGCCCTGAAACATGTTGGTAATTCTATAAATAGTGGTTTTATACAAAGTGCTTTATTTTTATTAAGTTAGATTACGTTTTACGTTAGCTTAGGCCCGGTTGTTTCAAGTTCGATCAAAGTAAGCGGTCGATAAAAGCATAGATTTTTACGAAAACGGATCGTCTGATTGGTGGAGAACGTAAAATTTCAGTTTAAACTCTACGCTTACTTTGATCGAATTTGAAACAACCGGGCCTTAATGAAATTAATAAAGGATTAACTATATGGCGGAACAGGTCTTGCACTAAAAACATGGTTACGCTGGAATAAACATTATTATTATTATTATTAATAATCAATCAGTGTTATTAATCAGTGTTTCTACAAGGTTTGTTTTTTTTTTTAATTAATAGATAATATTATTTTGTAATCTCATAATCACATGAAAAAGACGATCCCCCAAGTACAAGATAGTAATCTATCATAGCAACAATAGAAACAAAAGATATTATAATAAATCTTTAAAATACTTAAATAATCAGACAATTATCATTTTAATATATCGTGGTCAACAAATATTTCATCACCCATGAATGTTATCGCTGTTAGATGGTGTGAAAGGTACTGTGGAACTACTTAATTAATTAACATGACACAACAAAAGGTCCACGACAAACAAGGCCCACGCGAAAAAAGATCCACGGGACATTAGATCTAATAACATAATGACCACACACAAAATTTCGAAATGTTTTTTTTTATGAAAGAGTTTTAAATAAATTAATAAATTGATGATGGTGATACTGTCAGCGAAATCGTGCGAAGTAGCGAGATGTACCTATAAATTATAAGTACAGATAGTGGTATGAACCATGAACCACTACGCCCGCTAGAATTCGCGTGGATGGCTAGCATGAAGGGCTACGCGGGGGGGGGGGGAAGACCCCCTCTCCCCGCAATTCAGTCCTAGCTCGCCTTTAGTTCGTTGGCCTACTATACATACATGGCGGCCACACATTGGCTGCCCTCGTAGTCACTGGCTTCTCACAACGAGGCTTCCGGGTCCGATTCCCGTTGAGGTCACAATTATTCGACTATGCTATTTACTCAAGCATGGATATTATGTGAGGTGTTTCGCTTCTGTAATTGGGCCTCTTCGACTGTTGAAGCGTAAATAAAAAATAAAAAAGGCATATAGATAATATTAATGTGAATGAAAATAAATAATGTTTATAATAGATAATATTATAAACATTATTTAGTACTCGAGTCACTAAAAAAATAATGTTGGTAAAGCCCGGTCGCTGAAATTTTTTTAAATTTTAATTAATTTAATTAAATTAATTTTTTTTTTTTTTTTAGAGAATTTCGTACATTGA
>JADDOH010001293.1:0-45511 GCA_016648135.1 Agrypnia vestita | reverse complement strand
CTACAATCATAAATTCTCTGTAACCGGCTCTCTCCTCCCTTCCGCTATCCCCACCCCTCAACCCTGATGATATCCGCTATGTTATCCGCCGTGAAAAGATAACTATAGTAAGTTATCGCATCATTTCGCCAGGCAAGGCGTGAATTTACATTAATCATTGTCATTTAACTTTTAGTAAAAAGTAGTTTTTGTATCCTGATGAAGGAATCATTGCTCCAAAAACATGTTGATATTTCAATACATAGTGGTTTTATATAAAGTGATTTCTTTTCATTATTTTTACTAACTTTATAAAAGATATATAAAAAAAATTAGACTCATTTATTAATTTTAATTGATTAAAAGCTTTGAATTAACCACTTGGAGTAACTTTACGTTTACCGATTTTGATACCAATGTATCAATTACCCCCACCATAACTGTTGCCACGCCACTTCGAAAATTAATTTGTTTACTAGAATAAGTAATGGATAGTTAGTAGTATGCGTACATCATGACGAAGATTCAGTGGTATCGAAACCAGTAGACGTGTAGTTACCAAAAGCGATTAATAAAAAGTTTTTAATTTATTAAAATTAGTAATTATGTCAAAGTTAACGCTATAAACATCAAAAATAATTACAATTAAATTATTTGATAAAAGTGCTAGCCAAAAATTTATAGACATGAAGTAGCGTAAATTTCTTGGTACGCAATCTAGTACGTATAACTTTAAAATATTACTAGCTTTAAATTTTAAAACAATGATGGAAAATGAAAAAAAAACTAAATATTTTTTAAGGCACAATTTCTTATTAATTTATTATTTTATTACAGAAGACGTTTTTACTTTAGAGACTTGGTGTGGAATAAAATTTTAATTTAAAAAAAATAACATCTGATGTAAGAAATATGTTTTGTTTGCTAGGGGATTTAATTATGCAAGAATAAATACTTTATCCGGGGTATAAATGTGTCATTAACAAACGCGAGTGGAACGTTCCTACGCTGTTACCCAACCCCCTTTTCTAAAGTATGGGTTAAGTTCATCTCTGAAATTTTTTTATATTCAGCGGTATTAAGCCTATTTGTACTGTTCGTTATTCCACATGGGTTGATGATTTCATCCACCGTCAGACAATTCGCAAAAACACCACATTTAGGGGTTTCACATTAGGGGTAGTGACGTGGAGGGGTGAGGCTCGCGGGGTGAAATATTACCTTCCCTTGTTATTAATAGAAGCGACAAGAATAAGAAAAGAAAAAAGGGCTGGAAAAGTCGTAACGTAAAGAAGAAGAAGAAAGTTAGGCTTTGGTCGCGTCAGTAAAGGCCTATGGAGGTGCCGCGGAAAGAGATATGACAAGATAAATCTAGGTAAATAGGTAGATAAAACCAAATACGCGAGACGAGATTTTGATCTTGAAATAAACTCAGATTGGCTTGAGATTTCTCAAGGTGACAAAAGCTCTAACTAGATTCGGAAGAACGCCTATTTCTTGTAAAATATAAAACTAAATCAAAATATAGCATTTTGTATTATTGATGGATTTGGCGTTTATTTTTACGTCTTACAATTATATAAATTTGAATTTAATTACCAATATTTGAACAAAACCAAGAAAAAATTGTTTATTTAAAAAGAAATCAGTTTGTTAATTCACTTGTCGATGAGAGATTCTGTTTCTCTCGAAACTTAAGTAGTGAAAATATAAAATATATAAAACTCAGTAGAGGTCACAAGGTTAATATAATTTATAATAATCTGTAAAATCATAAAATTTTGTCTTCGGTTTCCATGATTATGTAGACAACATTGACTTTTTCATAGTTTCACTTTTTCATAACAATTTTAAAAATGCAAATGAAAGTGTGGGAGAATGTTTATTTATTTATGGTACATTTTATAGTACCATTAAAATAACCACGTGATAAAATATATTTATTTTTATGCATATAGTGCATGGCACCATTGAAAAAAATAGTAATAATACAAAACATATCCCAACAGTTTAAACACTGTTGAGAAAAATTACATAAACAACGAATAAAAATAACAGTCACAAATTAAAACAAGTAGGTACATTTAAAGAAACTTCAGGACTAAAAAAAATCAGGAAACCTTCGATTATATGCAACTCTTCTTGATTTTAGAATCTCGTGACAATTGTATACATGTTACGTTAAAAAATCACTGTTTCATCAGAAAACTCTTGGTTTTCATTCTGTTGACTCAGTAAATCTCATTCAACTGTATATTTTTCGTAATTTAAAATGAGTCGGAATAATTTTTTAAGATAAAATGAAAATATCAACTTTGTAAAGCAGAACATTAATTGGTTTAAGTAGATTTTTTTTGATTGGCCACCCGTCAATTTCGATACTTGGGTAGCCTCCACGCTTTTTACATCCTTTTATTTAACTCTCTTTGCCTATTGATTTATTTTATTATTATTTTATTATTTTATTTATTCAGTACATATAAAAATCCGATTAAACATGATTATAGAGACCATTTTACATGTTTCCACGGAATTAACATGTTATGTATTAACATATAGCATCAATAACATATAGATATACAAAAAAACAAAAAAATGAAAGTTTTAAGTTACGAACAAACTATGAAAGTCAAGGAATAAAAGGTAAAAGGGGAATCAGGAATGGATAGGAAAGAACAGATCTACTTAGTAAAAAAGGAAGAGATAAGAAGAAAAAGAAAAAGAAAAAGAAGTGCAAAAGATATATAGCATAAAGATATCTGATCAATACATCTGCGTATACATATACGAGGTCTGGACAAAAGAAAGAAGATGGATTAAAAAAGAGAAAAAAAAGGTTTAATATCCAAGAGTTTTAAATTCATAGATTGATGAATTGAAGAGACCCAAGTCGTTGAATATAATTGTTATGGTGGAATCTTGTAATTGATTTTTCACCAACTTCCCGACTGTCCAGACCTGTGAAATTATCAACATTTCCGTAAAGAAGATGACTTTACATCATCAAATCATTTTTAACATGGTTTAATCATTACATCGATTATAATTAATATCACGTCACTCACCAGCAAGAGTCTCAAAAACAAACAAAAACAAAACAAAAATAAAAAACGAATTCTAAAAAATTGTTTATAGCTTTAAGCCGACGTGTTTAATATTAGGTCCTTACATATGAAATTGGCGTTTTGCCGTACTGGCAAATTTGATCTCAAATATCTTCTCTTTGGTTAGGAATTCCAAATCCAAATTTATACAGCTATTTACTCATGTATTTGTGTTTTGAAAATTATTATTCATTTGTTTTTTCCTCAATTGTTTTTTTCTTTGCGTCACTCAGTTTACAAAATGAAAACTTGAAATATGCGTATTTACGGAGTACGAAGTTCCACCGTGGCACCAGTGCTGCAGAAGACAACGGCTCGAAGGATTAATGATTGTGGTATGGCGACGGCTTGCCGCAAAAGAAAAACACAGCGGTTTTTGGTTCCAACGTTTTCGCATTATGGAAATTTCGACCTGCAGAACAAGCCCCGTGGACGGCCGGAGACCAAAGTTGATAATGAAGAATTGAAGGCTATTGTGGAAGCGGATCCATCGCAAACCACACCGAGTTAGCTGCAGGCTGCGGTGTTAGTGATAAAACTGTTTTAATCCACTTGAAGTAAATTGGTAAGGTGAAAAAGCTTGAAAGGTGGGTACCTCACGAATTGAGTGAAGCAAATCAACAAACGCGCGTTGACTGCTGCGTTGCATTACTCAACCGGCACAATAATGAAGGGATTTTAAATCGAATCATTACCTGTGATGAAAAGTGGATCCTGTACGATAATCGAAAGCGCTCATCGCAATGCTGAACCCTGCCGAACCAGCCAAACCATGCCCCAAGCGAAAATTGACTCCAAAAAAGTTACTTGTGAGCGTTTGGTGGACTAGTGCTGGTGTCTTCACTACAGCTTTCTTAAATCTGGCCAGACGATTACGGCAGATGTCTATTGTCAGCAACTGCAAACCATGATGGAAAAGCTAGCTGCTAAACAACCGAGGCTGGTTAATCGCTCTAGGCCACTGCTGCTTCATGATAACGCTAGACCACACACTGCACAACGGACGGCTACCAAATTAGAGGAGCTTCAATTGGAATGTCTAAGACATCCACCGTACTCTCCGGACCTTGCCACAACAGATTACCATTTTTTTCGAAATTTGGATAACTTCTTGCAAAGGAAAAAATTCAACTCCGATGGGGCAGTCCAAACCGCCTTCAAAGATTTTATTGATTTCCGTCCGAATGGTTTTTTTAGTAATGGGATCGATGAACTACCTATGAGATGGCAAAAGTGCATAGATAGCAATGGTACATACTTTGATTAAATAAATATATTAAAAAAAAATCGACTTTATGTTCCTCCCATACTAACGTCAATTTCATATGTAAGGACCTAATATATATATACTATATATATTCTATATATATAAATATATATATAGATGAACTTTATACCTACCCGCCAAGTTTTCTCCACAACCAGCCACAACCACACACCGGTGGTTATTGTGGTGGTTATTTCTTGGTGTCACATCATAAAAATATGCGAGTTTGGTGGGGGTGGCTGTGCGTGGTTGGCAAAAATGTGCTTTCTAGCACATTGTTTTGTTATGGGAAGGCCGCAAATGCTTCAGATTGCTTCAAAATAGGCGCTGTGTCGGTGTGTCTAGAAGGTTCCTGAACATTCGATAAATTTCTTGAAAGTTCTGGAAGGAGATGTACTAGAAGGTTCGCGAAAGTTCTATGACGATCCAAACAGTGTCCTAAAAATCTACGCGTGCGAAGCCGCGCGGGCACACCTAGTAAATGAATAAATAGTTGTTTCTTCAGTTTTTTACATGAATGCATGAAGTTATTTATGAATGAAAATTATTTATATTATTGTTAGATTTGGCCTTAACATTGCTGAGATTATTCATGATGACTATTAAATTAGATGAAAAACATTTAACAGAATGTAAGTTAACTTAGTAAAAACCACTACCAGAATTAAGGTCTACCGGTTTCGAGACGTACCCTTTTCTTTGTCGGGACCAACACTACACTACACTATACACTACAACCATAGTATTGTTAAACTTTCACCAATATTTATCACATGCGTGTTAATCTTGTCAGAAACAAGCATGCACTAACAAGCCTACAAAACAATCAGGAATCTAACGAAAAATATTTATGGTGTTATCTTGACTTGAGTTTATTTTTTTTTAATCAAGTTCAAAAATTATCAAAATCTCTCACTGACAGGTGAAGTATTTAACTGACTAAATTTAAATTTTTTTTTTTTTACATGGATTAGGTGGAAACACAAATAATTTATTATTTACATACTTACACAAGGAGGCGGGGTCACTGGTATAAAGGTGTTTGTGACGGGAGTATTGAGAGGAGAGGAGAAGTGTTGGTAAAAGTTTTATTGTTAATATCAAATTAATACCTGAGATCACAGCTTAAAAATGTCAAAGGAGACATGTTATTCGGTTGGTTTTTGCTAGTCACAATTAGTATCCTTCGTTAAAAGACTTTTAACAATCTATTGAATAACCTTCTTCGCTTCTATCTTGTGTACTTCTCACTAAACAAATATACTGGGTTATTTGGAAAACATTAATAACCTCGCAGGACTATACTTCTGCCTTGATTATGAGTCGAAAATGTTCAAGGTATCATGACCTAATTAATATCAACAGTTATTGAGATATGCGACATCAAAGTTTGCAGTTTTTCAATATTTCTGACTTATTTTTTGTAAAACGTTGGAGTAACTAATATCAATTACGAACAATTCATTCATTTCAATACAAATTAAGTTAAATTATTAAAATCCTGAAAAAATTCCAGTTGGAATTCGAACATTTTTATTTTTTTATTTGACCCGTATTAAAGTGGAATGAATTTTTCATATTCGATATAAGTTACTGTAATTATATTCCAATGTTTTACAAAAAATAAGTCAGAAATATTGAAAAAAAATGCAAACTTTGATGTCGCATATCTTCTTAACTATTGATATTAGGTCATAATAGCTTGAATATTTTTGACTCATAATCAAGGCAGGAGTATAGTCCTGCGAGTTTATTAATGTTTTCCAAATAACCCTGTATATGTATTCCCTGTAGATGTTGCACAGATCAGGAGATAATACAGCCTATTCGGACCTTTTTGTACACTTTGAGGGTTGTGACGAGAAGTTATTAACCTTCATAATCTTAGTATTACGCATAAATAGATTTTGTATTAGGAATATCAGCTGCGAAGAAACCATCCCCTTTAGTACTTACCAAAGACATGCCCCATTTGACAAAAACTGGAATATTAAATTGAAACTTTATAGATACGTTTTCCGTTCCCAGTATATTTACCTAAGGTATAATTAAAAAAAATATATTATAAAGAAGTAGAGAATATTGATAAATATAAAATTATGAATAGGTACTCATTCATCTGGAGTACAATCCCCCGCATTCACATTTATTTATATTTTCAACTACTAAAACAGTTAATTTCAAAATACTGTCATACCCCGACAAACGGTACTTCAACTTTTGTCGATCCATACTCACGTTACCTATTTTAATAATTAAACACACCTTCATACAACAATAATAAGAAATGAGTGAGCATTTTAATTAAAATGGTGCATTTTAGTTTGAAATCCATTCGAGTGACGAGTAAGTCAAGCACAACTGTTAGACAAGGAAGGCGATCGCTTCTCAAAAATAATTTTTTAAATTATAATAAATCATCTCACCAGTATTTTTATATTGAATGGTAATCAAAGAAATGCGCATTGTCCAAAGTCCTTGCTATATGTGATAACACTATCTTAACATCGAGAAGGGTCTTCAGAAACCTACAACCTTCACGAAAGGTTTACAGACACCTGGAAAAGCCTAGAAGCAACGAGAACCTTTTCATAAATACTAGAATACTCTAGGAGGTTCAATAATCCAGTTTTTGAATTAACATAAATAGCGCGGATCTAGGCCGCCGATAGAGCTGTCGTGTTGACAGTTTTTTCAGTGTGAATCAGTGCGAAGTACGCGTGAGGCGCGAGCCGATGCCCAGAGTGACCAGTCGTGAATAATCGAATACCTAACTGGCAAAATAGATAAATGATTAATATTACGAGCGAGAATTGGATGAAATATTCTAGTGAATGTTAAACACGTATTATCCAGCTATAATAAAGTGTGCGTTTACGAGTGATGTAATAATTTATCAATAGTTAATTAATAAATCGCTAATTAATTTACAGTATTTTCATTCACTCCTCCCTAGCCAAGACACGTGACAGTATGTTCTGAGAACACAATAACTGGATTATGTCCACAGTTATTATAAATAAAGATAAATCATACAAGTCTCTCGGAGGCAAAAATATATGAAAGGTTTTCAGATTTGGAACAAAATACAACTTCTTGGCCGAAAAAACCTGCTCAAGGCTACAAAAGTAGTTACCAGTAGGAGTTACCAGAAGGGACAGAATCAGAATTACGCAAATAAGAGAACGTCTCAAAGTGGAACCCTTATTAATATCTATCAAGAAATCCCAGCTACGGTGTCTGGGACATATTTTGCGGATACCAGCAGTTAAACTGCCAAATTGGATATTCAGGCAAGACCAGAAGGCAGAAGACCAAGGGGCCATCCCAAGAGGAGCTGGAAATATTTGGAAGACTGCTGTGAAGCGAGGATGCAACTAAATTGAGTTGACGTTGAGAGCGAAGCCCAAGATAGGAAGAGTTGGAACCTCCTATGCGGTGCAGGGACCCCTACTCCATAGGATAGAAAAAGAAGACACCAAAAAAATACAACTTTAAAAAATTTGATAATGGGTGGATGTTTTTACGATGAAATTAAAAAAATATACCTATATAATATAAACTTTTTTTTTGGGTCGCAATCCTAGGATTGGTCTGCAACAAGCACTCGCTTTCTCTACTCTTCTCTGTTACCTGCCTGTATTATAAACTATATGCAGGATTTGTTTCCAGAATAAATTTAAGCCTACCAGATCCGTAAAAAAAATCTGGCTCTGGAAAACTAACAATATTTAACATTATTAGCATGACTACACTGTAAAAAAATAATATTGAAGAATACAAAAAGGTTTGTGTTATTGAGTTTGTCTCTCAAATGGGATATTTAAAAAACATAGTTTTCATTAACATTTCTGTATGTCAGAAATGAATAAAGATTCACAATTTTAAATCATTTTTGTGGAGATAAAAGGCAAGGATTCTTACAGCAGGAGGATGGCGAGTGCTCTCTGGATAGCAAGACTAGAGAAGGCCAATATCTCTCAATGCTTCGTCCACGGTTTCCTCCTCTTGCAAAACAAATCAACAGAGCACTTTCAATGTGTCTACAATTCTCTCCCTAACATAAAATCAAAGTGATATTTGAAACATCTCAAACGAGACACCTAAGAATTTTATTTTTATGAATATTTCTAATATTATAAATCGTTAGAAATATTAAAAATATGAGTAGTCCAAAACTAACTCCATGAAATATTTTCTTTGGCAAATCATAGAAAACTATTTCGCATCCTGTTTATAACTTGAATAAGCCGATTTTTAACAAGCAATAATAATATTGATTTGATTGTTAATTGAAGGTTGCATTGTGTTCAGTGACGACTTAAGCCAGCTCATAGAGGTCGTAAGTCCTGGGTTATCCTGTAAGAAGACTTCTATCCACGTTTTTCATATATGTAGCATTGTCTCGGTGAGACTTGTATAATTTATTTAATAATCGCTTCAGCCGTTCTCGTTTCAAATAAACATTGCTTTACATAATATAATACAAGTCTATAGTAAATTTATCTGATTTTGAGCCCAACAAAGGTTTTCTGAAGAGGTATTTATTGCTTTATTATTTTCAAAAATTACGAAACGTCAAAATTAATGGTTTAAAATTAAACGTTAATTTGAATCTACAAAGTCGCACTTAACTTTAAATAGCCCTCGGGCTTTGAAAACAAATGATCACCATATTTGCTCGTAATATTCTCAAAATAAACGTAACACGAATCCGAGTACTTTGAAACTTTTCAATATTTAACAGACAATTTGACACGGGGGATGCTCAACTCAAATGGAACGTGACAACACAAATAACTTAATTAACTGCCCTTGTTAGTTGTTTTGTGTCGTATTTTACGGGGTGCTTTGTGTTTAAAAATACACTGTTTATTTTAAATATTGTGAAACAAGTATATTCTGTATTTTGCATTGTACAATAATCTATTTATTTGTCTTTGTTTTTTTATTTTATTTTATTTTATTTTATTTGGGAAACATACAGTACAATTTTAATTTGTTTATATAATGTCAAAAAAATATTTGTGAATATGACCAGTAAAGTTTCCTCGAAGCCGGTAATAAAAAATAAAAAAACTAAATAAACAACAATGATAAAGAATATGTGAGAAATAATAAATATTTCAAAGATTTAAATTATGATAATGCTTAAAATGGGAGGGGTGGGGAGAGGGAGGGAATGGTATTCAATTAAAAAAGTATCAAATCAGTAGTCATAAATGAGATTACGGAGTTACATTTTAAATAAACGCAAATTGTCAGTAAAAATGTCTAGATTATTTGTAGGATTTAACATATTGTATTTTGAGGTGCAACGAATTACAAAGCAGTTTTTTAAGTAGTTAGTCCTACCAAAGTTTGCGTAAAATAAATTATTTGAACGCGTTGAGTATGTAGGACAACTTAAACCTATTTGCTCTAATAAATAGAGCGAGTCAACCAAGTTATTCAAGATTTTATAAAGATGTCACTTATTGTTGAAAAAATGGCTTCTCTCATGCATACAGATACTTTCATAGAATATATAGTTAATCATTATTTTATGGCATCCTTATAAAAATGATCTTTATGCAAAAATAAAGTTTTACAGGAGAAAGAAAAAACACTATACTATTTTCTAGTATTTACTTGACGATTATGGACATTAATTTTAGGTTTTCTTTGTTTATTCATGTTACCCAGTGATACTGTCGGCATCCATCATTTGTTACTACTAGACGAATATAATATATTAATAAATATACACCCCTTTTCCACGTTAGCCAACTTTTGAAGTCAAATTTCGGCAAAATTAAGTTGAAATGATGAAAAATAAAACACCGCACATGGTGCGTATATATGTATCATTTCAAAACAATAAAATCACTTTGAGATCGGATGTACTATACAGGGTTATTTGTAAACATTAATAATCTCGCAGAACTATATTCCTGCCTTGATTATGAGTCGAAAATGTTCAAGCTATTATGACCTAATATCAATAGTTATGGAGATATGCGACATCAAAGTTTGCATTTTTTTTTTCAATATTTCTGACTTATTTTTTGTAAAACGTTGGACTATCATTACAGTAACTCATATCGATTACGAAAAATTCATTCGTTTCAATACAAGTTAAATAAAATGATAAAAACCCTGAAAAAATTCCAATTGGAATGTTTTCCAATTGGAATTCGAAGGTTTTAATTTTTTTATTTGACTTGTATTAAAGGGAATGAATTTTTCATATTCGATACAAGTTACTGTAATGATAGTCCAACGTTTTACAAAAAATAAGTCAGAAATATTGAAAAAAAAATGCAAACTTTGATATCGCATATCTCCTTAACTATTGATATTAGGTCATAATAGCTTGAACATTTTCGATTCATAATCAAGGCAGGAATATAGTCCTGTGAGTTTATTAATGTTTTACAAATAACCCTGTATAGACCCTCTTTTATAAGGATGCCTTCATTTACTAAAGTAGGCAAAATTAGCGGTATTCTATGGAGTTCTGGTAGCACAACTGGTGTATGTAATACAAAAATAGACTGGATGCAGTGTAAATGAGATCATTTAGGGTTTTATTTTTGTACATCGTGTAAATGATATTAGCACTATAAATAACAGACGCGTTCACTCTTGAAGCATGAGTTTTACTTGCGTTTTGGAAAAATAATAAATCAAATATTTATATTTTATGTATAAATATTTATTTGATAGAATGTGATGATCTATTAATATCTAAATTATATGATAATATTTGTGATATTATAAGATCATTTTCGTTTTTATTTATTTTGTAAAAATCCTAGTAAAATACAGGTGTTTTTAAAATACTGAATGATAAATTTCGTTTCTATTTATTTCTTAAGAATCCTAGTAAAATACTGCACTTAATTAGAATTTCTTTGAAATAAGTTAAAATAAAATATGTGTCTCCTAATACTTTTATCAGAAGAATTAGGAGTAAAAAATCACGAGATTTGGAAGCAGAAAATTCTTGACTATAAAACCATTTGTGTTTTTAAATATACTGTATTCCCTTAAACCAAAAATTAAATTAAATTAAATATTTATAAAAAAATGTAAAGACTGTTTTATTTGGTGGGAAACTAAGCCATGCGTGTTGCGCGCTGATTGCGTGTCACACTCTAATTATCAAAAGTTGTAATTCCAGCGTAGTTCCAGCAAGTAAAGAAAGTAATAGACAGACTGATAACGATATTATTATATAAGATTAATATAGTGCAAGATAAATATTAAATTTCTCTTTTTTTTTGAAAATATGTGTTTACGTCCAACTCACGTATCAATGTACTGACTTTCCCGATAAAAACACAAATTTCACTCTCAGCCCTGATGTTGGACACTAATGACACATGAAGTGTTAGCCACTTATATCCTAGTATAATACAGTTGTTTTTAAAGTACTGATTGTACAACAATGGTTAAAAAGACTGACGATGAAATGTGATTGGGTCGTGCAGAACAAATGTGTGAGATGAAAACTGTAATAAATATATACGGCTAGTGTCTATAGCATCAGTAGTAGAGGATTAGGTATATTAGGATATTTATGACTAAAATTTCAGGTTTCATTACAGGGTCCATAAACCAATGATGGACTGGAAGATGGTCTCGTTAGAAGCCTCAATAATAATTGACGAGCTTGCATACGAATATTGGGAGAGATCTTGAAAGTAGATGTTAAATAATCAAACCAAAGTGAAAAATATTTAAATTTAAGTTTCAAAACATCTGTCTATAAATTTATCGCCACAAATATTACGAACTTCATGAAGATATATATTTTGTACTTAGGCACATACAGTGAGTACATTGAAGCATGACTTTTACGTAGACAAATATTTTGAAAAAAAAAATTAATATAACAGAATATTATGAAATATTTAAATCTGAATAATATAATAATAACTAGCTGTTTGTACCCGGCGTTGCACGGGTTAAGGATTAAGTTGAAAATAAATTTGTGAGGGGAAACAAAGGTTTGATTCGAACGGTATAGATTTGCATTGAAAATACATCAGGGTATAAGAGAAAAGGTATAAGAGGAAGGAGGAAATATAGCCTATGGTACCTATGGAGTCTTAAAAAATAAGTTTCCAAATTTTGAGTCCGATCGGTCGAACGGTATAGATTAACATCGAAAATATATCAGGAGGAGGGGGAGGTCAAAAGGTACAGATTTGCATCGAAAATATGTGAGGGGAAGGGGAAGGGGTATGAGAGTAGGGGGGAATGTTTTCTATGTTACCTGCCGGGTCCTAAAGCATAAGTATGCAAAATTTGAATCGAATCGGACAAACGGTGTGGATTTGTATAGAGAACAGACAGACAGACAGACAGATAGACATTGAGTTTTATAGGTATAGATTGTAATATGAATGTTATAAGATACCTATATCTTTTAAATCGTTTTTTTTCAAAATATATGTTTCAATGTTCTCACTGCATGCGCCTGGTTGTAATAATCGCGTGTTATAATTTGAGTATAGTATTTAAAATATTTAAATATATTCAAAAAAATCGTTGCGTCCAGATGACTGGAAATTATGATCGTCATCGATGTAAGGACTTAAGTAAGAAGCGATTAAGTATTTTTATGCCTTAAAAACCATTAACCGTGTACTGAAGATGAATTGATATTAAAATAGCGAAACACGTATATTGGATGTGTGAAAAGTTGGTTCTCTTCTCTGCTTCCAACGGAAGTGTAGCGTTTTAGTTCGTACCGTAAGCAAGCTGTCTAGGTCGAAAGCATGTCACTATTTTTTGTTTCGAGAGAAGTAAGGAAAACCAATTATTTTAAATCCGGTTGGAGATAGAAAATAAATTACTTGCTTCAAAACACATGGTAAAAATAATTTAATAAAATAAAACAGATTTATAAACTTTTATAGATTGTTTACATAGTCGAATAACATTGTAAGTATTACTTTAGTACCAACTTAAACACCTACGGTGTGCAATCAATACTTAAAAATAAATATTTCCTAATTAAAATGTCTTCTAAATAAGTCAATATAAAATATGTTTCTCCTTATACTTCTATCAGAAGAATTATCATATAATTCATTAATCGTAAAAAAATCACGGAATTTTGAAGCAGAAAATTCATGAATAGAAAACCATTTGTTCTTTTCAATAGACTTTATTCCCTTAAACCTAAAATAAAATATTATAAAATAATTATATAAGAATGTTTAATTAGGTGGGCGACCCTTGCGTATTGCCTGAGCCATTGCGTGTTGCGCGCTGATTGCGTGTCACACTATAATTATCAAAAGTTGTAATTTCAGCGGAGTTTCATCAAGTGACGGAAGTTACAGACAGACAGCGTAATTATTATATTAGATAATATACTGCGAGATAAATATTTACTTTCTCTGTTTTTTTGAAAATGTTTACGTCCAAACAACATAATTTCTCTTTTTTTTTTGAACATGTGTTTGCGTCCAACTCACGCACTATCCCAGTAAAAACACTAATTTCACCATCAGTCCTGATAATGGACCCTGTAATGAAATGTGAAATGTCAGTTAAAAGTATCCCAGAAAACTCATACCAGAAGATTCTAAACGACCGTGAAAACCTGAGAACTTTTTTATTGTGTGTAGAACTAAGAAAAAAAAAATCTTTTAATAAATCCGTTTAATAAATTATCAAACAGAGCAATTGATTTCTGATAACTTGATTATAATAATTGATAATTGAAGACCCCATGGCAAGAAGTTGTTAATTAACATTTTTGTCAAAAATGAGTTAATAACCCGTCTGAGCTAAATATTGTACGCTCTTTCCATTGGAAATAAGTTTAGAACTTAAAAATAATTAGAACATGTTCAAATAATAGGTATGAGCATGTTTACTATACTTTTTCATAAAAATCAAATCAGTTACTAATGGGAAGAACATGTTATCTTCAATAATAACATGTTCATGCCATCATTCTGAAATTAACACGCCTTTTAATTTGATTGGAATATTTATGGTTAATATAAATTTTACTCTGGCAGTACTGTCACATATTTGTTTTTATTTGACGACTATTAAAATATGTATTTATATATTATTTTTCAATATTTTTAAATGATACATACCATGTTTTGTATTATTAATTAACATGCCAGGTATTTTGTCATTTTAGATAATGGATGGTAAAAACGGATAGCATTTGAAGGGTTGTTTGATGTTCGTGTTTTACCAATTTTAAAAAGGTGTTATTCTATTAAAAATGAGTTCCAGAGGTGTTGACAATGATTGTTGACTACATTTTTTAGGGAAAATTGGTATATTTTTTTTTGTGCATAAATGCGTTTTTTTACTTTGTTAATACTTTTTTGATATTTTAGTGACATAAATTATTAAAAATTAATCTTGAATTAGCAATAAAACATATTTTTCAAAGGCAAAATGCAAAAGTCGAAGGTATTCGTGACTATTGCATTATAAAAAGTGGATTGCTTTAAAAATGGAATAAAAATGTTAATCAATTAAAAAGAGACTACATATAAGGTTGAAAAATTTTCGTTAACTTACGAGAGTGCCATGGCGAAATTGGATAACGCGCCATTCCCGGATAGAATGTGAGGTCCGCGGTTCGAGTCCCGGTGGCATTTCAATATTTTTTCGTTAATTAGCTTTTTCTGTATGTCTTTTCTAATTGATTAATAAAAAAATGTAATATCTCAAAATAACTCGAATGTTACTTTGCCATTGAGTCTTTAATTGATAACTGAAATTCGATGGCGTGTTAATAAACAACCCCAAGATCTGTCGGTATCGCAAAAGCCACCCCTCGGTTAGGGCTGGTAAAATGTTAATACGATCACATTTTGTGTCCACCGCGCGCGTCTGACACATCCCGCGCGGGGACGTGTGTCGGGCCGCAAGTGGGACCGGGGATTCGTGGATTCTGAGCAGCTAGTTAATACGGAACTGGAACATCTGTTGTTGTTCGTGGGGCTAAAAATGGACGGCGCATACCTCATCGCGCCGAACGATAAATAACTTGGGGGAGAAATTTGGTACCTACGTGACATATTTTGAATAATTGGACTTCTGTCGTAATCAACGAGGCCCTTTTTGAATTCACGTGCGATAATCGTCGATGTTTAATTTGACGTTTTTTTTCGATAATATATTCAATGTATATATTGTAATCACCTAAGATAATTTATTTTTATATTTATTATGATCTATATTATTACAAATTAAAACACTGGAAATTAATTAGCCATTAATTAATCAAACTTGACGCTATTCTAAAAATCAAATTATTTCATAATTTATCACGATGTTATCGCTATGTAACACTCTGTATATCACTTTGTAGAACATTCAATATTCTTTATCGCTTTTACCGCTTATTGCCAGTTTGGTACTTCGCTCGATTATTTCGCTCGATATCTGTCGCTTCATAATTCGCGACTGGGCACACCTGGCCTTCGGATTGAACTATTTTTCAAAACAAGACAATTTTCTTGCGCCGCGGCGTAGTTACGTATTTATACCCAAAAACTGAATTATCGGACCTCCTAAAATATTCTAGTGTTTAGGAGAAGATTCTCGTCAATTCTAGGCTTTTTCAGGTGTTTGTAAAAAAAATTAATACGCATCACAATTTAACTTGCCTTCTTTTTCCAAACTTAAGCAATAACTATATTCAGCTTAATCAAGGTATGTTATAGATGTCTCACAGAGACGAAGCTGTTTTATATGGAAAGTTTTGTATGTAAGTTTTCAGGTGTTTATAGAGCTAACGACTTATTGTACGGCTGACTTAAGTGATCACCTTACATCATGTAACGTTCAACAATTCCACCCATGATTCACCACCACATTATTAATTTTTTTGAAAGTTATATGTTATTTTGTATACCTCGTTCCACGTACGACTGCTAATGCCATCTTTGATTGAAATTTATCGTCCCCATGAACCAGTATATAGATGTCGCAGTTGGTAAAGAGATATCTATTTTTCGAGATATTTTAGACATCCTTGAAAAAATTGAATTTACTCAAAACATTTAGCGTATTGTTTAGGTACATTGTCGTGTTTTCAACTATTTATTTGAGCATTTTCTTACATAAATAAACAAATATACATGTATGCACAGAAATAACGACAACAGTAACTCGAAATAACTCAAATAATGCAACATTTTGTGACCTGTTCAGTTAGACTACAGGAGCAATGTATGACACTTGACGGACATGCCAGAGATATGTCTGTCTGTAAAAACAAATTATTTTTCAAACCTAATCTAAAGGAGTCGTAAATTTCAATGACGGTGACTGGTACGGGAGGACACGGCAGTGGCGTGGAAGACGGATATTGATGCTTGGTTCTTCTGCCTCTTCGTGTCATTTCCAGTTTTATTCAATTTTCGTTCCCTTCACTTAGGAATCTGTGCACCGTGAATTAGGTTCGAGGTATTTAAATATTTGAAGAATTCATTAAATATATTAAAGTTTATTTAATAAAACTGTAATAGCTTAAAATATTTAGGTAAATTGCATAGAAAGAATACAATGGCACTATTGAATCAGATGTATTAATTATACTTATTTAGATTTAAAAAAAAGTATATTTATTTATTCAGGAGTTTCTTATTGTTTATTAAGCAGGTACACAGATAGTGCATTTTATATTATCATATTTCCTGTATTCCATTTTTTAATCTTTACTGGTAGCCAAAAGTATAACCAAAACCTTATTAAATCAAAAATATTTTTGGAGGCGCTAGGTATATACTAACTATCCTACCATTGTAATGTAGTGTAAATTGTTTTAAAAGTATGTTTGCTGTTTTTTAGCGTTAGAATATAATACATTAATGCACGTTTTTCTTTCACAAAATTATTTATACATTCCTAAAATAAAATAAAATTTTAATTTTAATTTCTTTTTTTTAAATAATTACCATGTTGATATTTGTAAATAATTTTGATATTATTGATATAATGATTAATTATTGTATTACTTATAAAATTTTAATACATAATTAAAGGGATTTTAAAATTAATCTTGTTGAAATACTCATAAATCTAATAAATGAAATCTTATAGGCATATACCAACTTTTCACATGTCGGCGACAAAATGATTATTATTTTCTCCAGTAATGAAAGATATCGGGTTTCGCTTCTTCGCTTAAGAGAGATATTTATTTTATTTAATTAACTAAATTAACGAATATTTACTGATATGTACAAGGCGTGGTTTTTTTTTAATTATGATACTTCTGAGTAGGAAAATATTATCGGAAAACTGTTTCTTTTTAATGAATATACAAAGTCTTCAATTAAGGATCGAAAAAGGAACTATGGTTTTTAGAAATGTGTTAAAGTCGGGCCTATTGAGCTCTGTTGGCAAACTGTATGCGAGAATTTTGATAGAAAGAGTGAGGTTGACAACGAAAGAAAAAGTGTGGGATGTACAAGGAGCCTTCATGAGTGGAAGAGGATGCATGGACCAGATTTTCTCACTGTGCCAGATGACGGAAAAGTTTTTGGCAAAGAACCAAAAACTTTTTTGTGCCTTTGTGGATCTCCAAAAAGCGTATGACAGAGTGATAAGACGAAAGTTATGGAAGGTTTTGTCTGAATATGGGGTGAAGAGTAAACTCATACAGGCAATTGCATCCCTGTACGAAGGAAGTAGTGCTTGCGTGAGAATTAATGGGACATTCACATCATGGTTTGATATTACAAAAGGTGTCAAACAGGGATGCGTAATGTCACCATGGCTTTTCAACCTGTATATGGATAATTGTATGAAAGAACTGAAGGAACTAGAAGTTGGAGCGAAAATGGACGGACTCACCATATCTGTCTGCTATACGCAGACGATGCAGTATTAGTGGCTAACAGTGAAGCTGATCTGCAGTGCTTGGTATCCAGGATGTCCGATGTATGCATGCAGAGTGAACTTCTGATGAATGTCAGCAAATCGAAAGTGATGGTATTCGAGAGAGACAAAAGAGTGACTAAGAGTGATGTTATTATAAACAACGAATGCTTAGAACAAGTGAACGAGTTTGTGTATTTGGGAAGTATGTTTAGTAGAGACGGCAAGGCTGAGAATGATATCGAAAGGAGAGTAACTGCGGGAAACAAAGTTAATGGTGCACTAAATGCAATTATGGCCACTAAGATCTGTCAAAAGCATTCAAGACTTAGCGGTACATAATTGCGTTTCCTAGTGGCCAACTCTATGTATGGGAAGGAAGGCCTGAATTTGTGCAAAGAGGAACAATTAGACTGAATGCTGTGTGAAATGCGGTTTACTAGACGCTTGTGTGGAAAATCCTTTGGTCGATAGATAAGTGAGGAATTACAAATTAGAATAAAACAATGCAATGCTGGGCTGTAGTTTGGTAGATAACTAAGAAAGGGTGCTGAGATGTTGTAAGTATTGTTGGAACGTATGAACGCGAATTATGTTAAAAAATATATGAGGCGAATGTTGAAGGCAACAGGAATATAGGGCGTCCGCGAAAGACCTGGCACGATCAGGTAATACAAGTATTTGAGGATGGCCCTGTTAAAAGCCGCAACAACCGTAGAACGTGTATGAGAAGATGTATGAATGTGGCCGAAACAAAAGTGGTGTGCCAGGATAGAAGAGTGTGGCGTTCAATCCTCTCTGCCTACCCCTGCGGGGAAATGGCGTGATGGTTAGTTAGTTAGTTAAAATCTGTGTAGTGATGTAGTAAAATTTTTAACAATGACATTTTATTTTGAAAAAAAAAATATTTATCAAAAAAATGAATAATAACACTGACCGAATTTATTTTTATAATATTGATGAAAATCTGTAACATTTTTTTTTATTCCTTGGGTATGTTTCACTTTGGGTAAATATTAAAACATCCTTTCACAGAAGTGGCATGGCACGTTTCATTTTCTAGTACCTTTCTTTCATTTTCTAGTACCTTTCTCTTATATCATGGAATTATTGAAAAACTGGTTTTTCACTGGCTTTAGATAATGTAGAAAGAGTTACCACGAGCGGGGGTATTTCTTACGTATTACGCAAACCTTTAAGGGCACTTTTATGTTTCTCTAAAGTGTGGTTTGTTTCTGTCTCGTGTATAGAGCAGTCAATTTTTTTGTCGAATTTATATAAAATGGAAAGTTTTAGCCGTCGATATTGCAAAAATTGATGTGGATAAGTGGATAGGTCTTTTTATACGTATGGACAATTTATTTTAAAGTGTTTTATATTTATAGAACAAAATTAAAAATCACGATTCATTGATTTTCTTTTTCAATAAAATAAAATTATGAAAAATTGGCATCATGGAACTCTTTTTAAAGTTAAGTGAAGTAATTTCCGGGTAACAAGAAAGGTAAAAACTTTAAAAACCACATAGATGAACTCTTAAAAGCCTTCGTACTACTAGGATATCGCTTGTCCTTAATTTATTTTTATTTTTTGGACATTTTTTCTGGACAAATTTGGGTGCAGCAAGTGAGAAACTGGGAGAGAGATTTCACCAGGACATCTAGATAATGAAAACACAATACCAGAAACACTGAAGCCCATACATGTTGGGCGTAACATTTTATATTTTATATTGAACATGATCCTTAGTAAAATGTCCGATTAGTTTAATCTATTTTCATGTTTGTATTAAATAAATATTTGATTACAAAATCGACTTTTTTATCCGTCTACCATTCTCCGTTACAAAAAACTGTACATGTTACAAAGTCAAGCTTATGATTTTCAGATTTACGACCACGCAATAATTTATATGCTCCTACGTATTTTCTACAATGTTACATAATTTAAAAAGTTTAAATTTGTTGACCAGCGCAATGTTTTGAACTATTTATTTATTTTCCATAAACTTATAAACGTACACGGTACTTAAATTATTTGTACAGCAACTGATAGGGAATGAAGCGTTTGTTGTAGAATTGCATATATTATTATGCCCCTATAAAAAAATTTTCGACAACCAATAAATAATTCCTATATGTATAACACACTCATAAAATAAGCATAAAGAACATATTAAAAATATATGTTTTTTCTTTAACAAAAACTTTTTCAGTATTTTTTTTCTCTAGTACTTATATTATCTCATTATAGAATGTTTACAATGAAGGCAGACCCGCCGCTATCCAGGACTCTTTTATAAACAAAAGCTTCTACATCGATCCTATTTATTTTCCACCTACTTGACACTTTTTTATTGCTAAAGGTAGCCATGCGATCCGATGTTGTAAAAACAAACGGGCCAAACGGCTGCCTTCCAAAAATTTGTATACATAATGTTTACAATCAAGTCGACAATCATTATATTGCTTTCAACAGCTCGAAATAGTTGATGAGCGAATTTTTTTGTTACGCTTCAACAGGCCAAGAGGCCCACTTACAGAAGCAAGATAAATCGCAAAATACCCAGGCTTGAGTAAATCAAATAGATTAATTGTGAACTCACTAGGAATCGAACCTGGAACCCTTAGTGTGAGAAGCCAGCGTCATACCCAATACAGAAGCAAGATAAATCGAAAAATACCCAGTCTGAGTAAATCAAATAGATCAATTGTGACCTCACCGGGAATCGAACCCGGAACCCTTGGTGTGAGAAGCCAGCGTCATACCCACTGGGCTACGAAGGCTGCCTGTTTTCCTGCACCGTTGCCTTATATCATCCACGATCTTCTTCACCTTCTAGAACCTCTTCTGTTCATAATCTAAATTTTGCGTTGAATCACGAGATTCGGGATTTTTTATATTTTTGCTTCTGGATCCGTGGTTTAATTGTGTGACAAATTTTGATTTGAGATGTATCCTTGATATAAGGCTTTGATAACTAATGCTTAAAATGCAGAGTAATTATTTTGTCGCTTTATGTGCAAATATGTTATTTGTGTTAATGAGTTAAGGTTGTTATTACGGTCGTTAGACATATTTAACTGTAAATAGTTGCGGATATTTTATACTTACATATTGCACACTGGCGACTTCTATTGTAGAAGAAGTGATCACTCCACAACAAAGTGCATATAATTTGCGGCCTCGAAAGCAGTAATCAGTCCGCCCTCCAGCTCCGCGGGTAAAGGTCGCCTTCCTGATGGCGTTGAATAAGCATTCAACGAAACGTCGAGAATCGTTTCTCGGAAAACATACGGTTCGTATAAAATATCCGCAACTATTTACAGTTAAATGTGTTGTTTGTGTTTTGAAGATGACAAAAAATCATCATTTTTTAATAATATTTCCGATCAATCCCGATAAAAGTATTCCATTTGTGCTCAACATTCGAAAATCCTCCAAATCAAAAGTTGAAATGGATTTCTATTCTGCCAGATTTCTAATCCTCTTATCGATTCGGATACTTGTAAAAAGCTCTCTCACAATTATTTGTTAAGTTCGCCGGCCGAAAGTTTGTGAAAGCTTTCGAAGGGATTTGTTATTGTATTTCGGTCTGGAAAATCGAATTTCTGCGAGGAACAATTAGACATTTGTGGTTCCTCGTAAATCGCTCGCGTGACCGCCGCGCCCTTAAGACGAATAGCTTTTTCCTCCTTTTTAATAACGCTACCTATAAATTAACGAAGATTTACGAGAAGCCTTCAGCGGTTTCACCTTCTTTCAATATTTTTTTAAGCAGGCAAATGTGGATTTTCGCAGTGTAATGAATCAGGATCAGCGTTGCTCTGTTTTCAACGTTGCATATAAATCGCTCCCAGAAACTATATTTAATTTATCTATGAGTCTCGTTAAAATTATAGTATACATGTACGTTATTATGTACATCCTTATATTTACTACATATTTTTATATGTAATGGGGGAGCGAGTATTCTCTTCTTTCGTCTGTAGTTCCCAGATGCGAGAAAGAAGGCTCCACTACGTTTTGCAAGGATCGATGAATAAAGAGAAGGTTGCTTTATGGTCACCACCCGTTATGTAATGGGAATTCTCCAAAGTCATGGAACGTTTGATGAATTTATTTACTCGATAAAACAATTACAAGTTATACATAATTACGATAGTAAAGACAATGATAAAGACTCGAAGGAACAGGGCCTACGACCTACGCCGGGGATAGTTGAGAGACTGACATGCCCGTACAGGGCGTTGGCTATTTTTATATGTTTTGGGAACAAAGAAATCTCTTAAAGTCTGGTGGCACGCGTGTGATGACGGTACTCCGGGCGTCGACCTGTGTGGCTCATGTACACTGCTGTACCTATGTTTTGTCTACGCGGCAGACTCGCTACGTTTGTGTGTGTGTATGTGGTGGAGAGCCGGTTCTAGGAAGCTGATCATGATTATGTATAATGCGATATAAGGGAGTCTGGTGCTATCCATTCCTTGGACATGACCATACCAGTCCCTCCTTCACTCATATATCTCTCTTATTCTGGAGTGCCTCCCTGTATCACTCAGAGTTTTGCCCGCTATCATCTTCAGTGTCTTCATCTCGGAAATCCTCAATATTTGTTTAGTCATGGTTGTGTATGTCCTTTGCTTTAATGCTACTGTCGTACATCATTATTGATTGTAACTGGTTGCAGATATTTTATACAAATCGTTTATTTATCCGAGAAGCGATTCTCGACGTTTCGTTGAATTCTTATTCAACTCCATCAGGAGGACGACCTTTACCCGCGGAGGTAGAGGGTGATAGATGCCTGATGACGTTGAATAAGAATTCAACGAAACGTCGAGAATCGCTTCTCAGAAAAACATACGGTTCGTATAAAATATCCGCAACCAGTTACAGTTAAATATGTCTAACGACCGTAATAACAACCTTAACGCGTTAATCATTATTGGTTTTATGTATGTTTATAGAATCTTATGTTGCTTTTGATGGCCATATCTTTATTTTTTCTAAATTATGGAATTTAGAGTACCCACAATTGATGCTGTCGTGTTAATTTGGGCGGATTCCTCCAACAAGGTCTGTACCTAGGATCGATAGGATCCTTCAGATATCTAGATATCTGAAGGTGCTAACCTGTTCTATGGATTTGTTCTCTGTAGTTAGGTTACATGTTAGGACTACACTGACAATTTCCTTTCATTACCGAACTGAACAAAAATGGACTTTTGTCGTATGCCTGTCATTAGTGGAGTTATATTGCACATTATATTATGATTATCTTGCATTTTTAAATCTCTGATCATATTAATTGTTTCTGGAGGTATTGACTTCTGTATTAGCAAGTTTATTATAAATAATTTGGTGCCTCACCTCTGAAAATCACCCCAGCAACCAAATTTTTATCAATAAATTTTTTCGTGTACTATTCCAGGTGATTTATATAATTTGGTTACATTTTTTTACAAATTAAATCAAAATAATGTGTGCTTCTAAACTATAGGTATTATTATAAAATTTAGTTCAGTGGCATTTAAGATATTTGCCTTTTCGATAGCAAGTGGAGATTTCTTCAGTACCAGTAGTTTTCACAGGTAATATTTCAGTCGTGAACGTCAACTTTTCTGGAATCTATTAATAAAACATATTCGATATAACAAATATAAAATATGCTCATATACGTTTGTATGCTATCTTATTAAAATCGCAATATGAACATCAAAATGATTAGTATTTATAAAATTTCTGACTATCCCTGTGTTCCAAAATTTATAATACATTTTTCTTAGATTATTATGAATCTAATCATGGTTGCCGTCCAGCCTTTGTTATTTGCTGAACTATGACTAATACATATCGATGACACCTAATAGTCTTAGAACTCCTATGTAAATAATTGGCAAATAATTATTAGGGAAAAGTTCGTATGGGTTCCCGTTGGGGAAGCATTACGACATTATCATTCTGTGTCTCTACCTGCCTTATTTGTTTACAAAATTTAAATTCAAATTATACATACACTATCAAATATGTTTTTACACAATTTATCTCAGAAAACCTCTATTTTTACTCCCTTTATATTAACTCGTGGCGTCTGCTTGCTTGCTTGCCAAAAAAATTGGGTCGATTTTTAACCCTTTTCCCGTGATCCAATCAAGCTGAAACTTTGCAAGCAGACTCGTGGCGACGATCAAAAAGATATATCAAATTTTTGTAAAAAAAAATAATAATTATAGTATGATTTCGGATTTTTAAATTTTTTATTGGTTTTTTCAAATTGGAATCATTAGAAAAGTTTGATTACTAGCATAACGGCCCGATAATGTCGCGGAATATTTTCTAAATTTGAATTACTCCGTCGGTATACATAATAGGTACTTCACTACGAATTTCGAAAATCTAAATTGACTGACAAATGTTTTTAGAATTTAATCTTCAAAGCATGAAGTGTCTTATCAAAGCTCAAAACATCTGACATTTTAGAAATATATTAAATTAGTGTAAGTTTAGTGCTATGTAATATGTTTTAATTCGTCTTTAATTGTTGTTATATTTTACAAAGAATGGGAGTATAATAAAAACTTGGTTTTTATGGGTTCCTTTTTTATATATTTTCTCGATTAATTCCACATGAAAACACTTTCTTATATGAATACACATTTTCGTCAGTCCTTTTGTTTAACTTGTAGAGCATGTCTTACATAATAAACTACAGGCATTGAATCATTTCTTTCAACATTTTGACTGTCCTTTCTTTCATCGATCATGTCAAAGCTATTTATATATTTTCTTAGAAAACAAAGATAAAAGATAAGTTTTTCTTTTTAATATTTTTTTCTAAGTTCAAATAGAATTTTATGTAGAGAAGTTAAAATTATAAGTAGACAAGATTATTTTAACTTTTTTTTTCATTTATCAATTAATTATAATTTTATACAAATAATATGAACCAATAAAAAAAATAATAATAATTACTTAAAAGGAAATATATTTAAAGAAATATTTACAAATAATTATATGAAATGAACTAAATTTTATCATTCTTATTTGTTATCTTCTTCTCAAAGATATTATTCATGCTCATTTTTTTTTCACATTCTGAACTGCATCTAAAGTGACTTTCTCTTTTTTCTAAGTTTCCTCGATTAAAAAATTTCACGGATTAAGATATACTTTCAAAATAAAAAATATATTTTAAATATTTCGGCTATGTTCGTTAATTAGTAGGTAATATCCGTTAGATTTTAAAATAGCACCTATTTAAAATTTTAACCACATGTACAAAGTTCTTTTAATATTTGACCTAGAAAAATTGCGAAAACACGCTTTCATGTCACATATCACCTATTTGTTATTTTCTCAATTTTCTCTAAATAATTGTTTTCTACTGAAGTACAATAAGAATCGAATTCTATCACCTTTTATTAATGTTACCAAAAGGGTCTCTTCGGTGTCTGTGAAGATACGTAGAAGTGTTTACGTCACTTTTCACGAAATATACATAAGAAGGTACTTTAGAGAGATTACATGAAATATTATTTTTACTTATTTTCAGAACAGCCTCCCCGCGGCCTACGGGGTGGTCTTATTTACGAAAATGTATGAATAAAGATAAGAGCACCGCAAAAATGGGGTGAAGCAAAAAATATTTTATGATCTTTTATTTTCTTTTGTTGGTAAAATCTTACTTTCGTAGAAGACTCGAGCGTCTAAATGGGACCAACGACTATCTACGTATTCATATCAATAAATTGTCCCTTCTCTATCAAGGAATTGTTATACGCTGTATCTCAGCAAAAGTGTACGAAATTGGAGAAATATGTAAGCATTGGAGTGGAGCTCGCAGTGAGAGCGTGGGCGGAAGCCAAGACAATTACCTACTTTGCCGAGTTATTTATTTTGTGAATTTTTGGTTTCGTGGTGTACGACACATTTACATAACAACGCCATAAAGGGATGTAAAGCAATTCTCATCTCATTTTGACTTGTCGGAAATAGATCATTGATATGCTATTACGAGAAGTAAGAAGAAATTACGTATACGTAGAATCCCTCGTAATATTATGTCGACGACAAAAATGAGATTGAAGCCTCGAATACCTTCTAGAACAACCTGCAGCACTCTAGGGCTATCTAAAACATTCTAGAAACATATACAAACGCCTGGAACAGCCTGAAAATGACGGAAAAATTATAGTTAACACTAGAATAATCGAGATGGTTCGAAAAACCAGCGTTTCTTGCATACAAAGCACGACCGACAGCTGCGCAAAATATATTTTCGACCTTTCAATTGATGCAAGGTACGCACGGGTCAACGGCTTGGCGGTGTGCTCAGTCGTGGAATTTCGGAGCGACAGATATTGAGCGAATAATCATGCGAGTTCTCTTAGCTAAGAGGCCAAATAAATAAATGCTGCTATTAAAAGCGAAAATTTGATGAAATGTTGTAGCGAATGTTAAATAAAGTGTTTCCAGAGATAATAAAGTGTTCAAAGTCGAGTGATAGCTTACGAAATTATGTGATTCGAGTTAAGTGACTTTATCCATTTAATAATTAATTAATCACTTATTAATGAATCGCTAATTAATTTACAGTGTTTTCATTTGCCTCCCGTAGCCACGACCCCTGACAATATTAAACATCACGTTGTTTTAACTCCGGGGTAGGCAGAGAGGATACAACTCCACATTCTTCTGCCTAGGCACATCACTTTCCCTCGTCCAATTTCGTACGTTTTCTCATGCATTATTGTTTAAACTCTTAACAGTTTAAACCTATCTATGGTCTGTTTCTGTAGACTTCAATACTCGTCTCTTATACTCGAGCCATCATATGATGGCATTTTTGACAGATCGCAATAGTGTTGTGACACACTTAAAATCATTAACGAAATAATTCAGTCGAAAGAAAAATTCGTCGCACGGTGTGAGTTGAGAAAGTCTTCGTACATAAAAAAGGTTATAGAAGAATAATAAAACACATTTTTCTTAGATAAAAATATTTCCTTGAATGTTTCAATCTGATTCATCCCCATTACTATCACTCTCCATTGAACTATCGTCGCTGCTATCATTTCCTAAATTAATTATAATATCTAAAATATTATCGATTCAAATTTCGTAATCTTCCTTTATTCGTCGCACGGTTCTATTCACTACATTAGCCCAGTCTGTTTGAGTTATATGTTGACAAGCTTCTTCTAATAATTTTAACATTTTTGATGTCGTAAATGGAGGTTATGTATTATGCCTTGCTGCATATCCCTTGATTTGAGCCCATATCAATTCAATTGCGTTGTATTCGCAATGGTAAGGTGGTAATCGTATTACTTGGTGCCCATATTCCGATGCGATTTCATCAATGACGTACCGTGATTTTGCCGGCTTGTTTTTTTTTAATAATTGAAGTAACTCCGCTTTCAACATGTCCGTATTTGCATCTATGCCATTTTTTTGAAGCCACGCAACGATATCAGCTTTCTTTTGGGACTGAGCAGGCGGCTTATCGATCTTCATCGAGTGGTACGGGGCATTGTCCATTATTATTATAGATGGTTCGGGAAGGCTACACAATATTGTGGTAAACCACTCCGTAAACTTTTCTCCGTTCATTTCTTCGTGATAATCTTCGGTGGTTTTTGATATAAAAGCCATCAAGGATCCTTCGACGAATCCATAAGCGGTCCCGGCGTGACAAATTATAAGTCTGCCTCCTTTTCCAATTGGAACTTTAGACATAGATGCTGCGGTGTCATCGGTCCAAGAACGGCTAACTGTATGGTTGGCATTAAGCCACGTCTAATCCAAAAACACCACTAATTCTTATGACAGTTCGCTTTCCAATGGCAAGCGCATCAGCTACGCGATCAAGCACTGACGTCACCGGTAATAATGGCCCACCATTTTGAGCTTCACGTTCGAAATAATCACGAAGTTTTACAACGAACCCACATGCCTGACTGTTTAAAACAGTTTTCTTTGAGTGCTTCGGCATAATGACGAGGATCAAACGAAAATCATTAACGAAGTCCAAATTAACGAGCAGGGGTCAAAATATAAAAGTATCAATGTCCGAAATCTAAAGCCAGGTAAAAAACAATATCGTAATCACAGCGTGCACACATTCGTTCTTTCCGTAACAACGTTAAAACAAAACTGTCAAAACCTTACAGTATCTACAATATATAGAGGGATAATAAAGCATTTTACCAAACCTTTATACGTGGTAAAATAGAGCTTACTCAGTTTAAACAATATGGCGACACATGAGAGAAAAAGAGACAAAAAACATCACCCGGTCTGATCCGTCTTTTATTGTTTTGTAGCCGTTTTCTTTGCCCTCTAATAAAGCCATAGAAAAAGATCATATTTAGAGGGCACAATCGATCTGTCAGATTTGTTGTGTTATTTTGGATACTTATTCTGCGTATTCTACGCATATTATACAGGCAATCAATATCCTATAACATTTTGAATCATTTCGTTCATTCCATATTTAATGTTGATGGACATCACTACTCTGGCGTTCGCGCAATAAAGTATAGCATTTTTTTTTTTTTTTTTTAAATAGAGATGTGAACACGGAATACGTGTCACATCAATATTCTTACTATTTTCAAACTAAGCTAAACGCTTGTGCTTTGAAAATAGGACTAACTTGCTAGTCTGGAGTGAGGTTCGAACCAGCGACCTTTGGATCACGAGTCCAGTGTCCTAACCACAAGACCAACAAGCTACTCTTGTCCTCCATCGTTTAGCTGTCGTTAATTACGAAACTTCATGTAAGTCTAAACGTCAAAAGTGCCGTCATAGAGTGGCCGTACTGTATATATTTTATATACCATCCACTTCTGGCTCGTAGGTTCCACAACACCAAACCCTCTCAACGATTTTTTTCTATATTTTATTAACTACACTACAACCAGCATTTCACTCACTCCTATGTTAAGTCTTCTCTCGTCATTTGTTTAGTTCACTTTATCGCGTTTTCAATGTAAGTAGTTTACTTTCGTTCATTTTTTTCAATTTTCAGCTAGATTTCATCGTAAATATTAGGTCCTTACATATGAAATTGGCGTTTTGCCGTACTGGCAAATTTGATCTCAAATATCTTCTCTTTGGTTAGGAATTCCAAATCCAAATTTATACAGCTATTTACTCATGTATTTGTGTTTTGAAAATTATAATTTATTTGTTTTTTCCTCAATTGTTTTTTTCTTTGCGTTTTCATCGTCGCTTTGCGTCACTCAGTTTACAAAATGAAAAACTTGAAATATCGCGTTATTTACGAGTACGAGTTCCACCGTGGCACCAGTGCTGCAGAAACGGCTCGAAGGATTAATGATGTGTATGGCGACGGTGCCGCAAAAGAAAACACAGTGCGTTTTTGGTTCCAACGTTTTCGTTCTGGAAATTTCGACCTGCAGAACAAGCCCCGTGGACGGCCGGAGACCAAAGTTGATAGTGAAGAATTGAAGGCTATTGTGAAAGCGGATCCATCGCAAACCACATCCGAGTTAGCTGCAGGCTGCGGTGTTAGTGATAAAACTGTTTTAATCCACTTGAAGCAAATTGGTAAGGTGAAAAAGCTTGAAAGGTGGGTACCTCACGAATTGAGTGAAAATCAACAAACGCGCGTTGACTGCTGCATTGCATTACTCAACCGGCACAATAATGAAGGAATTTTAAATCAAAATCATTACCTACCTGTGATAAAGTGGATCCTTACGATAATCGGAAGAGCTCATCGCAATGGCTGAACCTGCCGAACCAGCCAAACCATGCCCCAAGCGAAAATTGACTCCAAAAAGTTACTTGTGAGCGTTTGGTGGACTAGTGCTGGTGTCGTTCACTACAGCTTTCTTAAATCTGGCCAGACGATTACGGCAGATGTCTATTGTCAGCAACTGCAAACCATGATGGAAAAACTAGCTGCTAAACAACCGAGGCTGGGTTAATCGCTCTAGGCCACTGCTGCTTCATGATAACGCTAGACCACACACTGTACAACAGACGGCTACCAAATTAGAGGAGCTTCAATTGGAATGTCTAAGACATCCACCGTACTCTCCGGACCTTGCCCCAACGGATTACTATTTTTTTCGAAATTTGGATAACTTCTTGCAAAGGAAAAAATTCAACTCCGATGGGGCAGTCCAAACCGCCTTCAAAGATTTTATTGATTCCCGTCCGAATGGTTTTTTTAGTAAAGGGATCGATGAACTACCTATGAGATGGCAAAAGTGCATAGATAGCAATGGTACATACTTTGATTAAATAAATATATAATAATAAAAAAAAATCGGCTTTATGTTCCACCCATACTAAACGTCAATTTCATATGTAAGGACCTAATATTAAATCTAAACTAACCATAGTTATGATTATTAAATTGTTTGAAAAACATAAACTTGTTAGCTCATCCTGATTTTAATGATAATTTTATATTTTACTAGGTCCTTACATTTCGAGAGTAACAGAATATCTTATCGAAAAGTGAAGTATTAAACTGACTACTTTCAAATGTAGAATTTTTTAATAAATTTATTAGGTTCCTTCCAAATTAGTTGGAGTTACCGGTGTAAATGTAGTTGTAACGGGAATATTGTGAAAATATTCAATGTAAAATTACCTCATCAATGAAAAAATCTGTATTTGAAAGTAGTCAGTTTTATACATCATCTGTACATCTTCAGGGGTATTATTTCGTGTTTTTACGACCTTTTGGACCGACGTTTCGGATCTCATTGCAGGGTCTATCATCAGGACTGATGTGATCACATCAGCCCTGATTATAGACCTTGCAATAGGATCCGAAACGTCAGCTCGAAAGGTCGTAAAAACACGGCATAATACTCCAGACCAGAAGATTCTGAGTGGCCGAGAAAACCATAGAACATTCTTCACCTGTACAATTTAAAATTATTATTAAACTCGCTTTGAGGTGACATAGGTATATAGTAATTGTTCAACCAATTTTATGATAGTCATGATTAATCTCTAAAATGATTAAGCCAAATCCATCAACAATACGAATAGAGTTTCTTTATTCACAATATTTTTAAGGCAAACTGCAGAATCTCCACTATATTTGATAATAATATTAATGATTTTATCATAACTATCGTTCAAATTCTAGCATACCTCAGATGCACAAACTTGGCAATTAACTACCTACATATGTCGACATTTTAAATCTATCTCTCTCAAAATTTAAAAAATCATTATATGATCATTTCTTTTCAAAATATTAAATTTTTATGTAATGTCTTAAATTTTTTATATATACCTGGCTATTGAAATTTAATATTGCTATATTATCGGTGAGTAAAAATTTCTGAGATCACTACTTTACACTTTTTTGCACATATACTTTTTTTACATGTATGTCTAAGCTCATTATGTTTAAACTATGTATATATAATTTTTTACATTTATACCCTTTATTTTTCTTTTACATTTAATCGTTTGTTGTATTTTAATTATGTATAAACCTGTTGTAAAAGGCTATTAAGCCGTGTAATTAATAAAATAAATAAATAAATAAATAAAATAATAGTCCAAATGTAATCAAGTTTTCAGTGAAGATTTAATTAATTACATCATTGTGCTGTATATGATTACGGCCGAGTCAATTTCCAAGGATTCTTGCCTTCAGGATATTACTGTAGCCAACTTGATGGTTCCTCTCACAAATTTTGACACATCGATAAAGAGAAGAGATACACGTTGCATAATAACCCAGAAAATGGAACACGGAACAACGGAACTAATGTGAACGGTGAATGCGATACTAGCAGACCGATATCGAATTCCGAGATCCTTGTTAGCGAAGCAGATCATTAACATAAGCAGTCCGAGTGCCCTATCCACCCCATCCAATGATGTTTTAACTCAAGATAAAACCGAAGTTTTTCAATTTATTACAATTAATCTAACACGAAATATTTATATATCTATTTATACTCCAAATATATCATTGATATACATCAATGATATATTTGGAGTAGTAAATAAAAAACACTTGCTGTCGTACGCCGATGACGCTGTACGCTCTGCAGATGATAACTGGTTTTATGTGCAACTAAAGATGAATAATGTGTTAAAAAATGTTTGTACCTGGTTAAATGAAAATCAATTAACAGTAAAAGTTGATTAAACGGTTTATTTAACTTTTGGATGTTACAGTGATACACTACCTAAGAATACTATAATTAACATAATTGATAAAATAATAAAAAGAGTTGATAGTTGTAAGTATCTAGGTATACATATTAAAATGAGATGTACACGTCCAAGAACTGTTGAAAAAAGTTAGATATTTTCAATTTATTAGCCATAAGTTACGATACTTCATGGACTCTAAAGTGTTAAAAATGTTACACCATGCTTTGTTCGAAAGTACCATTAACTACGGCATCATTTCGTGGGGCGGTGGCTAAAAAAACGCTATCAAACCAATATTCGACATGCAAAAGAGAATATAAAAAAATAGGATTAGGGCAAAGTGTTGTATTAAATGTTAGACAACAGTTTGTAGGTACTCAAAATTTTATAACTATGATGATAGATCCAGACATAAATTAATACAAGGGCCCAAAATTACTAAAATAACGTACTGTAAAAGTCGCTTATATACAGCTACTAAATATTTCAATCCATTACCCACCGAACTAAAAATTGTAAACGAAGTAAACAAACCATCTCAATACAAAATAAAAAAATGGATAATCGACATACACAAAAACATCTGATATCCTTATAAATGTAATTGAAATCATCATACAACTATTATTCGAGTCACTATTTTTAAAACTAGGTATTAATATTAGTCACTAGTTACGAATTTATATTGTTTTTATTTAGTTTTAGTCGTGTGTAAATCATTACACATGTCTAACTTATCATCTCCCGAACCTATGTATAGGTATATGTATATACCTTTAAATGATTTAATATACTTATAATGTATGTAATATATATTATATTTTGAATATTTTCTTTTGGGATTTAATAAATAAATTTTAAATTTTCACCGCCTCTACATATTAGGTCCTTACATATGAAATTGGCGTTTAGTATGGGAGGAACATAAAGCCGATATTTTTTTATTATAATATATTTATTTAATCAAAGTATGTACCATTGCTATCTATGCACTTTTGCCATCTCATAGGTAGTTCATCGATACCTTTACTAAAAAAACCATTCGGACGGGAATCAATAAAATCTTCGAAGGCGGTTTGGACTGCCCCATCGGAGTTGAATTTTTTCCTTTGCATGAAGTTATCCAAATTTCGAAAAAAATGGTAATCTGTTGGGGCAAGGTCCGGAGAGTACGGTGGATGTCTTAGACATTCCAATTGAAGCTCCTCTAATTTGGTAGCCGTCTGTTGTTCAGTGTGTGGTCTAGCGTTATCATGAAGCAGCAGTGGCCTAGAGCGATTAACCAGCCTCGGTTGTTTAGCAGCTAGCTTTTCCATCATGGTTTGCAGTTTCTGACAATAGACATCTGCCGTAATCGTCTGGCCAGATTTAAGAAAGCTGTAGTGAACGACACCAGCACTAGTCCACCAAACGCTCACAGTAACTTTTTTGGAGTCAATTTTCGCTTGGGGCATGGTTTGGCTGGTTCGGCAGGGTTCAGCCATTGCGATGAGCGCTTCCGATTATCGTACAGGATCCACTTTTCATCACAGGTAATGATTCGATTTAAAATCCCTTCATTATTGTGCCGGTTGAGTAATGCAACGCAGCAGTCAACGCGCGTTTGTTGATTTGCTTCACTCAATTCGTGAGGTACCCACCTTTCAAGCTTTTCACCTTACCAATTTGCTTCAAGTGGATTAAAACAGTTTTATCACTAACACCGCAGCCTGCAGCTAACTCGGATGTGGTTTGCGATGGATCCTCTTCCACAATAGCCTTCAATTCTTCATTATCAACTTTGGTCTCCGGCCGTCCACGGGGCTTGTTCTGCAGGTCGAAATTTCCAGAACGAAAACGTTGGAACCAAAAACGCACTGTGTTTTCTTTTGCGGCACCGTCGCCATACACATCATTAATCCTTCGAGCCGTTTCTGCAGCACTGGTGCCACGGTGGAACTCGTACTCGTAAATAACGCGATATTTCAAGTTTTTCATTTTGTAAACTGAGTGACGCAAAGAAAAAAACAATTGAGGAAAAAACAAATGAATTATAATTTTCAAAACACAAATACATGAGTAAATAGCTGTATAAATTTGGATTTGGAATTCCTAACCAAAGAGAAGATATTTGAGATCAAATTTGCCAGTACGGCAAAACGCCAATTTCATATGTAAGGACCTAATATTTTCAGAACTATTATTATATGTATGATAATTGTTTCGTATATTTTTGATTTCTTTTTTATTATTGTATATTGTTGTGTATGCGGTGGGTATTAAAGGTGTGCTCGATGCCATGTCCTAGCAATACTGGGGAAGCGGAAAGACCAGCTGTCTTCCGGTATCTAGCTTCGGGAACCACGTCATTCCATCGCCCACACCAGTTAAATCCCTTTTCGCCCTTTCGAATTATTATTGTAATTGTAATTTTGTAATAAGCTTAAATTTAGAACAATATAACTCAAAAACCTTTTGATGGAATTTTCTAGCGATGGGAGGCAGGAAAGCGAAATAGATATAAGAATCGGAGCTGCAGCCGGCGTTAAATGCATTCATAAAAATCCGACAAAATAAAACTGATCCAGGCTGCCGAGATGAGTTTTCTAAGGGAGGTAGCGGGAGTCACATTGATGGACAGAGTGAGTAGTGCCGACATAAGGCATACACTCGGCATGGAGTCCCTACTCCTACACATAGAAAAATCACAATTTAGGTGGCTCGGACATGTGCTAAGAATGCAAGAGGGACAAAATAGCAAGAAGAATCCTTCTGGTAACCCCGGAAGGAACACATTCGTTGGATAGCCCCAGATTAAGCTGGGAAAGGCAAAAGAAATACGTGTATGCAAACAGAATAGGTTTAGACTGGTTGACTGTGCAGAAGCAGCGCAAGACAGGGAACATGGAAACATCGTATCGAGTCTTTGGGACCCCGACGCTACTAGGACAAGGGGATGAAGATGAAGATAAAAGAAGTAAATATAGCTTTCCGTAAATGTAAGTACAAATGGTCTTATTATTCTCTTATATCTTTTGATCAATCATTTCTCTGGCGATTATACCAATTCAGCACGATAAAGAAGTCTTCCACAAAAGACTTGGTTTAATTATATAAGAGAAATATGAAAAAAAAACGACCATGTTTAAAGATTCAAAATCAAGAGCGTGCTTGAGAAAATGCATTAAAGTAGGCAAAACTGATAAGCCAGAATAAACGAGTGTGGACTCTCTGCCTTACTCTGAGGGAAAACGACGTGATACTTAGTTACTTAGATAATTTGTTGTTAGTTTTTATTTATTTATTGACGCCCTACAGGGCTTTTACAAACAAATAAGTGTACGTTTATATAATGGATATTTTAAAGAAAAAAATAACAACATATCGCCGCTTTATATATAATTAATCCTATGTGACGTTTAAGTATATTCTGAGATAAACGAATAAAACTGTTTTTAAAAATAATTGCACAGACTAGATTTATAAAATTATTTTAAATAATTATTAAACAGACTTTCCAGATGAACGGCAGTGTGTTTTTTAGTATATCTCCAAATCAAATATTTAAAATACAAATACAAATATGTAAAGATGAATATAATACAAAGTAAAAAGCAAGTATATACAATAAAGAAAAACATAAAACAATAAAAAATCAAAAAATTAAAAGTAATAATATAGAGTGAAAAGCAATTGCACAAGCTTAGAATGTTACAATATAATAAAAATCATATATAATAGTTATCTTACTCAACCAAAATCAAAATAAATACAAATTAATTATTTAAGTCCTATTTGACAAATAAAGGTAATCTTTCAATACACATTTAAAAATATATTTGAATATCTGCAATAAAGTTATTGGCAAAGACGTCAAGTTGCTCGTACCTGTTTGCTAGTCTAGGAAGCCTTTGTAATGGGGAATTGAAGACATAGTTGATAGCTGCATTTTCAACGGCATTATGTACCATAGTGGTCACAATTTTTTTAACTAAAATATATTAAATTTTCACATATGTCACGTATTGGACCATAACATCTTTGAAAAGATTAGACAAAGTTTGGGAGAATATTTGGTGCTGTACGGAAAGCAACTGTCTGAGAGACTCCTCAATATCTCTTGTGGTGAGATGAGTTAGGCAAAACTAAGTTGTGGTAATTGAATTGTGTTAAATTATTCACTGTATCGTTGGCTACTTGGAACTATGCAGATAGGGCTTGCAATGTACTGACCGGAATGGACGCGGGTTAAACCAATTTGTGTTTAATATTTTTACTTTGTGGATAAAAACCACTCAATTTTTTTTATACGCTATCCACGTTTAAATTAAGTTCCAGCCTTGTGGACACGTTTATTTTTAATGTCATTCTACAATTTGTTTATCGGTTATATAAATGTATTTTAACTTATCATACATATATTTTTATCTCATATAGCTGATTGTATAATGTATAATATTATGAAATATGGATTTAAAATAAAAAATGTTACATTATTAATTGACATGGCGATTGTTTTGTAGTGCAACATGATAATAAACAATTACTATTATAGTTTCAAGAGGAGTATTTCTTGAAGGGGGCAGGGCGTGGAAGGGTTTATTAGTCAATAATGGGAATATAGACAACAATGGAGAAGGTTATGTTATTTAGCAGTGTTTTCTCCGATTTTAAATTTTTCTGAATTTCTCCGGTTTCCATGTTGTACATAACTATTCCCTCGTAAGGTACTGAGTGGAGAAATTTTCGTTTACGACTTAGAAATGTTGATCACTGAAAATAGTGTTTTTTTTTTGCCTATGTGATTAGAAAATTCCTATAAATTTTTATTTTTTAAGCATTGTATTTTAATTTTAGTGTTTAAATTTTTTGTGGTTTAGCTAATATATTTTCTGTCGCAATCTTCACAAGTAATTTCATATATATTCCGCTTTTAAGAACATTTTTATTATAGTATTGAACCTGTGTAGAATTTTACCAATAATAACATTGGTATAAAACGTCGGCTTAGTGTCTTATAATTTAAAAATAAAAACAATGGATAGAGAATAGTGAATGCCATCAGGGAAAGTCTTCATCTAGGAATGCATCTAGCAGGATAAACACATAGAAAGATAGACGTTGGTTATAAATGATAATGATTATAAATGATATAATGTTGTTTAGTTGGTCGACATTATTGTTTTCAGTTTATTTCACCGCCTAACTTATTTAAAATGATTTTTGGATACTGTAAATTTTTCAAACACGTTTATTACTTATTTTACTTCAATATTTTATAAACGGTATCTTTCAAACGCCTAAACTAGACATTAAACTTGTGATCTTGCATGAAAATATTGTATCATTGAAGAAAACTTTTCTCGGGGTTTTAACAAAGAATTCGCCTGGATACTTGAGCGTCCTGAGCCAAGTACAAATACACGCTCAGCCTTCAATGGATTCCGTTGCGTGCTCCTTCATGATCCCCGAGGGTAGCTTTGGAGTCGAAAAACCGGAACTACTCGGAAATCATTTTTGCCCACATTCGGAGGGTTGCCCGCGAATGTCCACCCCTTCGAGAAGAAGGTCCACCAACCTCCTCCGGCGGAGGATTTTTCAAAACAAATATTATTCACGAAATAACAGGAAGACGCGAGATTATTCACACGTTTCTTAAAATTCTCTCAGAATGTTTTTTGTTCCTCGCCTCTAAATTTGTACGCACTAGAAATGTAAATTATTTAATCTTGTTTTGAAAATTTAATAAATTATTATTTTAAGTCAATGTTTTCATATGCATTTCTTCGGGTTTGCAGAGATATTTTATAAATGTTCTGCGGATAGTTTTCTGAGATATTCTGCCGTGTATGTCTGACCTATCTGGCCGATGTTTCAGATCCCATTGCAGGGTCCATCATCAGAGTGATGTGTTGTGAATGACATTTTATGAGATTTCATAAACTATGTCAAATATTAAAAAATATTTTATAAATCTTCTGTGGATAGTTTTCTGGGATATTCTGCCTTATATGTCTGACCTATCTGGCCGATGTTTCAGATCCTATTGCAGGATCCATCATCAGAGTGATGTGTTGTGAATGACATTTTATGAGATTTCATGAACTATGTCAAATATTAAAAAATAATTTATAAATCTTCTGCGGATAGTTTTCTGGGATATTCTGCCTTATATGTCTGACCTATCTGGCCGATGTTTCAGATCCCATTGCAGGGTCCATCATCAGAGCTGATGTGTTGTGAATGACATTTTATGAGATTTCATGAACTATGTCAAATATTAAAAAATCCACTATAAAACAACATAAATCAAAATGCCAGCATTACATAGGGGTGCTTTTGGTGCGACATCTATCAACAAGGGCGCACTACACTTAGAAATGACGTCACGGAACTGACGACACATCAGCGCGCGCATCATATTATTGGGGATGGTATCCACTCCGTGAATTCTCTACTTTTCTATGGAATTTACGTGGAGGCAACTCTCACTCTCATCGCTTTCATAAATTGTAATCGCGCCTATATTCGGATCATAATTTTCTCATATTTTTTTTGTGTTATTTATTTAATTGATAATACATATAATATTTTATTACAATAATAGCTATGAAATATTAACAATTCAATTTTTTTGTATATGTTATACCTCATCAAAAAGAATTATGATTCTTGTGTGTGGTGAGGGAAAATAATATATCCGTTCAATCGTTACCACAATCCGATATCTAGATAATAAATAATTTTCATTATTTTTCTAATTTCACTATTATCAAAGACCATGAAATTTATTGTATCGTTTATTTTTTATAAGAAATTCAATAATTTTCAGAAACTAATTTTTAATTTATTCCTCGATCAATTTATCTAGATTGGTTGTTAATTATATAACTACATCATTATTTTGCATGATGTATGATGTAGATAGGTAATAATAATTAATCTATTGCTATAGCTAGACCGCATTCAAAAGAATGTGCCCAAAAAATATGTGCGTTGTTACGATGCAAAAAATGAACACAAAATAAGTTTTTCTGATAAGTAGGTTTTCTAGTAAGAAAGTTTTTAAACTAAAAAATATATATTTATTTGGAATACCGTATTGAGGCTTGTAATAACAGCTTGCCAAGCTACTTTCCCGCGCCTTTTTCTTACCGGACAAAGCTAGGGAATGGTCTATTGATTGTGGTCGACCTATAGGTTGTTAAACTTTTAAATTGTTTTTTTCCTGGAACGGTGGCGGTCTTAAATTTTATAACTGTTTATGCTGTTTTCGTTTTTTTTTAATTTATTTATTTATTTATGTCACTGGTTAGTCGGCGTCTCTAGAATAATGTTTCCAGACCTCTGTACTTGATTTTCAGACGTATCACGTAACCACGTTTCGACGTAACGAGCATCATATACAAGAACGATGCTGAATATGATCATATATAAATATCAATTTATATGGCCCGGTTAAGGAATAAAATCTATTTATGTTTCATCATTTTTCCGTAAACATGAAATTTAACAATCCCTTATCAAACACCAAAGACCTGTGATAATTTTGAACCTAACCTGTAAAACTATCAATTCTTCGAAAATTTATTATTTTATGTTATTCCGAAATATTTTTGAGTATATAAGTCAAGAATTTTTAGTTATTTTATGTTATTTAAATTAATAATTTTTGAATTACTGCAAGATGACTTTGGGGTAATATTATTTACATATTTAACAAGAAAACATGAAACACTAATTTATTGAACTACAAGCACGTTTCAGGCCCGATGGTTATTTTGTTTTTACTTGTATACAATGTAAACTAAAAAAATTAATTAAAAAATGGGAGATGAATAACTTATGAGAAAATAAATTCAAAAGGTATATATTTGCAAAAAGGACCTGTTTATTTAAAATATTTATTTTTCTACACACACTATTTAGTATTTTTTAAGAATAGCGAACCCATTAAAATTAATAGAATGGTTTACTTTCAAAAGTTGATTAGCTTATTCATAATAGTTATTGCCAATTCAACATTATGTGCTCCTTAATTTGTACAATTTTTATCTAAAAATGATTACAGTCATTCCAAATTAATATACATTTTTTAAATATATAAATTAATACTGCCCAATGTCTCGATGGATCGACGAATTCATCGAAGCAGCCGGTGTGATAAGACATTCATCGTGATAAGATAATTTGGTAGATTATCAAAAACAAAGCTGTGGAGAGGCCTTCATCCAGCAGCAAATAAGCGATGGTTTAAGATGATGATGTTGATGGTGTATATGTTATAAAAACAGTCATCAATAATTATTGCAAACGAATAACTAACACATTATCATATTATTTTAACGTAAATATTAGGTCCTTACATATGAAATTGGTGTTTTGCCGTACTGGCAAATTTGATCTCAAATATCTTCTGTATGGTTAGGAATTCCAAATCCAAATTTATACAGCTATTTACTCATGTATTTGTGTTTTGAAAATTATAATTCATTTATTTTTTCCTCAATTGTTTTTTTCTTTGCGTCACTCAGTTTACAAAATGAAAAACTTGAAATATCGCGTTATTTACGAGTACGAGTTCCACCGTGGCACCTGTGCTGCAGAAACGGCTCGAAGGATTAATGATGTGTATGGCGACGGTGCCGCAAAAGAAAACACGGTGCGTTTTTGGTTCCAACGTTTTCGTTCTGGAAATTTCGACCTGCAGAACAAGCCCCGTGGACGGCCGGAGACCAAAGTTGATAATGAAGAATTGAAGGCTATTGTGGAAGCGGATCCATCGCAAACCACATCCGAGTTAGCTGCAGGCTGCGGTGTTAGTGATAAAACTGTTTTAATCCACTTGAAGCAAATTGGTAAGGTGAAAAAGCTTGAAAGGTGGGTACCTCACGAATTGAGTGAAGCAAATCAACAAACGCGCGTTGACTGCTGCGTTGCATTACTCAACCGGCACAATAATGAAGGGATTTTAAATCTTAAATCTGGCCAGACGATTACGGCAGATGTCTATTGTCAGCAACTGCAAACCATGATGGAAAAGATAGCTGCTAAACAACCGAGGTTGGTTAATCGCTCTAGGCCACTGCTGCTTCATGATAACGCTAGACCACACACTGCACAACAGACGGCTACCAAATTAGAGGAGCTTTAATTGGAATGTCTAAGACATCCACCGTACTCTCCGGACCTTGCTCCAACAGATTACCATTTTTTTCGAAATTTGGATAACTTCTTGCAAAGGAAAAAATTCAACTCCGATGGGGCAGTCCAACCCGCCTTCAAAGATTTTATTGATTCCCGTCCGAATGGTTTTTTTAGTAAAGGGATCGATGAACTTACCTATGAGATGGCAAAGGTGCATAGATAGCAATGGTACATACTTAGATTAAATAAAAATATTATAATAAAAAAAAATCGGCTTTATGTTCCTCCCATACTAAACGCCAATTTCATATGTAAGGACCTAATATTTATATTTTTTATGTTTACAGCGTTCACTTAGTAATTTGACATAATTATTTTTATGAGAAAACTAACAAACTTTGTATAAACTACACATTTGCGTCCAACCTGTCGAAGGTACAGTTCAGGTTGAGGTTTTGAAAACAGTCAGTATGGTTTATACAAAGTTTGTGAGTTTTCTCAAATGAATAGTAAATATTTATTTTGGGAAAACAACGGAATGAAATATTTTTCTGATGGAATATTATGTTTTATTTATATTTACTTGATTCATTGAATAAAACAATTTTTAATAACTAAAATTTACCATGAAAATCTTAAATTTTATACAATAATTGTATTTTTTTATTCTGTGATGTGACATCTGCAACATGATAATATTTCACTGTTTTTGTGCACATTCTGGGAGATTATTGATTTTCTTTAATCGTTTATAATATAAACAGTTTTATTTATTTCTTAACATTCTATTTGGAAGCTTTATGGCGTTTGAATTTCTTTTATTAGGTCCATGAATGTCTGTGTTATATGCTATTTAATTTTTGAAGTATTTTGGCATTCTTTCATTGTATTTTGCTTACGTCCTTGTTTTACGGTGAGCCAATTTAAATCTCTTAATTAATGTATATTATAGATATCTCACAGAGATGAAACTGTATTTCCTATGGGAAAGTAGGTATAGAAGTCATTTGGGTGTACATAGGACTTATGACCTATCTTATGGTTGGCTTAAGTGATCACTTTACATAATGTAACATTCGCCATTTCCACCCATGATAGAATATACCATGCTTATTCATGCATGTATATGTGTTCAAAATGCGTGGAAAGCTTTCACATATGAATTGTAACCGCCTTTCCATGCGGCTTGTACAAAGCCATTTTCATTCCCCTAAAACCCCACAGATGTCGCTAATGAGAAAATCTACAATTGATTTTACGGAATTTGAGAGCAATATACTTTATTGTGTAATGAAATTCATCCGAATTACTTGCATTTCACTAGGATAGGCCAGGAAATATTATTTCCAATTTTTGTTAAATTCCTTTTTTTTTACCAGTATTTACAATTCAGAATATTTTTGAGTTTGTTCAAACAAACTCAAAAATATGTTTGTTTGAACAAACTCAAAATTATTCTGAATTTTAAATCTCTTAACATATTTTTTATATAAGAGTATCTATTTATTTTTAGAATGATTTTCATCTCTCTGTTTTGTTGAATACCCTAATCTTATATGTCTCCATTGTTACTCGAGTACAAAATAGTGGAGGAAAATAGTAAAAATGGAGCAATTACTGATTCATAAATTATCATGGCCGCGTTTTGAATCAATTTTTGTCTTATTCTTTCTAAAAATATTACGTTATTTATTGTTGTAGGAATTTACAAAATAGATTTTGTTTTTACAGATATTACACTTAAGGGGGGGGGGGTAAGGTTATTAACTTTTTTTTTTTGCATTTTATTTTTAATTTTTTAAATGAATGTATAACATCGCAAGAATATTGTGTCAAAATTTCAAGTCAATCGGATCAAAATTGACGAAATTATGAACGGCAGCTAAGAGACACGCTCACCTGAGGACTACCGGACGTGCTATTGTATTGGAAGAGTTTTGCGTAGACAAGGACAAAAAGATGCTGATGATGAAAGCTCTTTGCTGTGTGAACATGGCATCGACGACTATGTGTAAGTATAAAATAAGTGTTGAGTTTTATTTTGAATTTTACAGTGTGCAAAACTTTAAAGCGTTTTCCCCACTTCTCACGTTTTCAAAGTCGGTGTCCATCATAACTTCAAAACTACTGCACCGATCCTTTTGAAATTTTGAACACTATTTCTTTACATAATTTACGGGGTAACGCTGGAGATTTTTTTTCAAATTTGTTATTAATTTTTATTTTTTAATAACAAATTAGTCGATATTTTTCGCAAAAAATCGCGTTTTTCCCTTCAAAGTGTTCCAAAAAACTGAAAAATTGAAATTTCAAAAAATTCTCCCAGCTTTACCTGGGAAAACCTATTATCTAACGAATGAATTTTGATTTTTTTATTTCAGATGATCTAGCACCAAGTTATGATGGACACCGCAATTCTACTTTTTTCCGAGACACGTCCGAATAATTGCTGCCATTGCCGTGTTTCTTAATATTTCGTCTTGAAAATTTTACACAATATTTTTAAAATGTCGTACTTTAATGTACCATTAGTTTTAATAAAGGAATTTTAACTGTGTCGTCACAAAAAAATCACAAAAACATGCCTTTTTTTGTAAGAATTAACCTTACCCCCCCCCTTAAGTGCAATCCATTTCTTATTGTCCAATCGCCCAACAAAGAACAATTTGGATAGGCCATAACGCATCCAGGCCTGCTTTTTACCACCGTTGAGGAAAATGTTGAAGGCAACAATCGTAGAAGCTGCCCGAGATTAAGCTACGTAGACCAGATTATCGGAGATGTGCGTTGTAGCACCTTCCAAGAAATGAAGAGGCTGGCAGGTGACAAAAAGGAGTAGAGAAATCGAGTGCTTATTTCAGACCAATCCTTGAATTACTATCCAAAAAAAAATTTTTCGTAACCTCCGCTATCATTATTATTTGGTCTTTCTTCTGTCACTTCTGACTGGCACACAAACAAGACCACGTTATCGATTGACCACCATTGAATTGATTACGCTTGTAACAGCCACAATCTCTAGCCAACGATACGGGCTCACGGCCGTGACGACAGTAGCGTGTTAATTGTGAAGGCGGCCCAAGAGCCGGCCTAATAATTCGACCAGTTCTGCAACAAGAATGTGAAAGTAAATCAAATCGAGAATAAGACTCGAGTGCATTTCGGTTTAATCTCGCCTAAAGCACCAGCTCCGGTAGCCGTGATCGTCTAGTGGTTAGGACCCCACGTTGTGGCCGTGGTAACCCAGGTTCGACTCCTGGTCACGGCAGTGTCTACACTGTCACGGTGGAGATTTTTTTTTTAGATTTCAAGTCATTTAAAATATTTTTTTTTTAAAAAACATTATCCCGTTAAAATATTGCGATTAATTATTAGCCACAATTCCATCCATCTCACTCCTACTCTCATCTCACTATTTTTTTTTACAATGTTTTGCTCTTATCCTTTCTGGATTATTTGCTAGTATTAAAAAAAAAAGATAAATATTCCTTATATCTATACGTGCTATGGTTTATCTTTTCTATAATTTTTTCTTCTTTTTTCTTGCACCACTTTGATTACTTTGTTTTATTAACTGCTCTCTCTATTTGGTTTTCATTGTTATTGTTATTTTCTGTTTTGCTTTAACTTTAATATTTTATATGTTATGACGTGGATCTCTTTAATTAGTCTATCAACTATTCAATACATTGTATCATAATAATATATCAAACTGCTGAGATTCCCAATATAAGAAAAACTTTATTTAACTATTTAAATATTTGAACTCTGGCAATACGTGAAACCAACCAACGTTTAACAAAATAAACTTATATTTTAGACAAAACTCCATAGTGTAATTACTGGTTTGCATCCATATCACTTCGACATCAAATAAAGTATTTTTAAAAACACCCAGATACCGTGGAGATCCGACACTACAATCTATGTATAAAATATAAAATATAAAATATAAAATATAAAATATAAAATATAAAATATAAAATATAAAATATAAAATATAAAA